>CAWUFW010017350.1:0-266038 GCA_963921515.1 Calotriton arnoldi
CACATGGGTACCCCCACTTTTTGCTGATGCTTCACTGTTTTTCGACATTAGTCTGGCTGGGGCCCTGCTAATCAGGACCCCAGCCTAGCTGCTTCCTCTCTAAATGGTTTCCATGTGCCTTAGGCACATCACTGATTGGGATCTGGAGTGCCCTTATAAGTCCCTAGTATATGGTATACTATGTACCAAGGGCATAGGTACCTCAGAGGCCTGCCAGGGGCTGCAGCATGTATTATGCCACCCCTGGAAGGCCATCCAAACTGACACCACAGGTCTGCTACTGCAGCCTGGGTAAGGTGGTGCATGCATCCCTTACTGTGATATAGGTTACCTATATCACGAAATACATACACACATATAAACCTATAAGTCACTCCTAAGGCAGGCCTTATCAATCCTAAAGGCAGAGTGCATGGTTCCTATGTGAGAGGGTGCCCCTGCATGAGCAGGGCCCCTCTGCAGCGTTCGGAGACCATCTCTGATGCTGTTTGTAGTGCAGCCTGACCATATACTCTTAAGCGCATTATATCCTCGCGGTAAAATGCTAACTTTGGAATGGCTGCACCTAAACATGTCGTGTTTGGTGTCAAACATCTTGGAATACTACCCCCCGCCAATCCTGGCGGCGGGGGTAGCATTCCACCCTTCTAGAGGGAAAGACATGTTAACTCTGACGAGTCCGGTAACTTCTTTCCAGAGCCCTGGCATCACAAAATGGATGCTGCTGCCACAGACACGAGTCTGGCCTCCTGCTGCTGGACGAAACTCCGGCAGGGGAGGCCTGGACAATAGGTTTCCTGTCCCAGGGAGGTGTGACCACCTCCCCAGACAGGATAATGTGTATTGGGGCTGGGCGGGAGCACTTTCGGGTGCTTTGAAGTCCTGCACTGGGGGCACATTTGGTGTCCCTGTGCATACCCCAGTTCAAACCGGATCAGGGGCTTGCAGCCCCTGCTTTGGCGTGAACTGGACAAAGGGAAAGGGGTGTAGCCACCCCTCTGCCCTGACCCACCCATAGGTGGGGCCACAGAGTAGTCCAACCCCTATTTTTAGAATAAAGGTAGGAACCCAGTCCTTAGGACTTTAGATTATACCTGGACGAAACTCTGAAACTGAATCCTGGACCTTCGACGCTCTACTCACGATTAGAGGACTGAAGAATCTCCCTTGGGGTCAAGGAGTGACTCCCCTGCTTGGCAGGCACCAAAGAAGCATCTGTCCGGTTCGCATTTCTGAAGCTCCCGTCGGACGCCGAAGTCATCGCATCACCAGAGGTGGATTCTCAGACTTCCCCGAGGCTACCCTGAGTCCCCAGCAAAGCTGAGGCCCGTGGCTATCGTGGGTGACTTGAGACCGTGACCCCTGGACACCGAGCACATTTGCAAGTGCATCATCTTCTGGGTCTCCCAAGAAGTCGTGCTTTGGGCTCCGAGTAGCCCTAGCCTCCAGCACCACCTGCACCGAAGATCACTGGCCCCCACTCCACGAGTGTCCTGTAAGCCAGCTCCACGTGCGGCGTCACGAGGCTCCTTCGCGGTTGTTAGCCCATTGGCTAGTAGCCCTTAACGAAGGCCAATCCTTTTCTAACTTGGCATCCTGGTTGCCCCAGGCGTGCCCTCACTTACCCTCACTGGGTGAGTTCCACAAACCTTGCTGGTCTGCACCATCGACGATCAACATCTTCACTGAGACTTGCCGTTGCCAAGGCTTGTTGGGTCCAATCCGGTCGCCGACACCTCAGCACTCGACAGACATCGTGTACCAGCCCGAATCCTGCTCCTGGTCACCGACAACGCCTCCTGGACCTCGTGGCTGAAGAGTCAAGACGACCGTCAACGCACCTGAAGCACTCGACATCGGTGGGCATCTGTCCATCGCCTTCCTGGTCACTGGCTAGTGACCCAGACTCTGTCCCCTCTGCTTTCAGGTTCACCAGAACTCCGATCCACTCTTGGATCCACCCGGACACTTTTCTCTTGGCCGCCAGCAGCACTTTGCAGCAGATCGCCATTCGAATCGACGACGAAACCCGACCCCGAAAGGCACCTATGCACCCGGCTTCCCTGGGTGAGGTAACACGAGTACTCCGGTGCTCCCGTGGGTAGAGACTCTTCAAAGTCCTAGATCTCAAAGGGTTTTGTCCTAGTCCTCTTTTAAGTGTCCCTTTCCTCTATTTTCCCGATCCCGACTTTCTCCATAGAAGTTAACGGCGTATCGCGGTTGTGTATTTACACTGCACGCGTCTCCCGTGGGTCCCCTGTGTCACTACCTTGGGTGGTTCCTTGTGGTCCAAGCACTTCTAGAGGCTCTAGGCCTAGTGTCTAGTTCAGTCGTGGTTCGCATACCACTTTATTGGTATATGGTTTGGTACGCCCCTAGGGCCCAAACGTGTATTTGTGCTATTACTGTGATTTAATAACTTATAACTTATGTACTTGAACTCTAGCCTCATAAAGAGACTAGAGGGGTGTGTTTAGCAATAAATACATATATTTTGAATATATACCTGGTGTGGTGCTCTTTCATTTGGTCACTCAAGAGATTATAGACTGGTAAAACAAGCTGCTTTACATTCCTTCAAGACTTAGCCTGAAGGCTGCTCTCCATAGCTACCACTAGGATAGCTTTCAATAAGGTTGTCTTTAACCTATCTCCAATAAGGGGTTGTTTGGACTGGTGCAAGGTGCCCACTATAATTAGTGGACAGCATATGCCAGGCCAACTTCTCACATTGGTGTGCAGCGTGTGGGATTCCAGCTTGCTATTGTTTTACCAGATAATCTCAATTGAATTGATCAACTGAAAACCACTAAAGGTACCTAAGGTACATATAATTTAAGCTTAGAATAACAGTAAGTTCTACTGAACTTAGAGTTGTGTGTTAAGGGATAGCACAACCCTTTCTACAACTCAAGAGAGTTTAGTAGGCCACACTAGAGTAGGTAGTGCATACACCACACCACACTAGTAATGTCTTTAAGGGCAGGATCCAAAGAATCCTTGCAGGAAGCCATTGAGCTTCCACCCTCCAAGTATGATACACTCCCATTCTTGGAATTGAGAGCTTTATGTAACTTGAGAAAATTAAGGACAGGCCAAAGCCCCACCACCCAACACCTCAAGGAGTTGTTGGTGGCTTATGACCTTAGTAAGCCTGTAGGGACTGAAGGGGTAGGAGCTGAGGGTGGGGCAGACGAAGAGGACGAGGCTAGGGGTACCAATACCCCCAGCCCCCTCTGAAACTGGCCAGGAGGGTGACAATGACCCTGACCTGGAAAACCCAATCCCTCCTGTGGATGATGATGAGGATGATCAGGATGATGCCCTCTTTGTCCCCCCAGGAAGGATTAAGAGTGTGCCCAGGAAGTCTAGATCTCCTTCTCAGGAGTCTAACCACTCTGGCACCTCTATAGGGAGCTCTGTCTCTTCTCACAGGAGGGAATCCTCTCATGAGAGGAGAGACCGACTGGTCCAGTATGAGGAAACTCAGCTGGAGATCAGAAAAAAGCAATTGGCTTTAGATAGGGAATCCCTAGATCTCCTTAGAGAGAGAAGAAAGTTGGGACTAGAGTCCCATGGTGGCAGCCATGTCCCTAGAGACAGGGAAAGGTCCTATGACCATAGGAACCTGAGCAAGATTGTCCCTCCCTACCAGAGTGGGGATGATATCCACAAATGGATAACTGCTTTAGAGAGGGCCTGTAAAGTACAGAAGGTCCCTCAGGAGCAGTGGGCAGCAATCTTGTGGCTCTCCTTTGCTGACAAAGGTAGAGATAAGCTCCTCACTGTTAGAGAGGAGGATGCTGATAATTACAAGGTCTTGAAGAGTGCTCTTATTGATGGGTTTGGCCTAACCACTGAACAGTACAGGTTGAAGTTCAGAGACACCCAAAAAGCACAGACTCAAGACTGGGTAGACTATGTGGATTGTTCTGCCAAGGCTCTGGAAGGCTGGTTGATGGGCAGTAAGGTGTGTGACTTCTCAGGATTGTACAATCTGATAATGAGGGAGCAGATTCTTAATAACTGTCAAAATCAGCTGTTGCATCAATACCTGGTAGACTCTGATCTGACCTCTCCCCAAGAATTGGGAAAGAAGGCAGACAAATGGGTCAGAACCAGGGTGAAGCAGAAGGTACAGAACCAAGGTGGGGAAACCAAGAAGCAAGATGCTAAGAACTCTGACAAGGGTGGGGAGAAGGGTAAAGATCAAAAGTCTTCATCAGGCCCCCAAAAATCTTCTTCTGGTGGGGATTCACAGTCTACCAAGGGTAAAGGCCAAAGAAAACCATGGTGCAAGGTCTGTAAGCAAAAGACCCACTGGACCAGTGATTGCACCAAGTCCAAAGACTCCAGTCCAGCACCCACCAATGCCCCTAAGGCACCTGTTCCCCCTAGTACAGTTGGTGGGAGTGCTCCAGCAAAGGGTTTAGTAGGGTTCACCCTGGGAACTGAGTTGGGTTCTGACCTAGTCAGAGAACTGACTCAGGCTGTGTTAGTCTGTGATGGAGGCATGGATGTGACCTCCACTGTGAGTCCCAGTAATCTGGGCAAGTACAGACAACAGCCTTTAATCAATGGACGTGAGGCTTTGGCATTTAGGGACACAGGGGCAAGTGTCACAATGGTGACACAAGACCTTGTGCTACCTGGGCAAGTTATGCTTGGTGAGATGTACCAAGTGACCAATGCTAGCAATGTCAGAACAGACCATACTCTGGCAGTTGTTAACTTCTCCTGGGGAGGGGTAACTGGCCTTAAGAAGGTTGTGGTAAGTGCAAACCTACCAGTCGAATGCTTGCTTGGCAATGACTTAGAGACTTCTGCTTGGGCAGAAGTGGAGCTCAGGACCCATGCAGAAATGCTGGGGATCCCTGCAGATGTGTTTGCTGTGACCAGGTCACAAGCCAAAATGTCTAGCACTGAACAGGCCTTGGATTCTGGAAGAATGGACCAAGTGCCTTCCAAGAGGAGGAGTAGTAGGGTTAAGGCAGTGCCTTCCCCTTGGCTCAGGAGGAAGATCAATCCCTTGAGGGGGATGATCTCAGCCCTGAAGAAGGAACTGTCCCAGAGGAACTTGAACCTGACCAGGTTGAGTTCTTGGGGACAGGGGGACCTTCTAGGGCAGATCTGAGCCAGGAGCAGCAGAGCTGCCCCTCCCTTGAACCCCTCAGACAGCAAGCTGCTGCTGAGGCTGCTGGGAAAGCTAGTGGTCCCCATACAGTGTATTGGGATGATGGACTCCTGTACTCAGAGAGTAGAGACCCCAAGCCTGGTGCTACCAGGAGGTTGGTAATACCTTTGAAGTTCAGGGGCTTCCTATTGACCCTAGCCCATGATATTCCCTTAGCAGGTCACCTGGGCCAGAACAAGACTTGGGACAGAATTGTCCCTCACTTTCACTGGCCCCACATGTCTGAAGACAGTAAGGAGTTTTGTCGCTCCTGTGTAACCTGCCAAGCCAGTGGCAAAGCAGGTGGCACTACAAAGGCCCCCTGATACCACTACCTGTGGTGGGGGTGCCCTTTGAAAGGGTAGGGATTGACATTGTTGGTCCCATGGATCCCCAAACAGCCTCTGGGCACAGGTTTATCCTGGTGGTAGTGGATCATGCCACCAGGTACCCAGAAGCTATTCCCCTCAGGACCACTACAGCACCTGTGGTGGCAAGGGCCCTCCTGGGAATCTTCTCAAGAGTGGGCTTTCCTAAGGAGGTAGTATCAGACAGGGGTGCTAACTTCATGTCTGGGTACTTGAAAGCAATGTGGAAGGAGTGTGGAGTGACTTATAAGTTCACCACACCCTATCACCCACAATGCAATGGTTTAGTTGAGAGATTCAACAAAACCTTGAAGGGCATGATTAAAGGGCTCCCAGAAAAGCTTAGGCGTAGATGGGACATACTCTTGCCCTGCCTTTTATTCGCATATAGGGAGGTGCCTCAGAAGGGGGTTGGTTACAGCCCTTTTGAACTTCTGTTTGGCCACCCTGTGAGGGGTCCACTGTGCTTGGTGAAGGAAGGATGGGAGTTACCTCTCAAGCCCCCAAAGCAAGATATAGTGGACTATGTACTTGGTCTCCGCTCCAGGATGGCTGAGTACATGAAAAAGGCAACCAAAAACCTTGAGGCTAGCCAGGAACTTCAGAAGGCCTGGCATGACCAAAGGCTGTTCTGACTGTTTACCAGCCAGGACAGAAGGTGTGGGTGTTGGAGCCAGTGGCCCCAGCAGCTCTCCAAGATAAATGGAGTGGACCCCACACTATTGTTGAGCAGAAGGGTGAGGTCACTTATTTAGTGGACCTAGGAACACCCAGGAGTCCCCACAGGGTTCTCCATGTCAACAGGTTAAAACCATATGTGGACAGGGCAGACATGGGCTTGCTCATGGCTACTGATGAAGGGCAGGAGGAAGAGAGTGACCCACTCCCTGACCTGCTCTCACAGAACCCTGACGATGGGTCAGTTGATGGTGTAGCCTTGGCAGGCAGCCTCACTACCCAGCAACAAACTGATTGCAGGCAAGTCCTCAATCAGTTTAGACATATGTTTTCACTGACACCCAGTCAGACCACCTGGTGCACTCATGAAGTGGACACTGGGGACAGTCTGCCTATTAAAAACAAGATTTATAGGCAACCTGACCATGTCAGGGACTGTATCAGGACTGAAGTCCAGAAAATGTTGGAATTGGGAGTCATTGAACCCTCAGATAGCCCTTGGGCTAGTCCAGTAGTCCTAGTACCGAAACCTCACACCAGTGGTGGAAAAAGAGAGATGAGGTTTTGTGTAGACTACAGGGGTCTCAATGCAGTCACTAGGACTGATGCCCATCCAATACCCAGGGCAGATGAGCTCATAGATACTTTGGCCTCTGCCAAATATCTCAGCACATTTGACCTAACAGCTGGCTACTGGCAGATCAGACTAGCTGATACTGCAAAGCCCAAGACAGCATTCTCAACCCCTAGTGGGCATTATCAATTTGTGGTAATGCCCTTTGGTCTGAAGAATGCACCTGCCACTTTCCAGAGGTTGGTGAACACAGTTCTCACAGGACTGGAAGCCTATAGTGCAGCTTATCTAGATGATATTGCTGTCTTTAGCTCCACCTGGGAGGATCACCTGGTCCACCTCAGGAATGTTTTACAGGCCCTGCAAAAGGCAGGCCTGACTATCAAGGCCACTAAGTGCCAGATAGGGCAGAGTCAGGTTGTGTACCTGGGCCACCTTGTGGGTGGAGGCCAGGTTCAACCTTTGCAGAGCAAGATCCAGACCATCATGGACTGGACTGCTCCCACTACCCAGACTCAGGTGAGAGCCTTCTTAGGCCTGACTGGGTACTATAGGAGATTTGTCAAGGGGTATGGATCAATAGTGACACCCTTGAATGACTTAACTTCTAAGAAAATGCCCAAAAAGGTTCAGTGGACAGTTAGCTGTCAAAAGGCATTTGATGACCTCAAGCAGGCCATGTGCACTGCTCCAATTCTGCAGAGTCCTGATTACTCCAAGAAGTTCATTGTTCAAACTGATGCATCTGAATTGGGGGTAGGGGCTGTACTGTCACAATTGAATGAAGAAGGTCAGGATCAGCCAGTAGCTTTTATTAGCAGAAGGCTGACCCCTAGAGAGAAACGTTGGTCAGCCATAGAGAGGAGGCCTTTGCTGTGGTCTGGGCTCTGAAGAAGTTGAGGCCATACTTGTTTGGTACACACTTCCTGGTTCAGACAGACCATAAGCCCCTCTTATGGCTAAAACAAATGAAGGGTGAAAACCCCAAACTGCTTAGGTGGTCCATTTCCCTACAGGGGATGGACTTTACAGTGGAACATAGGCCTGGGAGTAACCATGCGAATGCAGATGGACTCTCTAGGTATTTCCACTTAGAACATGAAGACTTAACTGGGCAAGGTTAGTTTAATGTCCCTACGTTTGGGGGGGTTGTGTAGGAGAGTAGGATCTGCTTCACATGGGTACCCCCACTTTTTGCTGATGCTTCACTGTTTTTCGACATTAGTCTGGCTGGGGCCCTGCTAATCAGGACCCCAGCCTAGCTGCTTCCTCTCTAAATGGTTTCCATGTGCCTTAGGCACATCACTGATTGGGATCTGGAGTGCCCTTATAAGTCCCTAGTATATGGTATACTATGTACCAAGGGCATAGGTACCTCAGAGGCCTGCCAGGGGCTGCAGCATGTATTATGCCACCCCTGGAAGGCCATCCAAACTGACACCACAGGTCTGCTACTGCAGCCTGGGTAAGGTGGTGCATGCACCCCTTACTGTGATATAGGTTACCTATATCACGAAATACATACACACATATAAACCTATAAGTCACTCCTAAGGCAGGCCTTATCAATCCTAAAGGCAGAGTGCATGGTTCCTATGTGAGAGGGTGCCCCTGCATGAGCAGGGCCCCTCTGCAGCGTTCGGAGACCATCTCTGATGCTGTTTGTAGTGCAGCCTGACCATATACTCTTAAGCGCATTATATCCTCGCGGTAAAATGCTAACTTTGGAATGGCTGCACCTAAACATGTCGTGTTTGGTGTCAAACATCTTGGAATACTACCCCCCGCCAATCCTGGCGGCGGGGGTAGCATTCCACCCTTCTAGAGGAAAGACATGTTAACTCTGACGAGTCCGGTAACTTCTTTCCAGAGCCCTGGCATCACAAAATGGATGCTGCTGCCACAGACACGAGTCTGGCCTCCTGCTGCTGGACGAAACTCCGGCAGGGGAGGCCTGGACAATAGGTTTCCTGTCCCAGGGAGGTGTGACCACCTCCCCAGACAGGATAATGTGTATTGGGGCTGGGCGGGAGCACTTTCGGGTGCTTTGAAGTCCTGCACTGGGGGCACATTTGGTGTCCCTGTGCATACCCCAGTTCAAACCGGATCAGGGGCTTGCAGCCCCTGCTTTGGCGCGAACTGGACAAAGGGAAAGGGGTGTAGCCACCCCTCTGCCCTGACCCACCCATAGGTGGGGCCACAGAGTAGTCCAACCCCTATTTTTAGAATAAAGGTAGGAACCCAGTCCTTAGGACTTTAGATTATACCTGGACGAAACTCTGAAACTGAATCCTGGACCTTCGACGCTCTACTCACGATTAGAGGACTGAAGAATCTCCCTTGGGGTCAAGGAGTGACTCCCCTGCTTGGCAGGCACCAAAGAAGCATCTGTCCGGTTCGCATTTCTGAAGCTCCCGTCGGACGCCGAAGTCATCGCATCACCAGAGGTGGATTCTCAGACTTCCCCGAGGCTACCCTGAGTCCCCAGCAAAGCTGAGGCCCGTGGCTATCGTGGGTGACTTGAGACCGTGACCCCTGGACACCGAGCACATTTGCAAGTGCATCATCTTCTGGGTCTCCCAAGAAGTCGTGCTTTGGGCTCCGAGTAGCCCTAGCCTCCAGCACCACCTGCACCGAAGATCACTGGCCCCCACTCCACGAGTGTCCTGTAAGCCAGCTCCACGTGCGGCGTCACGAGGCTCCTTCGCGGTCGCTAGCCCGTTGGCTAGTAGCCCTTAACGAAGGCCAATCCTTTTCTCTACTTGGCATCCTGGTTGCTCCAGGCCTGCCCTCACTTACCCTCGCTGGGTGAGTTCCACAGACCTTGCTGGTCTGCACCATCGACGATCTACATCTTCACCGAGACTTGCCGTTGCCAAGGCTTGTTGGGTCCAATCCAGTCGCCGACACCTCAGCACTCGACAGACATCGTGTACCAGCCGGAATCCTGCTCCTGGTCGCCGACAACGCCTCCTGGACCTCGTGGCTGAAGAGTCAAGACGACCGTCAACGCACCTGAAGCACTCGACATCGGTGGGCATCTGTCCATCGCCTTCCTGGTCACTGGCTAGTGACCCAGACTCTGTCCCCTCTGCTTTCAGGTTCACCAGAACTCCGATCCACTCTTGGATCCACCCGGACACTTTTCTCTTGGCCGCCAGCAGCACTTTGCAGCAGATCGCCATTCGAATCGACGACGAAACCCGACCCCGAAAGGCACCTATGCACCCGGCTTCCCTGGGTGAGGTAACACGAGTACTCCGGTGCTCCCGTGGGTAGAGACTCTTCAAAGTCCTAGATCTCAAAGGGTTTTGTCCTAGTCCTCTTTTAAGTGTCCCTTTCCTCTATTTTCCCGATCCCGACTTTCTCCATAGAAGTTAACGGCGTATCGCGGTTGTGTATTTACACTGCACGCGTCTCCCGTGGGTCCCCTGTGTCACTACCTCTGGGTGGTTCCTTGTGGTCCAAGCACTTCTAGAGGCTCTAGGCCTAGTGTCTAGTTCAGTCGTGGTTCGCATACCACTTTATTGGTATATGGTTTGGTACGCCCCTAGGGCCCAAACGTGTATTTGTGCTATTACTGTGAATTAATAACTTATAACTTATGTACTTCGAACTCTAGCCTCATAAAGAGACTAGAGGGGTGTGTTTAGCAATAAATACATATATTTTGAATATATACCTGGTGTGGTGCTCTTTCATTTGGTCACTCAAGAGATTATAGACTGGTAAAACAAGCTGCTTTACATTCCTTCAAGACTTAGCCTGAAGGCTGCTCTCCATAGCTACCACTAGGATAGCTTTCAATAAGGTTGTCTTTAACCTATCTCCAATAAGGGGTTGTTTGGACTGGTGCAAGGTGCCCACTATAATTAGTGGACAGCATATGCCAGGCCAACTTCTCACATTCTGCACTTCTCTTTCCTCTTTCTATACCTCTCTTGTCTCTTTCAGTACCTCTCATGCTTCTTTCCGCACCTCTCTTGCCTCTTTCTGCACCTCTCTTGGCTCTTTCTTCACCTTTCTTCCTCTCTCTGTGCCTTTCTTCCTCTTTCTGCACCTCTCTTGCCACTTTCTGCACCTCTCTTGCCTATTTCTGTACTTCTCTTGCCCCTTTCTGCACCTCTCTTGCCTCTTTCTGTACCTCTCATGCTTCTTTCTGCACCTCTCTTGATTATTTCTGTACTTCTCTTGCTTCTTTCTGTACTTCTTGTGAGAAGTTGGCCTGGCATATGCTGTCCACTAATTATAGTGGGCACCTTGCACCAGTCCAAAGAACCCCTTATTGGAGATAGGTTAAAGACAACCTTATTGAAAGCTATCCTAGTGGTAGCTATGGAGAGCAGCCTTCAGGCTAAGTCTTGAAGGAATGTAAAGCAGCTTGTTTTACCAGTCTATAATCTCTTGAGTGATCAAATGAAAGAGCACCACACCAGGTATATATTCAAAATATATGTATTTATTGCTAAACACACCCCTCTAGTCTCTTTATGAGGCTAGAGTTCGAAATACATAAGTTAGAAGATATTTAAACACAGTAATAGCACAAATACACGTTTGGGCCCTAGGGGCGTACCAAACCATATACCAATAAAGTGGTATGCGAACCACGACTGAACTAGACACTAGGCCTAGAGCCTCTAGAAGTGCTTGGACCACAAGGAACCACCCAAGGTAGTGACACAGGGGACCCACGGGAGACGCGTGCAGTGTAAATACACAACCGCGATACGCCGTTGACTTCTATGGAGAAAGTCGGGATCGGGAAATTAGAGAAAGGGACACTTAAAAGAGGACTAGGACAAAACCCTTTGAGATCTAGGACTTTGAAGAGTCTCTACCCACGGGAGCACCGGAGTACTCGTGTTACCTCACCCAGGGAAGCCGGGTGCATAGGTGCCTTTCGGGGTCGGGTTTCGTCGTCGATTCGAATGGCGATCTGCTGCAAAGTGCTGCTGGCGGTCAAGAGAAAAGTGTCCGGGTGGATCCAAGAGTGGATCGGAGTTCTGAAGAACCTGAAAGCAGAGGGGACAGAGTCTGGGTCACTAGCCAGTGACCAGGAAGGCGATGGACAGATGCCCACCGATGTTGAGTGCTTCATGTGCGTTGACGGTCGTCTTGACTCTTCAGCCACGAGGTCCAGGAGGCGTTGTCGGCGACCAGGAGCAGGATTCGGGCTGGTACATAATGTCTGTCGAGTGCTGAGGTGTCTGCGACCGGATTCGACCCAACAAGCCTTGGCAACGGCAAGTCTCGGTGAAGATGTAGATCGTCGATGGTGCAGACCAGCAAGGTCTGTGGAACTCACCCAGTGAGAGTAAGTGAGGGAAGGCCTGGAGCAACCAGGATGCCCAGTAAGAAAAGGATTGGCCTTCGTTAAGGGCTACTAGCTAACGGGCTAGCGACCGCAAAGGAGCCTCATGACGCCGCACGTGGATCTGGCTTACAGGACACTTGTGGAGTGGGGGCCAGTGATCTTCAGTGCAGGTGGTGCTGGAGGCTAGGGCTACTCGGAGCCCAAAGCACGACTTCTTGGGAGACCCAGAAGAGGATGCACTTGCAAATGTGCTTGGTGTCCAGGGGTCACGGTCTCAAGTCACCCACGATAGCCACGGGCCTCAGCTTTGCTGGGGACTCAGGGTAGCCTCGGGGAAGTCTGAGAATCTACCTCTGGTGATGCGATGACTTTGGCGTCCGACGGGAGCTTCAGAAATGCGAACCGGACAGATGCTTCTTTGGTGCCTGCCAAGCAGGGGAGTCACTCCTTGACCCCAAGGGAGATTCTTCAGTCCTCTAATCGTGAGTAGAGCGTCGAAGGTCCAGGATTCAGTTTCAGAGTTTCGTCCAGGTATAATCTAAAGTCCTAAGGACTGGGTTCCTATCTTTATACTAAAGATAGGGGTTGGACTACTCTGTGGCCCCACCTATGGGTGGGTCAGGGCAGAGGGGTGGCTACACCCCTTTCCCTTTGTCCAGTTCGCGCCAAAGCAGGGGCTGCAAGCCCCTGATCCGGTTTGAACTGGGGTATGCACAGGGACACCAAATGTGCCCCCAGTGCAGGACTTCAAAGCACCCGAAAGTGCTCCCGCCCAGCCCCAATACACATTATCCTGTCTGGGGAGGTGGTCACACCTCCCTGGGACAGGAAACCTATTGTCCAGGCCTCCCCTGCCGGAGTTTCGTCCAGCAGCAGGAAGCCAGACTCGTGTCTGTGGCAGCAGCATCCATTTTGTGATGCCAGGGCTCTGGAAAGAAGTTACCGGACTAGTCAGAGTTAACATGTCTTTCCCTCTAGAAGGGTGGAATGCTACCCCCGCCGCCAGGATTGGCGGGGGGTAGTATTCCAAGATGTTTGACACCAAACACGACATGTTTAGGTGCAGCCATTCCAAAGTTAGCATTTTACCGCGAGGATATAATGCGCTTAAGAGTATATGGTCAGGCTGCACTACAAACAGCATCAGAGATGGTCTCCGAACGCTGCAGAGGGGCCCTGCTCATGCAGGGGCACCCTCTCACATAGGAACCACGCACTCTGCCTTTAGGATTGATAAGGCCTGCCTTAGGAGTGACTTATAGGTTTATATGTGTGTATGTATTTCGTGATATAGGTAACCTATATCACAGTAAGAGGTGCCTGCACCACCTTACCCAGGCTGCAGTAGCAGACCTGTGGTGTCAGTTTGGATGGCCTTCCAGGGGTGGCATAATACATGCTGCAGCCCCTGGCAGGCCTCTGAGGTACCTATGCCCTTGGTACATAGTATACCATATACTAGGGACTTATAAGGGCACTCCAGATTCCAATCAGTGATGTGCCTAAGGCACATGGAAACCATTTTAGAGAGGAAGCAGCTAGGCTGGGGTTCTGATTAGCAGGGCCCCAGCCAGACTAATGTTGAAAAACAGTGAAGCATCAGCAAAAAGTGGGGGTACCCATGTGAAGCAGATCCTACTCTCCTACACAACCCCCCAAACGTAGGGACATTAAACTAACCTTGCCCAGTTAAGTCTTCATGTTCTAAGTGGAAATACCTAGAGAGTCCATCTGCATTCGCATGGTTACTCCCAGGCCTATGTTCCACTGTAAAGTCCATCCCCTGTAGGGAAATGGACCACCTAAGCAGTTTGGGGTTTTCACCCTTCATTTGTTTTAGCCATAAGAGGGGCTTATGGTCTGTCTGAACCAGGAAGTGTATACCAAACAAGTATGGCCTCAACTTCTTCAGAGCCCAGACCACAGCAAAGGCCTCCCTCTCTATGGCTGACCAACGTTTCTCTCTAGGGGTCAGCCTTCTGCTAATGAAAGCTACTGGCTGATCCTGACCTTCTTCATTCAATTGTGACAGTACAGCCCCTACCCCCAATTCAGATGCATCAGTTTGAACAATGAACTTCTTGGAGTAATCAGGACTCTGCAGAATTGGAGCAGTGCACATGGCCTGCTTGAGGTCATCAAATGCCTTTTGACAGCTAACTGTCCACTGAACCTTTTTGGGCATTTTCTTAGAAGTTAAGTCATTCAGGGGTGTCACTATTGATCCATACCCCTTGACAAATCTCCTATAGTACCCAGTCAGGCCTAAGAAGGCTCTCACCTGAGTCTGGGTAGTGGGAGCAGTCCAGTCCATGATGGTCTGGATCTTGCTCTGCAAAGGTTGAACCTGGCCTCCACCCACAAGGTGGCCCAGGTACACAACCTGACTCTGCCCTATCTGGCACTTAGTGGCCTTGATAGTCAGGCCTGCCTTTTGCAGGGCCTGTAAAACATTCCTGAGGTGGACCAGGTGATCCTCCCAGGTGGAGCTAAAGACAGCAATATCATCTAGATAAGCTGCACTATAGGCTTCCAGTCCTGTGAGAACTGTATTCACCAATCTCTGGAAAGTGGCAGGTGCATTCTTCAGACCAAAGGGCACTACCACAAATTGATAATGCCCACTAGGGGTTGAGAATGCTGTCTTGGGCTTTGCAGTATCAGCTAGTCTGATCTGCCAGTAGCCAGCTGTTAGGTCAAATGTGCTGAGATATTTGGCAGAGGCCAAAGTATCTATGAGCTCATCTGCCCTGGGTATTGGATGGGCATCAGTCCTAGTGACTGCATTGAGACCCCTGTAGTCCACACAAAACCTCATCTCTCTTTTCCACCACTGGTGTGAGGTTTCGGTACAAGGACCACTGGACTAGCCCAGGGGCTATCTGAGGGTTCAATAACTCCCAATTCCAACATTTTCTGGACTTCAGTCCTGATACAGTCCCTGACATGGTCAGGTTGCCTATAAATCTTGTTTTTAATAGGCAGACTGTCCCCAGTGTCCACTTCATGAGTGCACCAGGTGGTCTGACTGGGTGTCAGTGAAAACATATGTCTAAACTGATTGAGGACTTGCCTGCAGTCAGTTTGTTGCTGGGTAGTGAGGCTGCCTGCCAAGGCTGCACCATCAACTGACCCATCGTCAGGGTTCTGAGAGAGCAGGTCAGGGAGTGGGTCACTCTCTTCCTCCTGCCCTTCATCAGTAGCCATGAGCAAGCCCATGTCTGCCCTGTCCACATATGGTTTTAACCTGTTGACATGGAGAACCCTGTGGGGACTCCTGGGTGTTCCTAGGTCTACTAAATAAGTGACCTCACCCTTCTGCTCAACAATAGTGTGGGGTCCACTCCATTTATCTTGGAGAGCTGCTGGGGCCACTGGCTCCAACACCCACACCTTCTGTCCTGGCTGGTAAACAGTCAGAACAGCCTTTTGGTCATGCCAGGCCTTTTGAAGTTCCTGGCTAGCCTCAAGGTTTTTGGTTGCCTTTTTCATGTACTCAGCCATCCTGGAGCGGAGACCAAGTACATAGTCCACTATATCTTGCTTTGGGGGCTTGAGAGGTACCTCCCATCCTTCCTTCACCAAGCACAGTGGACCCCTCACAGGGTGGCCAAACAGAAGTTCAAAAGGGCTGTAACCAACCCCTTCTGAGGCACCTCCCTATATGCGAATAAAAGGCAGGGCAAGAGTATGTCCCATCTACGCCTAAGCTTTTCTGGGAGCCCTTTAATCATGCCCTTCAAGGTTTTGTTGAATCTCTCAACTAAACCATTGCATTGTGGGTGATAGGGTGTGGTGAACTTATAAGTCACTCCACACTCCTTCCACATTGCTTTTAAGTACCCAGACATGAAGTTAGCACCCCTGTCTGATACTACCTCCTTAGGAAAGCCCACTCTTGAGAAGATTCCCAGGAGGGCCCTTGCCACCACAGGTGCTGTAGTGGTCCTGAGGGGAATAGCTTCTGGGTACCTGGTGGCATGATCCACTACCACCAGGATAAACCTGTGCCCAGAGGCTGTTTGGGGATCCATGGGACCAACAATGTCAATCCCTACCCTTTCAAAGGGCACCCCCACCACAGGTAGTGGTATCAGGGGGCCTTTGTAGTGCCACCTGTTTTGCCACTGGCTTGGCAGGTTACACAGGAGCGACAAAACTCCTTACTGTCTTCAGACATGTGGGGCCAGTGAAAGTGAGGGACAATTCTGTCCCAAGTCTTGTTCTGGCCCAGGTGACCTGCTAAGGGAATATCATGGGCTAGGGTCAATAGGAAGCCCCTGAACTTCAAAGGTATTACCAACCTCCTGGTAGCACCAGGCTTGGGGTCTTTACTCTCTGAGTACAGGAGTCCATCATCCCAATACACTGTATGGGGACCACTAGCTTTCCCAGCAGCCTCAGCAGCAGCTTGCTGTCTGAGGGGTTCAAGGGAGGGGCAGCTCTGCTGCTCCTGGCTCAGATCTGCCCTAGAAGGTCCCCCTGTCCCCAAGAACTCAACCTGGTCAGGTTCAAGTTCCTCTGGGACAGTTCCTTCTTCAGGGCTGAGATCATCCCCCTCAAGGGACTGATCTTCCTCCTGAGCCAAGGGGGAAGGCACTGCCTTAACCCTACTACTCCTCCTCTTGGAAGGCACTTGGTCCATTCTTCCAGAATCCAAGGCCTGTTCAGTGCTAGACATTTTGGCTTGTGACCTCGTCACAGCAAACACATCTGCAGGGATCCCCAGCATTTCTGCATGGGTCCTGAGCTCCACTTCTGCCCAAGCAGAAGTCTCTAAGTCATTGCCAAGCAAGCATTCGACTGGTAGGTTTGCACTTACCACAACCTTCTTAAGGCCAGTTACCCATCCCCAGGAGAAGTTAACAACTGCCAGAGTATGGTCTGTTCTGACATTGCTAGCATTGGTCACTTGGTACATCTCACCAAGCATAACTTGCCCAGGAAGCACAAGGTCTTGTGTCACCATTGTGACACTTGCCCCTGTGTCCCTAAATGCCAAAGCCTCACGTCCATTGATTAAAGGCTGTTGTCTGTACTTGCCCAGATTATTGGGACTCACAGTGGAGGTCACATCCATGCCTCCATCACAGACTAACACAGCCTGAGTCAGTTCTCTGACTAAGTCAGAGCCCAACTCAGTTCCCAGGGTGAACCCTACTAAACCCTTTGCTGGAGCACTTCCACCAACTGTACTAGGGGGAACAGGTGCCTTAGGGGCATTGGTGGGTGCTGGACTGGAGTCTTTGGACTTGGTGCAATCACTGGTCCAGTGGGTCTTTTGCTTACAGACCTTGCACCATGGTTTTCTTTGGCCTTTCCCTTTGGTAGACTGTGAATCCCCACCAGAAGAAGATTTTTGGGGGCCTGATGAAGACTTTTGATCTTTACCCTTCTCCCCACCCTTGTCAGAGTTCTTAGCATCTTGCTTCTTGGTTTCCCCACCTTGGTTCTGTACCTTCTGCTTCACCCTGGTTCTGACCCATTTGTCTGCCTTCTTTCCCAATTCTTGGGGAGAGGTCAGATCAGAGTCTACCAGGTATTGATGCAACAGCTGATTTTGACAGTTATTAAGAATCTGCTCCCTCATTATCAGATTGTACAATCCTGAGAAGTCACACACCTTACTGCCCATCAACCAGCCTTCCAGAGCCTTGGCAGAACAATCCACATAGTCTACCCAGTCTTGAGTCTGTGCTTTTTGGGTGTCTCTGAACTTCAACCTGGACTGTTCAGTGGTTAGGCCAAACCCATCAATAAGAGCACTCTTCAAGACCTTGTAATTATCAGCATCCTCCTCTCTAACAGTGAGGAGCTTATCTCTACCTTTGTCAGCAAAGGAGAGCCACACGATTTGCTGCCCACTGCTCTTGAGGGACCTTCTGTACCTTACAGGCCCTCTCTAATGCAGTTATCCATTTGTGGATATCATCCCCACTCTGGTAGGGAGGGACAATCTTGCTCAGGTTCCTATGGTCATAGGACCTTTCCCTGTCTCTAGGGACATGGCTGCCACCATGGGACTCTAATCCCAACTTTCTTCTCTCTCTAAGGAGATCTAGGGATTCCCTATCTAAAGCCAATTGCTTTTTTCTGATCTCCAGCTGAGTTTCCTCATACTGGGCCAGTCGGTCTCTCCTCTCATGAGAGGATTCCCTCCTGTGAGAAGAGACAGAGCTCCCTATAGAGGTGCCAGAGTGGTTAGACTCCTGAGAAGGAGATCTAGACTTCCTGGGCACACTCTTAATCCTTCCTGGGGGGACAAAGAGGGTGTCATCCTGATCATCCTCATCATCGTCCACAGGAGGGATTGGGTTATCCAAGTCAGGGTCATTGTCACCCTCCTGGCCAGTTTCAGAGGGGGGGCTGGGGGTATTGGTACCCCCGGCCTCGTCCTCTTCTTCTGCCCCACCCTCAGCTCCTACCCCTTCAGTCCCCACGGGCTTACTAAGGTCATAAGCCACCAACAACTCTTTGAGGTGTTGGGTGGTGGGGCTTTGGCCTGTCCTTATTTTTCTCAAGTTACATAAAGCTCTCAATTCCAAGAATGGGAGTGTATCATACTTGGAGGGTGGAAGCTCAATGGCTTCCTGCAAGGATTCTTTGGATCCTGCCCTTAAAGACATTACTAGTGTGGTGTGGTGTATGCACTACCTACTCTAGTGTGGCCTACTAAACTCTCTTGAGTTGTAGAAAGGGTTGTGCTATCCCTTAACACACAACTCTAAGTTCAGTAGAACTTACTGTATTCTAAGCTTAAATTATATGTACCTTAGGTACCTTTAGTGGTTTTCAGTTGATCAATTCAATTGAGATTATCTGGTAAAACAATAGCAAGCTGGAATCCCACACGCTGCACACCAATGTGAGAAGTTGGCCTGGCATATGCTGTCCACTAATTATAGTGGGCACCTTGCACCAGTCCAAACAACCCCTTATTGGAGATAGGTTAAAGACAACCTTATTGAAAGCTATCCTAGTGGTAGCTATGGAGAGCAGCCTTCAGGCTAAGTCTTGAAGGAATGTAAAGCAGTTTGTTTTACCAGTCTATAATCTCTTGAGTGATCAAATGAAAGAGCACCACACCAGGTATATATTCAAAATATATGTATTTATTGCTAAACACACCCCTCTAGTCTCTTTATGAGGCTAGAGTTCGAAATACATAAGTTAGAAGATATTTAAACACAGTAATAGCACAAATACACGTTTGGGCCCTAGGGGCGTACCAAACCATATACCAATAAAGTGGTATGCGAACCACGACTGAACTAGACACTAGGCCTAGAGCCTCTAGAAGTGCTTGGACCACAAGGAACCACCCAAGGTAGTGACACAGGGGACCCACGGGAGACGCGTGCAGTGTAAATACACAACCGCGATACGCCGTTGACTTCTATGGAGAAAGTCGGGATCGGGAAATTAGAGAAAAGGGACACTTAAAAGAGGACTAGGACAAAACCCTTTGAGATCTAGGACTTTGAAGAGTCTCTACCCACGGGAGCACCGGAGTACTCGTGTTACCTCACCCAGGGAAGCCGGGTGCATAGGTGCCTTTCGGGGTCGGGTTTCGTCGTCGATTCGAATGGCGATCTGCTGCAAAGTGCTGCTGGCGGCCAAGAGAAAAGTGTCCGGGTGGATCCAAGAGTGGATCGGAGTTCTGAAGAACCTGAAAGCAGAGGGGACAGAGTCTGGGTCACTAGCCAGTGACCAGGAAGGCGATGGACAGATGCCCACCGATGTCGAGTGCTTCAGGTGCGTTGATGGTCGTCTTGACTCTTCAGCCACGAGGTTCAGGAGGCGTTGTCGGTGACCAGGAGCAGGATTCAGGCTGGTACATGATGTCTGTCGAGTGCTGAGGTGTTGGCGACCGGATTGGCCCCAACAAGCCTTGGCAACGGCAAGTCTCGGTGAAGATGTAGATCGTCGATGGTGCAGACCAGCAAGGTCTGTGGAACTCACCCAGCAAGGGTAAGTGAGGGCAGGCCTGGAGCAACCAGGATGCCCAGTAAGAAAAGGATTGGCCTTCGTTAAGGGCTACTAGCCAACGGGCTAGCGACCGCGAAGGAGCCTCGTGACGCCACACATGGATCTGGCTTACAGGACACTCGTGGAGTGGGGGCCAGTGATCTTCAGTGCAGGTGGTGCTGGAGGCTAGGGCTACTCGGAGCCCAAAGCACGACTTCTTGGGAGACCCAGAAGAGGATGCACTTGCAAATGTGCTCGGTGTCCAGAGGTCACGGTCTCAAGTCACCCATGATAGCCACGGGCCTCTACTTTGCTGAGGACTCAGGGTAGCCTCCGGGAAGTCTGAGAATTTACCTCTGGTGATGCGATGACTTCGGCGTCCGACGGGAGCTTCAGAAATGCGAACCGGACAGATGCTTCTTTGGTGCCTGCCAAGCAGGGGAGTCACTCCTTGACCCCAAGGGAGATTCTTCAGTCCTCTAATCGTGAGTAGAGCGTCGAATGTCCAGGATTCAGTTTCAGAGTTTCGTCCAGGTATAATCTAAAGTCCTAAGGACTGGGTTCCTATCTTTATACTAAAGATAGGGGTTGGACTACTCTGTGGCCCCACCTATGGGTGGGTCAGGGCAGAGGGGTGGCTACACCCTTTCCCTTTGTCCAGTTTGCGCCAAAGCAGGGGCTGCAAGCCCCTGATCCGGTTTGAACTGGGGTATGCACAGGGACACCAAATGTGCCCCCAGTGCAGGACTTCAAAGCACCCAAAGTGCTCCCGCCCAGCCCCAATACACATTATCCTGTCTGGGGAGGTGGTCACACCTCCCTGGGACATGAAACCTATTGTCCAGCCCTCCCCTGCCGGAGTTTCGTCCAGCAGCAGGAGGCCAGACTCGTGTCTATGGCAGCAGCATCCATTTTGTGATGCCAGGGCTCTGAAAAGAAGTTACCGGACTAGTCAGAGTTAACATGTATTTCCCTCTAGAAGGGTGGAATGCTACCCCCGCCGCCAGGATTGGCGGGGGAGTAGTATTCCAAGATGTTTGACACCAAACACGACATGTTTAGGTGCAGCCATTCCAAAGTTAGCATTTTACCGCAAGGATATAATGCGCTTAAGAGTATATGGTCAGGCTGCACTACAAACAGCATCAGAGATGGTCTCCGAACGCTGCAGAGGGGCCCTGCTCAGGCAGTGACACCCTCTCACATAGGAACCACGCACTCTGCCTTTAGGATTGATAAGGCCTGCCTTAGGAGTGACTTATAGGTTTATATGTGTGTATGTATTTCGTGATATAGGTAACCTATATCACAGTAAGGGGTGCCTGCACCACCTTACCCAGGCTGCAGTAGCAGACCTGTGGTGTCAGTTTGGATGGCCTTCCAGGGGTGGCATAATACATGCTGCAGCCCCTGGCAGGCCTCTGAGGTACCTATGCCCTTGGTACATAGTATACCATATACTAGGGACTTATAAGGGCACTCCAGATTCCAATCAGTGATGTGCCTAAGGCACATGGAAACCATTTTAGAGAGGAAGCAGCTAGGCTGGGGTTCTGATTAGCAGGGCCCCAGCCAGACTAATGTCGAAAAACAGTGAAGCATCAGCAAAAAGTGGGGGTACCCATGTGAAGCAGATCCTACTCTCCTACACTTCTCTTTCATCTTTCTGTACTTCTCTTACATCTTTCTGCACATCTCTTGCCTCCTGCACTTTACTCTCTTCTTTGTGTACCTCTCTTTCTTTTTTCTGTACCTCTCTTGCTCCTTTCTACACTTTTCTTGGGTCTTTCTGCACTTCCCTTGCCTCTTTCTGTGCCTTTCTTCCTCTTTCTGCACCTTTCTTTCGACTTCTTCAGTTCTTTTACCTATTTCTGCACCTCTCCGGCATCTTTCTGCAGTTCTTTTGTCTATTTATGCACCTCTCCGGCCTCTTTCTGCACATATCTTGCCTCTTTCTGCACCTCTCTTGCCTGTTTCTGCAACTCTCTTACCTCTTTTGGTGCCTCTCTTGCCTCTTTCTGCACCTTTCTTCCTCTTTCTGCACCTCTCTTGCCTCTTTCTGCACCTCTCTTTCTTCTTTCTGTGCCTTTCTTCCTCTTTGCATGCGTCTCATGCCTCTTTCTGTACCCCTCTTGCCTCTTTCTGTACCTCTCTTGCCTCTTTCTGCACTTCTATGGCTTCTTTCTGCCCTTCTCTTGCATCTTTCTGTGCCTTTGTTCCCCTTTCTGTACCTTTCTTCCTCTTTCTACAGTTGGCTTGCTTCTTTCTGTATATCTGTTGCCTCTTTCAGTAGCTCTCTTGCTTCTTTCTCTACCTCTCTTGCTTCTTTCTGCACTTCTCTTGCTTCTTTATGCACCTTTCTTCCTCCTTCTGCGCATTTCTTCCTGTTTCTGAAACTTTCATCCCCTTTAAGCACCTTTCTTCTTCTTTCTGCACCTCACTTGCTTCTTTCTGTACCTCTCTCGCTTCTTTCTGCACCTCTCTTGCTTCTTTCTGAACCTTTCTTCCTTTTTCTGTACCTTTCTTCCTCTTTCTGCAGTTCTCTTGCTTCTTTCAGTACCTCTCTTGCCTCTTTCTGCACCTCTGTTGCTTCTTTCTGCACTTCTCTTACATCTTTCTGTACCTCATTCTCTTCTTTCTGAGCTCTCTTGCTTCTTTCTGCACTTTTCTTGCCTCTTTCTGCACCTCACTTGCTTCTTTCAGCACCTCTCTTGCTTCTTTCTGTACCTCTATTGCCTCTTTCTGTACCTCTCTTGCCTCTTATTGCATCTCTCTTGCTTCTTTCTGTACCATTCTTCTTCTTTCTGCAGCTCTCATGCTTCTCTGCACTTCTCTTGCTTCTTGCTTCTTTCTGCATTTCTCATTCTTCTTTGTGCACTTCTCTTGCCTCTTTCTACACCTCGCTTGACTCGTTCTACACGTCACTCTCTTCTTTCTGTACCTCTCTTGCCTCTTTCTGAACTTGTGTTGCTTCTTTCTGCACCTTTCTTCTTTCTCTTTCTGCACCTTTATTCCTCGTTCTACATCTCTGTTGCTTCTTTCTGCACCTCTGTTGCTTCCTTCTGCACCTCTGTTGCTTCTTTCTTTACCTCTCTTGGCTCTTTTTGTACCTCAATTGCCACTTTCTGCACCTCACTTTTCTTTCTGCACTTCTCTTGCTTCTTTCCACACCTCTCTTGCTTCTTTCTGCACCTTTCTTCCCCTTTCTGCTCCTTTCTTCCTCTTTCTTCACCTTTCTTCCTCTTTAGGTACCTCTCTTGCTTCTTTCTGTACTTCTCTTACTTCTTTCTGCACCTTTCTTCCTCTTTCTGCAGTTGTCTTGCTTCTTTCTGCATCTCTCTTGCCTGTTTCTGCACCTCTTGCATCTTTCTGTACTTCTGTTAATTCTTTCTGCACCTCTCTTGCCTCTTTCTGCACCTACCTTGCATCTTTCTGTACCTTTCTTTCTCTTTCTGCCCCTTTTTTCTCTTTCTGCACCTCTCTTCTCTCTTTTTGCACCTCCATTGCCTCTTTCTGCACCTCTCTTGCCTCTTTCTGCATGTCTCTTGCCTCTTTATATACTCCACTTGCCTCTTTCTGCCATTCTCTTGCTTCTTTCTGCACTTCTCTTGCACCTTTCTGTGCCTATCGTCCTTTTTGCACCTCTCTTGCCTCTTTCTGTATCTTTCTTCCTATTTCTGCAGTTGTCTTGAATCTTTCTGGACCTCACTTGCCTCTTTTAGATCCTCTCTTGCTTCTTTCTTTACTTCTCCTGCTTCTTTCTGCACCTCTCTTGCCACTTTCTGTACCTTTCTTCCTCTTTCTGCGCCTTTATTCCTCTTTCTTCACCTCTCTTGCTTCTTTCTGCACCTCTCTTGCCTTTTTCTGCACCTCTCTTTCCTCTTTCTGTACCTCTTTTTGTACCTCTCTTGCTTCTATTTACACCTCTCTTGCTTCTTTCTGCACTTCTCTTGCTTCTTTCTGCACTTCTCTTACCTCTTACTGCACCTCTCTTTCCTCTTTCTGCACCTCTCTTACCTCATTCTGCACCTTACTCTCTTCTTTGTGCACCTCTCTTGCTTCTTTCTTCACCTCTCTTGCTTCTTTCTGACTTTTTCTTGCTTCTTTCTGTACTTCTCTTGCCTCTTTCTGCACCTCTCTTGCCTCTTTCTGCACCTCTCTTGCCTCTTTCTGTACCTCACTTGCCTCTTTCTGCACTTCTCTTGCTTCTTTCTACATTTCTCTTGCCTCTTTCTGTGCCTATTGTCCTTTTTATGCACCTCTCTTCCTTCTTTCTGCACTTCTCTTGCCTCTTTCTGTACCTCTCTTGCCTCTTTCAGCACCTTTCATGCCTCTTTCTGCTTCTCTCTTGCTTCTTTCTGTACCTCTCTTGCTTCTTTCTGTACCTCTCTTGCTACCTTCTGCGCCTTTCTTCCTCTATCTGCACCTCTCTTTCCTCTTTCTGCAACTTTCTTCTTCTTTCTGCACCTCTCTTGCTTCTTTCTGCATTTATCTTGCTTCTTTCTGCACCTCTCTTGCTTCTTTCTGCACCTCTCCTGCCTCTTTCTACACCTCTCTTGTTTCTTTCTTCACCTCTCTTGCCTCTCTTCTTCTTTCTGCACCTCTTTTACCTCGTTCTGTACCTCTCTTGCCTCTTTCTGGACCTCACTTGCCTCTTTCTGCACTTCTCTTGCTTATTTCTGCACTTCTCTTGCCTCTTTCTGCACCTTTCTGCCTCTTTCTGCACCTTTCCTGCCTCTTTCTGCACCTCTCTTGCCTCTTTCTGCACCTCTCTTGCCTAATTTTGCACTTTTCTTGACTCTTACTGTACCTCTCTTGCCTCCTTCTGCACCTCTCTTGCCTCTTTATGTACTTCTCTTGCTTCTTTCTGCACCACTCTTGCTTCTTTCTGCACTCCTCTTGCTTCTTTCTGCACTTCTCTTACCTCTTACTGCACCTCTCTTGGCTCTTTCTGCACCTCTCTTACCTCTTTCTTCACCTTACTCTCTTCTTTGTGGACCTGTCTTGCTTCCTTCTGCACCTCTCTTGCTTCTTTCTGCACTTTTCTTGCTTCTTTCTGTACTTTTCATGCCTCTTTCTGCACCTCTCTTGCCTCTTTCTGCACTTCTCTTTCGTCTTTCTGTGCTTATTATCCTCTTTTTGCACCTCTCTTGCCTCTTTCTTTACCTTTCTTCCTATTTCTACAGTTCTCTTGCTTCTTTCTGTACCTCTATTGCCTCATTCAGCAACTCTCTTGCTTCTTTCTGCAATTCTCTTGCTTCTTTCTGCACCTCTCTTGCCTCTTTCTGCACCTTTTGTCCTCTTTCTGTGCCTTTCCTACTCTTTCTGCACCTCTCTTGCCTCATTCTGCACCTCTCTTGCCTTTTTCTGCACATCTCCTGACTCTTTCTGCACCTCTCTTGCCTCTTTCTGCACCTCTCTTGCCTCTTTTTGTACCTCTCTTGCTTCTTTCTGCACCTCTCTTGCTTCTTTCTGCACTTCTATCGCTACTTTCTGCACTTCTCTTGCTTCTTTCTGCACCTCTCTTGCCTCTTTCTGCACCTTTTGTCCTCTTTCTGTGCCTTTCTTACTCTTTCTGCACCTCTCTTGCCTCATTCTGCACCTCTCTTGCCTTTTTCTGCACATCTCCTGACTCTTTCTGCACCTCTCTTGCCTCTTTCTGCACCTCTCTTGCCTCTTTTTGTACCTCTCTTGCTTCTTTCTGCACTCCTCTTGCTTCTTTCTGCACTTCTCTTACCTCTTACTGCACCTCTCTTGGCTCTTTCTGCACCTCTCTTACCTCTTTCTGCACCTTACTCTCTTCTTTGTGGACCTGTCTTGCTTCCTTCTGCACCTCTCTTGCTTCTTTCTGCACTTTTCTTGCTTCTTTCTGTACTTTTCATGCCTCTTTGTGCACCTCTCTTGCCTCTTTCTGCACCTCTCTTGCCTCTTTCTGCACTTCTCTTGCGTCTTTCTGTGCTTATTATCCTCTTTCTGCACCTCTCTTGCCTCTTTCTTTACCTTTCTTCCTATTTCTACAGTTCTCTTGCTTCTTTCTGTACCTCTATTGCCTCATTCAGCAACTCTCTTGCTTCTTTCTGCACTTCTCTTGCTTCTTTCTGCACCTCTCTTGCCTCTTTCTGCACCTTTTGTCCTCTTTCTGTGCCTTTCTTACTCTTTCTGCACCTCTCTTGCCTCATTCTGCACCTCTCTTGCCTTTTTCTGCACATCTCCTGACTCTTTCTGCACCTCTCTTGCCTCTTTCTGCACCTCTCTTGCCTCTTTTTGTACCTCTCTTGCTTCTTTCTGCACCTCTCTTGCTTCTTTCTGCACTTCTATCGCTACATTCTGCACTTCTCTTACCTCTTACTGCACCTCTCTTGCCTCTTTCTGCACCTTTCTTACCTCTTTCTGCATCTTATTCTCTTCTTTGTGGACCTCTCTTGCTTCTTTCTGCACTTCTCTTTCCTCTTTCTATACCTCTCTTGTCTCTTTCAGTACCTCTCATGCTTCTTTCCGCACCTCTCTTGCCTCTTTCTGCACCTCTCTTGGCTCTTTCTTCACCTTTCTTCCTCTCTGTGCCTTTCTTCCTCTTTCTGCACCTCTCTTGCCACCTTCTGCACCTCTCTTGCCTATTTCTGTACTTCTCTTGCCTCTTTCTGCACCTCTCCTGCCTCTTTCTGTACCTCTCATGCTTCTTTCTGCACCTCTCTTGATTCTTTCTGTACTTCTCTTGCTTCTTTCTGTACTTCTCTTACATCTTTCTGTACTTCTCTTACATCTTTCTGCACATCTCTTGCCTCCTTCTGCACTTTACTCTCTTCTTTGTGCACCTCTCTTTCTTTTTTCTGTACCTCTCTTGCTCCTTTCTACACTTTTCTTGGGTCTTTCTGCACTTCCCTTGCCTCTTTCTGTGCCTTTCTTCCTCTTTCTGCACCTTTCTTTCTCCTTCTTCAGTTCTTTTACCTATTTCTGCACCTCTCCGGCATCTTTCTGCAGTTCTTTTGTCTATTTATGCACCTCTCCGGCCTCTTTCTGCACATATCTTGCCTCTTTCTGTACCTCTCTTGCCTGTTTCTGCAACTCTCTTACCTCTTTTGGTGCCTCTCTTGCCTCTTTCTGCACCTTTCTTCCTCTTTCTGCACCTCTCTTGCCTCTTTCTGCACCTCTCTTTCTTCTTTCTGTGCCTTTCTTCCTCTTTGCATGCGTCTCATGCCTCTTTCTGTACCTCTCTTGCCTCTTTCTGTACCTCTCTTGCCTCTTTCTGCACTTCTATGGCTTCTTTCTGCCCTTCTCTTGCATCTTTCTGTGCCTTTGTTCCCCTTTCTGTA
Source organism: Calotriton arnoldi (assembly GCA_963921515.1). Lineage (NCBI taxonomy): Eukaryota > Metazoa > Chordata > Amphibia > Caudata > Salamandridae > Calotriton > Calotriton arnoldi. The sequence goes on from CAWUFW010017350.1 coordinate 27,389, forward strand.
CCTTTCTTCCTCTTTCTGCAGTTGGCTTGCTTCTTTCTGTATATCTGTTGCCTCTTTCAGTAGCTCTCTTGCTTCTTTCTCTACCTCTCTTGCTTCTTTCTGCACTTCTCTTGCTTCTTTATGCACCTTTCTTCCTCCTTCTGCGCATTTCTTCCTGTTTCTGAAACTTTCATCCCCTTTAGGCACCTTTCTTCTTCTTTCTGCACCTCACTTGCTTCTTTCTGTACCTCTCTCGCTTCTTTCTGCACCTCTCTTGCTTCTTTCTGAACCTTTCTTCCTTTTTCTGTACCTTTCTTCCTCTTTCTGCAGTTCTCTTGCTTCTTTCAGCACCTCTCTTGCCTCTTTCTGCACCTCTGTTGCTTCTTTCTGCACTTCTCTTACATCTTTCTGTACCTCATTCTCTTCTTTCTGAGCTCTCTTGCTTCTTTCTGCACTTTTCTTGCCTCTTTCTGCACCTCACTTGCTTCTTTCAGCACCTCTCTTGCTTATTTCTGTACCTCTATTGCCTCTTTCTGTACCTCTCTTGCCTCTTATTGCACCTCTCTTGCTTCTTTCTGTACCATTCTTCTTCTTTCTGCAGCTCTCATGCTTCTCTGCACTTCTCTTGCTTCTTTCTGCATTTCTCATTCTTCTTTGTGCACTTCTCTTGCCTCTTTCTACACCTCGCTTGACTCTTTCTACACGTCACTCTCTTCTTTCTGTACCTCTCTTGCCTCTTTCTGAACTTGTGTTGCTTCTTTCTGCACCTTTCTTCTTTCTCTTTCTGCACCTTTATTCCTCGTTCTACATCTCTGTTGCTTCTTTCTGCACCTCTGTTGCTTCCTTCTGCACCTCTGTTGCTTCTTTCTTTACCTCTCTTGGCTCTTTTTGTACCTCAATTGCCACTTTCTGCACCTCACTTTTCTTTCTGCACTTCTCTTGCTTCTTTCCACACCTCTCTTGCATCTTTCTGTACTTCTCTTGCTTCTTTCTGCACCTTTCTTCCCCTTTCTGCTCCTTTCTTCCTCTTTCTTCACCTTTCTTCCTCTTTAGGTACCTCTCTTGCTTCTTTCTGCACTTCTCTCTGCACCTTTCTTCCTCTTTCTGCAGTTGTCTTGCTTCTTTCTGCATCTCTCTTGCCTGTTTCTGCACCTCTTGCATCTTTCTGCACTTCTGTTAATTCTTTCTGCACTTCTCTTGCCTCTTTCTGCACCTACCTTGCATCTTTCTGTACCTTTCTTTCTCTTTCTGCCCCTTTTTTCTCTTTCTGCACCTCTCTTCTCTCTTTTTGCACCTCCATTGCCTCTTTCTGCACCTCTCTTGCCTCTTTCTGCATGTCTCTTGCCTCTTTATATACTCCACTTGCCTCTTTCTGCCATTCTCTTGCTTCTTTCTGCACTTCTCTTGCATCTTTCTGTGCCTATCGTCCTTTTTGCACCTCTCTTGCCTCTTTCTGTATCTTTCTTCCTATTTCTGCAGTTCTCTTGAATCTTTCTGGACCTCACTTGCCTCTTTTAGATCCTCTCTTGCTTCTTTCTGCACTTCTCCTGCTTCTTTCTGCACCTCTCTTGCCACTTTCTGTACCTTTCTTCCTCTTTCTGCGCCTTTATTCCTCTTTCTTCACCTCTCTTGCTTCTTTCTGCACCTCTATTGCCTTTTTCTGCACCTCTCTTGCCTCTTTCTGTACCTCTTTTTGTACCTCTCTTGCTTCTATTTACACCTCTCTTGCTTCTTTCTGCACTTCTCTTGCTTCTTTCTGCACTTCTCTTACCTCTTACTGCACCTCTCTTTCCTCTTTCTGCACCTCTCTTACCTCATTCTGCACCTTACTCTCTTCTTTGTGCACCTCTCTTGCTTCTTTCTTCACCTCTCTTGCTTCTTTCTGCACTTTTTCTTGCCTCTTTCTGTACTTCTCTTGCCTCTTTCTGCACCTCTCTTGCCTCTTTCTGCACCTCTCTTGCCTCTTTCTGTACCTCACTTGCCTCTTTATGCACTTCTCTTGCTTCTTTCTACATTTCTCTTGCCTCTTTCTGTGCCTATTGTCCTTTTTATGCACCTCTCTTCCTTCTTTCTGCACTTCTCTTGCCTCTTTCTGTACCTCTCTTGCCTCTTTCAGCACCTTTCATGCCTCTTTCTGCTTCTCTCTTGCTTCTTTCTGTACCTCTCTTGCTTCTTTCTGTACCTCTCTTGCTACCTTCTGCGCCTTTCTTCCTCTATCTGCACCTCTCTTTCCTCTTTCTGCAACTTTCTTCCTCTTTCTGCACCTCACTCTTTTCTTTCTACACTTGCCTTGCTTCTTTCGGCACCTCTCGGTTCTTTCTGTACTTCTCTTGCTTCTTTCTGTACTTCTCTTACATCTTTCTGTACTTCTCTTACATCTTTCTGCACATCTCTTGCCTCCTTCTGCACTTTACTCTCTTCTTTGTGCACCTCTCTTTCTTTTTCTGTACCTCTCTTGCTCCTTTCTAAACTTTTCTTGGGTCTTTCTGCACTTCCCTTGCCTCTTTCTGTGCCTTTCTTCCTCTTTCTGAACCTTTCTTTCTCCTTCTTCAGTTCTTTTACCTATTTCTGCACCTCTCCGGCATCTTTCTGCAGTTCTTTTGTCTATTTATGCACCTCTCCGGCCTCTTTCTGCACATATCTTGCCTCTTTCTGTACCTCTCTTGCCTGTTTCTGCAACTCTCTTACCTCTTTCGGTGCCTCTCTTGCTTCTTTCTGCACCTTTCTTCCTCTTTCTGCACCTCTCTTGCCTCTTTCTGCAACTCTCTTTCTTCTTTCTGTGCCTTTCTTCCTCTTTGCATGCGTCTCATGCCTCTTTCTGTACCTCTCTTGCCTCTTTCTGTACCTCTCTTGCATCTTTCTGCACTTCTATGGCTTCTTTCTGCCCTTCTCTTGCATCTTTCTGTGCCTTTGTTCCCCTTTCTGTACCTTTCTTCCTCTTTCTGCAGTTGGCTTGCTTCTTTCTGTATAACTGTTGCCTCTTTCAGTAGCTCTCTTGCTTCTTTCTCTACCTCTCTTGCTTCTTTCTGCACCTTTCTTCCTCCTTCTGCGCATTTCTTCCTGTTTCTGAAACTTTCATCCCCTTTAGGCACCTTTCTTCTTTCTGCACCTCGCTTGCTTCTTTCTGTACCTCTCTCGCTTCTTTCTGCACCTCTCTTGCTTCTTTCTGAACCTTTCTTCCTTTTTCTGTACCTTTCTTCCTCTTTCTGCAGTTCTCTTGCTTCTTTCAGCACCTCTCTTGCCTCTTTCTGCACCTCTGTTGCTTCTTTCTGCACTTCTCTTGCATCTTTCTGTACCTCATTCTCTTCTTTCTGCAGCTCTCTTGCTTCTTTCTGCACTTCTCTTGCCTCTTTCTGCAACTCACTTACTTCTTTCAGCATCTCTCTTGCTTCTTTCTGTACCTCTATTGCCTCTTTCTGTACCTCTCTTGCCTCTTATTGCACCTCTCTTGCTTCTTTCTGTACCATTCTTCTTCTTTCTGCAGCTCTCATGCTTCTCTGCACTTCTCTTGCTTCTTTCTGCATTTCTCATTCTTCTTTGTGCACTTCTCTTGCCTCTTTCTACACCTCGCTTGACTCTTTCTACACGTCACTCTCTTCTTTCTGTACCTCTCTTGCCTCTTTCTGAACTTGTGTTGCTTCTTTCTGCACCTTTCTTCTTTCTCTTTCTGCACCTTTATTCCTCGTTCTACATCTCTGTTGCTTCTTTCTGCACCTCTGTTGCTTCCTTCTGCACCTCTGTTGCTTCTTTCTTTACCTCTCTTGGCTCTTTTTGTACCTCAATTGCCACTTTCTGCACCTCACTTTTCTTTCTGCACTTCTCTTGCTTCTTTCCACACCTCTCTTGCATCTTTCTGTACTTCTCTTGCTTCTTTCTGCACCTTTCTTCCCCTTTCTGCTCCTTTCTTCCTCTTTCTTCACCTTTCTTCCTCTTTAGGTACCTCTCTTGCTTCTTTCTGCACTTCTCTCTGCACCTTTCTTCCTCTTTCTGCAGTTGTCTTGCTTCTTTCTGCATCTCTCTTGCCTGTTTCTGCACCTCTTGCATCTTTCTGCACTTCTGTTAATTCTTTCTGCACCTCTCTTGCATCTTTCTGTACCTTTCTTTCTCTTTCTGCCCCTTTTTTCTCTTTCTGCACCTCTCTTCTCTCTTTTTGCACCTCCATTGCCTCTTTCTGCACCTCTCTTGCCTCTTTCTGCATGTCTCTTGCCTCTTTATATACTCCACTTGCCTCTTTCTGCCATTCTCTTGCTTCTTTCTGCACTTCTCTTGCATCTTTCTGTGCCTATAGTCCTTTTTGCACCTCTCTTGCCTCTTTCTGTATCTTTCTTCCTATTTCTGTAGTTCTCTTGAATCTTTCTGGACCTCACTTGCCTCTTTTAGATCCTCTCTTGCTTCTTTCTGCACTTCTCCTGCTTCTTTCTGCACCTCTCTTGCCACTTTCTGTACCTTTCTTCCTCTTTCTGCGCCTTTATTCCTCTTTCTTCACCTCTCTTGCTTCTTTCTGCACCTCTCTTGCCTTTTTCTGCACCTCTCTTGCCTCTTTCTGTACCTCTTTTTGTACCTCTCTTGCTTCTATTTACACCTCTCTTGCTTCTTTCTGCACTTCTCTTGCTTCTTTCTGCACTTCTCTTACCTCTTACTGCGCCTCTCTTTCCTCTTTCTGCACCTCTCTTACCTCATTCTGCACCTTACTCTCTTCTTTGTGCACCTCTCTTGCTTCTTTCTTCACCTCTCTTGCTTCTTTCTGCACTTTTTCTTGCTTCTTTCTGTACTTCTCTTGCCTCTTTCTGCACCTCTCTTGCCTCTTTCTGTACCTCTCTTGCCTCTTTCTGTACCTCACTTGCCTCTTTATGCACTTCTCTTGCTTCTTTCTACATTTCTCTTGCCTCTTTCTGTGCCTATTGTCCTTTTTATGCACCTCTCTTCCTTCTTTCTGCACTTCTCTTGCCTCTTTCTGTACCTCTCTTGCCTCTTTCAGCACCTTTCATGCCTCTTTCTGCTTCTCTCTTGCTTCTTTCTGTACCTCTCTTGCTTCTTTCTGTACCTCTCTTGCTACATTATGCGCCTTTCTTCCTCTATCTGCACCTCTCTTTCCTCTTTCTGCAACTTTCTTCCTCTTTCTGCACCTCTCTTGCTTCTTTCTGCATTTATCTTGCTTCTTTCTGCACCTCTCTTGCTTCTTTCTGCACCTCTCCTGCCTCTTTCTACACCTCTCTTGTTTCTTTCTTCACCTCTCTTGCCTCTCTTCTTCTTTCTGCACCTCTTTTACCTCGTTCTGTACCTCTCTTGCCTCTTTCTGGACCTCACTTGCCTCTTTCTGCACTTCTCTTGCTTATTTCTGCACTTCTCTTGCCTCTTTCTGTGCCTATTGTCCTCTTTCTGCACCTCTCTTCCTTCTTTATGCACTTCTCTTGCCTCTTTCTGCACCTCTCGCCTCTTTCAGCACTTTTCTTGCCTCTTTCTGCATCTCTCTTACTTCTTTCTGCAATTCTCTTGCTTTTTTCTGTACCTCTCTTGCGACATTCTGCGCCTTTCTTCCTCTATCTGCACCTCTCTTGCCTCTTTCTGCACCTTTCTTCTTCATTCAGCAGTTCTCTTGCTTCTTTCTGCACCTCTCTTCCTCTTTCTGCACCTCTCTTGCTTCTTTCTGCATTTATCTTGCTTCTTTCTGCACTTTTCTTGCTTCTTTATGCACCTCTCTTGCCTCTTTCTGCACTTCACTTGCTTCTTTCTGTACCTTTCTTCCTCTTTCTGCGCCTTTCGTCCTCTTTCTGCACCTTTCTTCCTCTTTAGGCACCTTTCTTCTTCCATCTGTACCTCTCTTGCTTCTTTCTGCAACTCAATTGCTTCTTTCTGCACCTCTCTTACCTCATTCTGCACCTTACTCTCTTCTTTGTGCACCTCTCTTGCTTCTTTCTTCACCTCTCTTGCTTCTTTCTGCACTTTTTCTTGCTTCTTTCTGTACTTCTCTTGACTCTTTCTGCACCCCTCTTGCCTCTTTCTGCACCTCTCTTGCCTCTTTCTGTACCTCACTTGCCTCTTTCTGCACTTCTCTTGCTTCTTTCTACATTTCTCTTGCCTCTTTCTGTGCCTATTGTCCTTTTTATGCACCTCTCTTCCTTCTTTCTGCACTTCTCTTGCCTCTTTCTGTACCTCTCTTGCCTCTTTCAGCACCTTTCATGCCTCTTTCTGCTTCTCTCTTGCTTCTTTCTGTACCTCTCTTTCTTCTTTCTGTACCTCTCTTGCTACCTTCTGCGCCTTTCTTCCTCTATCTGCACCTCTCTTTCCTCTTTCTGCAACTTTCTTCCTCTTTCTGCACCTCTCTTGCTTCTTTCTGCATTTATCTTGCTTCTTTCTGCACCTCTCTTGCTTCTTTCTGCACCTCTCCTGCCTCTTTCTACACCTCTCTTGTTTATTTCTTCACCTCTCTTGCCTCTCTTCTTCTTTCTGCACCTCTTTTACCTCGTTCTGTACCTCTCTTGCCCTTTCTGGACCTCACTTGCCTCTTTCTGCACTTCTCTTGCTTATTTCTGCACTTCTCTTGCCTCTTTCTGTGCCTATTGTCCTCTTTCTGCACCTCTCTTCCTTCTTTATGCACTTCTCTTGCCTCTTTCTGCACCTCTCGCCTCTTTCAGCACCTTTCTTGCCTCTTTCTGCATCTCTCTTACTTCTTTCTGCAATTCTCTTGCTTTTTTCTGTACCTCTCTTGCTACATTCTGCGCCTTTCTTCCTCTATCTGCACCTCTCTTGCCTCTTTCTGCACCTTTCTTCTTTATTCAGCAGTTCTCTTGCTTCATTCTGCACCTCTCTTCCTCTTTCTGCACCTCTCTTGCTTTTTTCTGCATTTATCTTGCTTCTTTCTGCACTTTTCTTGCTTCTTTATGCACCTCTCCTGCCTCTTTCTGCACTTCACTTGCTTCTTTCTGTACCTTTCTTCCTCTTTCTGCGCCTTTCGTCCTCTTTCTGCACCTTTCTTCCTCTTTAGGCATCTTTCTTCTTCCATCTGTACCTCTCTTGCTTCTTTCTGCACCTCTCTTGCTTCTTTCTGCACCTTTCATCCTCCTTCTGCGCATTTCTTCCTCTTTCTGAACCTTTATTCCCCTTTAGGCAACTTTCTTCTTCTTTCTGCTCCTCGCTTGCTTCTTTCTATACCTCTCTTGCTTCTTTCTACACTTCTCTTGCTTCTTTCTGCACCTTTCTGCCTTTTTCTGTACCTTTCTTCCTCTTTCTGCAGTTCTCTTGCTTTTTCAGCACCTCTCTTGCTTCTTTCCGCACCTCTCTTGTTTCTTCTTTCTTCACTTCTCTTGCATCTTTCTGCACCTCATTTCTTCTTTATGCAGCACTCTTGCTTCTTTCTGCACTTCTTTTGCCTCTTTCTGCACCTCACTTGCCACTTTCAGCACCTCTCTTGCCTCTTTCTGTACCTCTCTTGCCTCTTATTGCACCTCTCTTGCTTCTTTCTGTACCATTCATCTTCTTTCTGCACCTATAATGCCTCTTTCTGAACTTCTCTTTCTTCTTTCTGCATTTTTCTTTCTTCTTTCTACACCTCTCTTGCCTCTTTCGACATGTCACTCTCTTCTTTCTGCACCTCTCTTGCATATTTCTGCACTTCTCTTGCCTCTTTCTGAACTTGTCTTGCTTCTTTCTGCACCTTTCTTCTTTCTCTTTCTGCACCTTTATTCCTCTTTCTGCACCTCTGTTGCTTCTTTTTGCTCCTCTCTTGCTTCCTTCTGCACCTCTCTTGCTTCTTTCTTTAACTCTCTTGCCTCTTTTTGCACCTCAGTTGCCACTTTCTGCACTTCACTCTTCTTTCTGCACTTCTCTAGCTTCTTTCTACACCACTCTTGCTTCTTTCTGTACTTCTCTTGCTTCTTTATGCACCTTTCTTCCTCTTTCTGTGCCTTTCTTCCTCTTTCTGCACCTTTCTTCCTCTTTAGGTACCATTCTTCTCTCTACACCTCTCTTGCTTCTTTCTGCACTTCTCTTGCTTCTTTCTGTACTTTTCTTACTTCTTTCTGCACCTTTCTTCCTCTTTCTGTATCTTTCTTTCTCTTTCTGCAGTTCTCTTGCTTCTTTCTGCACTTCTGTGGCTTCTTTCTGCCCTTCTCTTGCCTCTTTCTGCAGCTCACTTACCTCTTTCTGTACTTCTCTTGTTTCTTTCTGCACTCCTCTTGCTTCTTTCTGCGACTTTCTTACTCTTTCTGCACATTTCTTCCTTTCTGCACTCCTCTTGCCTCTTTATGTACTTCTCTTGCCTCTTTCTGCACCTCTCTTGCTTCTTTCTGCACCTCTCTTGCATCTTTCTGTACTTTTCTTCCTCTTTCTGCACCTTTCTTCCTCTTTCTGCGCCTCTATTTCCCTCTTTTTGCACCTCCATTGCCTCTCTCTGCACCTTTCTTGCCTCTTTCTGCGCTTCTCTTGCCTCTTTATGTACTCCACTTGCCTCTTTCTGCCATTCTCTTGCTTCTGTCTGTACTTTTCTAGCGTCTTTCTGTGCCTATCATCCTGTTTTTGTACCTCTCTTGCCTCTTTCTGTATTTTTATTCCTATATCTGCAGTTCTCTTGCTTGTTTCTGTACCTCTCTTGCCTCTTTCTGCACCTCACTTACCTCTTTCTGCACTTCTCTTGATTATTTCTGCACTCCTATTGCTTCTTTCTGTACTTCTCTTGCTTCTTTTGCACCTTTCCTGCCTTTTTCTGCACTTCTCTTGCCTCTTTCTGCACATTTCTCTCTCTTTCTGCAGTTCTCTTGCTTCTTTCTGTACTTCTCTTGCCTCTTTCTGCACCTCTCTTGCTTCTTTTTGCACTTTTCTTGCCTCTTTCTTCACTTTCCTGCCTCTTTCTGCACTTATCTTCCCTCTTTCAACACCTTTCTTCCTCTTTCTGCATTTGTATTGCTTCTTTCTGCACCTCTTGCTATTTTCAGCACTTCTGTTACTTCTTTCTGCACCTCTCTTGCCTCGTTCTGCACCTCTCTTGCATCTTTCTGCACCTTGCTTCCTCTTTCTGCACCTTTCTTCCTCTTTCTGCACCTTTCTTCCTCTTTAGGTACCATTCTTCTTTCTGCACCTCTCTTGCTTCTTTCTGCACTTCTCTTGCTTCTTTCTGCACCTTTCTTCCTTTTTCTGCGCCTTTCTTCCTCTTTCTGCACCTTTCTTCCTCTTTAGGCAGCATTCTTCTTTCTGCACCTCTCTTGCTTCTTTCTGCACCTCTCATGCTCCTTTCTGCACTTCTCTTGCCTCTTTCTGTACCTTTCCTGACACTTTCTGCACCTCTCATTCCTTTTTCTACACCTTTCTTCCTCTTTCTGCAGTTGTCTTGCTTCTTTCTGCATCTCTCTTGCCTGTTTCTGCACCTCTTGCATCTTTCTGCACTTCTGTTAATTCTTTCTGCACCTCTCTTGCCTCTTCCTGCACCTCCCTTGCATCTTTCTGTACCTTTCTTTGTCTTTCTGCCCCTTTTTTCTCTTGCTGCACTTCTCTTCTCTCTTTTTGCACCTCCATTGCCTCTTTCTGCACCTCTCTATCCTCTTTCTGCATGTCTCTTGCCTCTTTATATACTCCACTTGCCTCTTTCTGCCATTCTCTTGCTTCTTTCTGCACTTCTCTTGCGTCTTTCTGTGCCTATCGTCCTTTTTTTGCACTTCTCTTGCCTCTTTCTGTATCTTTCTTCCTATTTCTGCAGTTCTCTTGCATCTTTCTGGACCTCACTTGACTCTTTTAGATCCTCTCTTGCTTCTTTCTGCACTTCTCCTGCTTCTTTCTGCACCTCTCTTGCCACTTTCTGTACCTTTCTTCCTCTTTCTGCGCCTTTCTTCCTCTTTCTGCACCTCTCTTGCTTCTTTCTGCACCTCTCTTGCCTTTTTCTGCACCTCTCTTGCCTCTTTCTGCACCTCTTTTTCTACCTCTCTTGCTTCTATTTACACCTCTCTTGCTTCTTTCTGCACTTCTCTTGCTTCTTTCTGCACTTCTCTTACCTCTTACTGCACCTCTCTTGCCTCTTTTTGCACCTCTCTTACCTCATTCTGCACCTTACTCTCTTCTTTGTGCACCTCTCTTGCTTCTTTCTGCACCTCTCTTGCCTATTTCTGTACCTCTCTTACCTCATTCTGCACCTTACTCTCTTCTTTCTGCACTTCTCTTGCTTCTTTATACATTTCTCTTGCCTCTTTCTGTGCCTATTGTCCTCTTTCTGGACCTCTCTTCCTTCTTTCTGCACTTCTCTTGCCTCTTTCTGTACCTCTCTTGCCTCTTTCAGCACCTTTCATGCCTCTTTCTGCTTCTCTCTTGCTTCTTTCTGTACCTCTCTTGCTTCTTTCTGTACTTCTCTTGCTTCCTTCTGCGCCTTTCTTCCTCTATCTGCACCTCTCTTTCCTCTTTCTACAACTTTCTTCCTCTTTCTGCACCTCTCTTGCTTCTTTCTGCATTTATCTTGCTTCTTTCTACACCTCTCTTGTTTCTTTCTTCACCTCTCTTGCCTCTCTTCATCTTTCTGCACCTCTTTTACCTCGTTCTGTACCTCTCTTGCCTCTTTCTGGACCTCAATTGCCTCTTTCTGCACTTCTCTTGCTTATTTCTGCACTTCTCTTGCCTCTTTCTGTGCCTATTGTCCTCTTTCTGCACCTCTCTTCCTTCTTTATGTACTTCTCTTTCCTCTTTCTGCACCTCTCGCCTCTTTCAGCACCTTTCTTGCCTCTTTCTGCATCTCTCTTACTTCTTTCTGCAATTCTCTTGCTTTTTTATGTACCTCTCTTGCTACATTCTGTACCTTTCTTCCTCTATCTGCACCTCTCTTGCCTCTTTCTGCACCTTTCTTCTTTATTCAGCAGTTCTCTTGCTTCTTTCTGCACCTATCTTCCTCTTTCTGCACCTCTCTTGCTTCTTTCTGCATTTATCTTGCTTCTTTGTGCACTTCTCTTGCTTCTTTATGCACCTCTCTTGCCTCTTTCTGCACTTCACTTGCTTCTTTCTGTACCTCTCTTGCTTCTTTCTGCACTTCTATCGCTACTTTCTGCACTTCTCTTACCTCTTACTGCACTTCTATCGCTACTTTCTGCACCTTTCTTACCTCTTTCTGCATCTTATTCTCTTCTTTGTGGACCTCCCTTGCTTCTTTCTGCACTTCTCTTTCCTCTTTCTATACCTCTCTTGTCTCTTTCAGTACCTCTCATGCTTCTTTCCGCACCTCTCTTGCCTCTTTCTGCACCTCTCTTGGCTCTTTCTTCACCTTTCTTCCTCTCTCTGTGCCTTTCTTCCTCTTTCTGCACCTCTCTTGCCACTTTCTGCACCTCTCTTGCCTATTTCTGTACTTCTCTTGCCTCTTTCTGCACCTCTCTTGCCTCTTTCTGTACCTCTCATGCTTCTTTCTGCACCTCTCTTGATTCTTTCTGTACTTCTCTTGCTTCTTTCTGTACTTCTCTTACATCTTTCTGTACTTCTCTTACATCTTTCTGCACATCTCTTGCCTCCTTCTGCACTTTACTCTCTTCTTTGTGCACCTCTCTTTCTTTTTTCTGTACCTCTCTTGCTCCTTTCTACACTTTTCTTGGGTCTTTCTGCACTTCCCTTGCCTCTTTCTGTGCCTTTCTTCCTCTTTCTGCACCTTTCTTTCTCCTTCTTCAGTTCTTTTACCTATTTCTGCACCTCTCCGGCATCTTTCTGCAGTTCTTTTGTCTATTTATGCACCTCTCCGGCCTCTTTCTGCACATATCTTGCCTCTTTCTGTACCTCTCTTGCCTGTTTCTGCAACTCTCTTACCTCTTTCGGTGCCTCTCTTGCCTCTTTCTGCACCTTTTTTCCTCTTTCTGCACCTCTCTTGCCTCTTTCTGCACCTCTCTTTCTTCTTTCTGTGCCTTTCTTCCTCTTTGCATGCGTCTCATGCCTCTTTCTGTACCTCTCTTGCCTCTTTCTGTACCTCTCTTGCCTCTTTCTGCACTTCTATGGCTTCTTTCTGCCCTTCTCTTGCATATTTCTGTGCCTTTGTTCCCCTTTCTGTACCTTTCTTCCTCTTTCTGCAGTTGGCTTGCTTCTTTCTGTATATCTGTTGCCTCTTTCAGTAGCTCTCTTGCTTATTTCTCTACCTCTCTTGCTTCTTTCTGCACTTCTCTTGCTTCTTTCTGCACCTTTCTTCCTCCTTCTGTGCATTTCTTCCTGTTGCTGAAACTTTCATCCCCTTTAGGCACCTTTCTTCTTCTTTCTGCACCTCGCTTGCTTCTTTCTGTACCTCTCTCGCTTCTTTCTGCACCTCTCTTGCTTCTTTCTGAACCTTTCTTCCTTTTTCTGTACCTTTCTTCCTCTTTCTGCAGTTCTCTTGCTTCTTTCAGCACATCCCTTGCCTCTTTCTGCACCTCTGTTGCTTCTTTCTGCACTTCTCTTACATCTTTCTGTACCTCATTCTCTTCTTTCTGCATTTATCTTGCTTCTTTCTGCACTTTTCTTGCTTCTTTCTGTACCTCTATTGCCTCTTTCTGTACCTCTCTTGCCTCTTATTGCACCTCTCTTGCTTCTTTCTGTACCATTCTTCTTCTTTCTGCAGCTCTCATGCTTCTCTGCACTTCTCTTGCTTCTTTCTGCATTTCTCATTCTTCTTTGTGCACTTCTCTTGCCTCTTTCTACACCTCGCTTGACTCTTTCTACACATCACTCTCTTCTTTCTGTACCTCTCTTGCCTCTTTCTGAACTTGTGTTGCTTCTTTCTGCACCTTTCTTCTTTCTCTTTCTGCACCTTTATTCCTCGTTCTACATCTCTGTTGCTTCTTTCTGCACCTCTGTTGCTTCCTTCTGCACCTCTGTTGCTTCTTTCTTTACCTCTCTTGGCTCTTTTTGTACCTCAATTGCCACTTTCTGCACCTCACTTTTCTTTCTGCACTTCTATTGCTTCTTTCCACACCTCTCTTGCATCTTTCTGTACTTCTCTTGCTTCTTTCTGCACCTTTCTTCCCCTTTCTGCTCCTTTCTTCCTCTTTCTTCACCTTTCTTCCTCTTTAGGTACCTCTCTTGCTTCTTTCTGCACTTCTCTTACTTCTTTCTGCACCTTTCTTCCTCTTTCTGCAGTTGTCTTGCTTCTTTCTGCATCTCTCTTGCCTGTTTCTGCACCTCTTGCATCTTTCTGCACTTCTGTTAATTCTTTCTGCACCTCTCTTGCCTCTTTCTGCACCTACCTTCCATCTTTATGTACCTTTCTTTCTCTTTCTGCCCCTTTTTTCTCTTTCTGTACCTCTCTTCTCTCTTTTTGCACCTCCATTGCCTCTTTCTGCACCTCTCTTGCCTCTTTCTGCATGTCTCTTGCCTCTTTATAAACTCCACTTGCCTCTTTCTGCCATTCTCTTGCTTCTTTCTGCACTTCTCTTGCGTCTTTCTGAGCCTATCGTCCTTTTTGCACCTCTCTTGCCTCTTTCTGTATCTTTCTTCCTATTTCTGCAGTTCTCTTGAATCTTTCTGGACCTCACTTGCCTCTTTTAGATCCTCTCTTGCTTCTTTCTGCACTTCTCCTGCTTCTTTCTGCACCTCTCTTGCCACTTTCTGTACCTTTCTTCCTCTTTCTGCGCCTTTATTCCTCTTTCTTCACCTCTCTTGCTTCTTTCTGCACCTCTCTTGCCTTTTTCTGCACCTCTCTTGCCTCTTTCTGTACCTCTTTTTGTACCTCTTTTGCTTCTATTTACACCTCTCTTGCGTCTTTCTGCACTTCTCTTGCTTCTTTCTGCACTTCTCTTACCTCTTACTGCACCTCTCTTTCCTCTTTCTGCACCTCTCTTACCTCATTCTGCACCTTACTCTCTTCTTTGTGCACCTCTCTTGCTTCTTTCTTCACCTCTCTTGCTTCTTTCTGCACTTTTTCTTGCTTCTTTCTGTACTTCTCTTGCCTCTTTCTGCACCCCTCTTGCCTCTTTCTGCACCTCTCTTGCCTCTTTCTGTACCTCACTTGCCTCTTTCTGCACTTCTCTGGCTTCTTTCTACATTTCTCTTGCCTCTTTCTGTGCCTATTGTCCTTTTTATGCACCTCTCTTCCTTCTTTCTGCACTTCTCTTGCCTCTTTCTGTACCTCCCTTGCCTCTTTCAGCACCTTTCATGCCTCTTTCTGCTTCTCTCTTTCTTCTTTCTGTACCTCTCTTGCTTCTTTCTGTACCTCTCTTGCTACCTTCTGCGCCTTTCTTCCTCTTTCTGCACCTCTCTTTCCTCTTTCTGCAACTTTCTTCCTCTTTCTGCACCTCTCTTGCTTCTTTCTGCATTTATCTTGCTTCTTTCTGCACCTCTCTTGCTTCTTTCTGCACCTCTCCTGCCTCTTTCTACACCTCTCTTGTTTCTTTCTTCACCTCTCTTGCCTCTCTTCTTCTTTCTGCACCTCTTTTACCTCGTTCTGTACCTCTCTTGCCTCTTTCTGGACCTCACTTGCCTCTTTCTGCACTTCTCTTGCTTATTTCTGCACTTCTCTTGCCTCTTTCTGTGCCTATTGTCCTCTTTCTGCACCTCTCTTCCTTCTTTATGCACTTCTCTTGCCTCTTTCTGCACCTCTCGCCTCTTTCAGCACCTTTCTTGCCTCTTTCTGCATCTCTCTTACTTCTCTCTGCAATTCTCTTGCTTTTTTCTGTACCTCTCTTGCTACATTCTGCGCCTTTCTTCCTCTATCTGCACCTCTCTTGCCTCTTTATGCACCTTTCTTCTTCATTCAGCAGTTCTCTTGCTTCTTTCTGCACCTCTCTTCCTCTTTCTGCACCTCTCTGGCTTCTTCCTGCATTTATCTTGCTTCTTTCTGCACTTTTCTTGCTTCTTTATGCACCTCTCTTGCATCTTTCTGCACTTCACTTGCTTCTTTCTGTACCTTTCTTCCTCTTTCTGCGCCTTTCATCCTCTTTCTGCACCTTTCTTCCTCTTTAGGCACCTTTCTTCTTCCATCTGTACCTCTCTTGCTTCTTTCTGCACCTCAATTGCCTCTTTCTGCACCTCTCTTACCTCATTCTGCACCTTACTCTCTTCTTTGTGCACCTCTCTTGCTTGTTTCTTCACCTCTCTTGCTTCTTTCTGCACTTTTTCTTGCTTCTTTCTGAACTTCTCTTGCCTCTTTCTGCACCCCTCTTGCCTCTTTATGCACCTCTCTTCCCTCTTTCTGTACCTCACTTGCCTCTTTCTGCACTTCTCTTGCTTCTTTCTATATTTCTCTTGCCTCTTTCTGTGCCTATTGTCCTTTTTATGCACCTCTCTTCCTTCTTTCTGCACTTCTCTTGCCTCTTTCTGTACCTCTCTTGCCTCTTTCAGCACCTTTCATGCCTCTTTCTGCTTCTCTCTTGCTTCTTTCTGTACCTCTCTTGCTTCTTTCTGTACCTCTCTTGCTACCTTCTGCGCCTTTCTTCCTCTATCTGCACCTCTCTTTCCTCTTTCTGCAACTTTCTTCCTCTTTCTGCACCTCTCTTGCTTCTTTCTGCATTTATCTTGCTTCTTTCTGCACCTCGCTTGCTTCTTTCTACACCTCTCCTGCCTCTTTCTACACCTCTCTTGTTTCTTTCTTCACCTCTCTTGCCTCTCTTCTTCTTTCTGCACCTCTTTTACCTCGTTCTGTACCTCTCTTGCCTCTTTCTGGACCTCACTTGCCTCTTTCTGCACTTCTCTTGCTTATTTCTGCACTTCTCTTCCCTCTTTCTGTGCCTATTGTCCTCTTTCTGCACCTCTCTTCCTTCTTTATGCACTTCTCTTGCCTCTTTCTGCACCTCTCGCCTCTTTCAGCACCTTTCTTGCCTCTTTCTGCATCTCTTTTACTTCTTTCTGCAATTCTCTTGCTTTTTTATGTACCTCTCTTGCTACATTCTGCGCCTTTCTTCCTCTATCTGCACCTCTCTTGCCTCTTTCTGCACCTTTCTTCTTCATTTAGCAGTTCTCTTGCTTCTTTCTGCACCTCTCTTCCTCTTTCTGCACCTCTCTTGCTTCTTTCTGCATTTATCTTGCTTCTTTCTGCACTTTTCTTGCTTCTTTATGCACCTCTCTTGCCTCTTTCTGCACTTCACTTGCTTCTTTCTGTACCTTTCTTCCTCTTTCTGCGCCTTTCGTCCTCTTTCTGTACCTTTCTTCCTCTTTAGGCACCTTTCTTCTTCCATCTGCACCTCTCTTGCTTCTTTCTGCACTTCTCTTGCTTCTTTCTGCACCTTTCATCGTCCTTCTGCGCATTTCTTCCTCTTTCTGAACCTTTATTCCCCTTTAGGCAACTTTCTTCTTCTTTCTGCTCCTCGCTTGCTTCTTTCTATACCTCTCTTGCTTCTTTCTACACTTCTCTTGCTTCTTTCTGCACCTTTCTTCCTTTTTCTGTACCTTTCTTCCTCTTTCTGCAGTTCTCTTGCTTTTTCCGCACCTCTCCTGTTTCTTCTTTCTTCACTTCTCTTGCATCTTTCTGCACCTCATTTTCTTCTTTATGCAGCACTCTTGCTTCTTTCTGCACTTCTTTTGCCTCTTTCTGCACCTCACTTGCCACTTTCAGCACCTCTCTTGCTTCTTTCTGCACCTCTCTTGCCTCTTTCTGTACCTCTCTTGCCTCTTATTGCACCTCTCTTGCTTCTTTCTGTACCATTCATCTTCTTTCTGCACCTATAATGCCTCTTTCTGAACTTCTCTTTCTTCTTTCTGCATTTTTCTTTCTTCTTTCTACACCTCTCTTGCCTCTTTCGACATGTCACTCTCTTCTTTCTGCACCTCTCTTGCATATTTCTGCACTTCTCTTGCCTCTTTCTGAACTTGTCTTGCTTCTTTCTGCACCTTTCTTCTTTCTCTTTCTGCACCTTTATTCCTCTTTCTGCACCTCTGTTGCTTCTTTTTGCACCTCTCTTGCTTCTTTCTTTAACTCTCTTGCCTCTTTTTGCACCTCAGTTGCCACTTTCTGCACTTCACTCTTCTTTCTGCACTTCTCTTGCTTCTTTCTACACCACTCTTGCTTCTTTCTGCACTTCTCTTGCTTCTTTATGCACCTTTCTTCCTCTTTCTGTGCCTTTCTTCCTCTTTCTGCACCTTTCTTCCTCTTTAGGTACAATTCTTCTTTCTACACCTCTCTTGCTTCTTTCTGTACCTCTCTTGCTTCTTTCTGCACTTCTCTTGCTTCTTTCTGTACTTTTCTTACTTCTTTCTGCACCTTTCTTCCTCTTTCTGTATCTTTCTTTCTCTTTCTGCAGTTCTCTTGCTTCTTTCTGCACTTCTGTGGCTTCTTTCTGCCCTTCTCTTGCCACTTTCTGCAGCTCACTTACCTCTTTATGTACTTCTCTTGTTTCTTTCTGCACTCCTCTTGCTTCTTTCTGTGACTTTCTTACTCTTTCTGCACATTTCTTCCTTTCTGCACTCCTCTTGCCTCTTTATGTACTTCTCTTGCCTCTTTATGCACCTCTCTTGCTTCTTTCTGCACCTCTCTTGCATCTTTCTGTACTTTTCTTCCTCTTTCTTCCTCTTTCTGCGCCTCTATTTCCCTCTTTTTGCACCTCCATTGCCTCTCTCTGCACCTTTCTTGCCTCTTTCTGCGCTTCTCTTGCCTCTTTATGTACTCCACTTGCCTCTTTCTGCCATTCTCTTGCTTCTGTCTGTACTTTTCTTGCGTCTTTCTGTGCCTATCATCCTGTTTTTGTACCTCTCTTGCCTCTTTCTGTATTTTTATTCCTACATCTGCAGTTCTCTTGCTTCTTTCTGGACCTCTCTTGCCTCTTTTAGCTCCTCTCTTGCTTCTTTCTGCACTTCTCTTGCTTCTTTCTGCACCTCTCTTGCCACTTTCTGCACCTTTCTTCCTCTTTCTGTGCCTTTCTTCCTCTTTCTGCACCTCTCTTGCCTCTTTCTGCACCTCTCTTGCCTTTTTCTGCACCTCTCTTGCCTATTTCTGCACCTCTTTTGCCTCTTTTTGCACCTCTCTTGCTTCTTTTTGCACCTCTCTTGCTTCTTTCTGCACTTCTCTTGCTTCTTTCTGCACTTTTTTTCATCTTTCTGTTCCTTTCTTACTCTTTCTGCACCTTTCTTCCTCTTTAGGTACCATTCTTCTTCTTTCTGCACCTCTCTTGCTTCTTTCTGTACTTCTCTTGCTTCTTTATGCAATTCTCTTGCTTCTATCTGCACATTTCTTCATCTTTCTGCGCCTTTCTTCCTATTTCCACGCCTTTCTTCCACTTTCTGTACATTTCTTTCTCTTTTTGCAGTTCTCTTGCTTGTTTCTGTACCTCTCTTGCCTCTTTCTGCACCTCACTTACCTCTTTCTGCACTTCTCTTGATTATTTCTGCACTCCTATTGCTTCTTTCTGTACTTCTCTTGCCTCTTTCTGCACCTCTCTTGCTTCTTTTGCACCTTTCCTGCCTTTTTCTGCACTTCTCTTGCCTCTTTCTGCACATTTCTCTCTCTTTCTGCAGTTCTCTTGCTTCTTTCTGTACTTCTCTTGCCTCTTTCTACACCTCTCTTGCTTCTTTTTGCATTTTTATTGCCTCTTTCTTCACTTTCCTGCCTCTTTCTGCACTTATCTTCCCTCTTTCAACACCTTTCTTCCTCTTTCTGCATTTGTATTGCTTCTTTCTGCACCTCTTGCTATTTTCGGCACTTCTGTTACTTCTTTCTGCACCTCTCTTGCCTCGTTCTGCACCTCTCTTGCATCTTTCTGCACCTTGCTTCCTCTTTCTGCACCTTTCTTCCTCTTTCTGCACCTTTCTTCCTCTTTAGGTAACATTCTTCTTTCTGCACCTCTCTTGCTTCTTTCTGCACTTCTCTTGCTTCTTTCTGCACCTTTCTTCCTTTTTCTGCGCCTTTCTTCCTCTTTCTGCACCTTTCTTCCTCTTTAGGCAGCATTCTTCTTTCTGCACCTCTCTTGCTTCTTTCTGCACCTCTCTTGCTTCTTTCTGCACTTCTCTTGCCTCTTTCTGTACCTTTCCTGACTCTTTCTGCACCTCTCATGCCTTTTTCTACACCTTTCTTCCTCTTTCTGCAGTTGTCTTGCTTCTTTCTGCATCTCTCTTGCCTGTTTCTGCACCTCTTGCATCTTTCTGCACTTCTGTTAATTCTTTCTGCACCTCTCTTGCCTCTTCCTGCACCTCCCTTGCATCTTTCTGTACCTTTCTTTGTCTTTCTGCCCCTTTTTTCTCTTGCTGAACTTCTCTTCTCTCTTTTTGCACCTCCATTGCCTCTTTCTGCACCTCTCTTGCCTCTTTCTGTACCTTTCTTTGTCTTTCTGCCCCTTTTTTCTCTTGCTGCACTTCTCTTCTCTCTTTTTGCACCTCCATTGCCTCTTTCTGCACCTCTCTTGCTTCTTTCTTTAACTCTCTTGCCTCTTTTTGCACCTCAGTTGCCACTTTCTGCACTTCTCTTGCTTCTTTCTACACCATCTTGCTTCTTTCTGCAGTTCTCTTGCTTATTTATGCACCTTTCTTCCTCTTTCTGTGCCTTTCTTCCTCTTTCTGCACCTTTCTTCCTCTTTAGGTACCATTCTTATTTCTACACCTCTCTTGCTTCTTTCTGTACCTCTCTTGCTTCTTTCTGCACTTCTCTTGCTTCTTTCTGCACTTCTCTTACCTCTTACTGCACCTCTCTTGTCTCTTTCTGCACCTCTCTTACCTCATTCTGCACCTTACTCTCTTCTTTGTGCACCTCTCTTGCTTCTTTCTGCACCTCTCTTGCCTCTTTCTGTATCTCACTTGCCTCTTTCTGCACTTCTCTTGCTCTTTCTACATTTCTCTTGCCTCTTTCTGTGCCTATTGTCCTCTTTCTGCACCTCTCTTCCTTCTTTCTGCACTTCTCTTGCCTCTTTCTGTACCTCTCTTGCCTCTTTCAGCACCTTTCATGCCTCTTTCTGCTTCTCTCTTGCTTCTTTCTGTACCTCTCTTGCTTCTTTCTGTACCTCTCTTTCTTCCTTCTGCGCCTTTCTTCCTCTATCTGCACCTCTCTTTCCTCTTTCTGCAACTTTCTTCCTCTTTCTGCACCTCTCTTGCTTCTTTCTGCATTTATCTTGCTTCTTTCTGCACCTCTCTTGCTTCTTTCTGCACCTCTCCTGCCTCTTTCTACACCTCTCTTGTTTCTTTCTTCACCTCTCTTGCCTCTCTTCTTCTTTCTGCACCTCTTTTGTCTCATTCTGTACCTCTCTTGCCTCTTTCTGGACCTCACTTGCCTCTTTCTGCACTTCTCTTGCTTATTTCTGCACTTCTCTTGCCTCTTTCTGTGCCTACTGTCCTCTTTCTGCACCTCTCTTCCTTCTTTATGCACTTCTCTTGCCTCTTTCTGCACCTCTCGCCTCTTTCAGCACCTTTCTTGCCTCTTTCTGCATCTCTCTTACTTCTTTCTGCAATTCTCTTGCTTTTTTCTGTACCTCTCTTGCGACATTCTGCGCCTTTCTTCCTCTATCTGCACCTCTCTTGCCTCCTTCTGCACCTTTCTTCTTCATTCAGCAGTTCTCTTGCTTCTTTCTGCACCTCTCTTCCTCTTTCTGCACCTCTCTTGCTTCTTTCTGCATTTATCTTGCTTCTTTCTGCACTTCTCTTGCTTCTTTATGCACCTCTCTTGCCTCTTTCTGCACTTCACTTGCTTCTTTCTGTACCTTTCTTCCTCTTTCTGCGCCTTTCATCCTCTTTCTGCACCTTTCTTCCTCTTTAGGCACCTTTCTTCTTCTTTCTGCTCCTCGCTTGCTTCTTTCTATACCTCTCTTACTTCTTTCTGCACTTCTCTTGCTTCTTTCTGCGCCTTTCTTCCTTTTTCTGTACCTTTCTTCCTCTTTCTGCAGTTCTCTTGCTTTTTCAGCACCTCTCTTGCTTCTTTCCGCACCTCTCTTGTTTCTTCTTTCTTCACTTCTCTTGCATCTTTCTGTACCTCATTTTCTTCTTTATGCAGCACTCTTGCTTCTTTCTGCACTTCTTTTGCCTCTTTCTGCACCTCACTTGCTACTTTCAGCACCTCTCTTGCTTCTTTCTGCACCTCTCTTGCCTCTTTCTGTACCTCTCTTGCCTCTTATTGCACCTCTCTTGCTTCTTTCTGTACCATTCATCTTCTTTCTGCACCAATAATGCCTCTTTCTGAACTTCTCTTTCTTCTTTCTGCATTTTTCTTTCTTCTTTGTGCACCTCTATTGTCTCTTTCTACACCTCTCTTGCCTCTTTCGACATGTCACTCTCTTCTTTCTGCACCTCTCTTGCATATTTCTGCACTTCTCTTGCCTCTTTCTGAACTTGTCTTACTTCTTTCTGCACCTTTCTTCTTTCTCTTTCTGCACCTTTATTCCTTTTCTGCACCTCTGTTGCTTCTTTTTGCTCCTCTCTTGCTTCCTTCGGTACCTCTCTTGCTTCTTTCTTTAACTCTCTTGCCTCTTTTTGCACCTCAGTTGCCACTTTCTGCACTTCACTCTTCTTTCTGCACTTTTCTTGCTTCTTTCTACACCATCTTGCTTCTTTCTGCAGTTCTCTTGCTTATTTATGCACCTTTCTTCCTCTTTCTGTGCCTTTCTTCCTCTTTCTGCACCTTTCTTCCTCTTTAGGTACCATTCTTCTTTCTTCACCTCTCTTGCTTCTTTCTGTACCTCTCTTGCTTCTTTCTGCACTTTTCTTGCTTCTTTCTGCACTTCTCTTACCTCTTACTGCACCTCTCTTGTCTCTTTCTGCACCTCTCTTACCTCATTCTGCACCTTACTCTCTTCTTTGTGCACCTCTCTTGCTTCTTTCTGCACCTCTCTTGCCTCTTTGTGTACCTCACTTGTCTCTTTCTGCACTTCTCTTGCTTCTTTCTACATTTTTCTTGCCTCTTTCTGTGCCTATTGTCCTCTTTCTGCACCTCTCTTCCTTCTTTCTGCACTTCTCTTGCCTCTTTCTGTACCTATCTTGCCTCTTTCAGCACCTTTCATGCCTCTTTCTGCTTCTCTCTTGCTTCTTTCTGTACCTCTCTTGCTTCCTTCTGCGCCTTTCTTCTTCTATCTGCACCTCTCTTTCCTCTTTCTGCAACTTTCTTCCTCTTTATGCACCTCTCTTGCTTCTTTCTGCATTTATCTTGCTTCTTTCTGCACCTCTCTTGCTTTTTTCTGCACCTCTCCTGCCTCTTTCTACACCTCTCTTGTTTCTTTCTCCACCTCTCTTGCCTCTCTTCTTCTTTCTGCACCTCTTTTACCTCGTTCTGTACCTCTCTTGCCTCTTTCTGGACCTCAGTTGCCTCTTTCTGCACTTCTCTTGCTTATTTCTGCACTTCTCTTGCCTCTTTCTGTGCCTATTGTTCTCTTTCTGCACCTCTCTTCCTTCTTTATGAGCTTCTCTTGACTCTTTCTGCACCTCTCGCCTCTTTCAGCACCCTTCTTGCCTCTTTCTGCATCTCTCTTACTTCTTTCTGCAATTCTCTTGCTTTTTTCTGTACCTCTCTTGCTACATTCTGCACCTTTCTTCCTCTATCTGCACCTCTCTTGCCTCCTTCTGCACCTTTCTTCTTCATTCAGCAGTTCTCTTGCTTCTTTCTGCACCTCTCTTCCTCTTTCTGCACCTCTCTTGCTTCTTTCTGCATTTATCTTGCTTCTTTCTGCACTTCTCTTGCTTCTTTATGCACCTCTCTTGCCTCTTTCTGCTCTTCACTTGCTTCTTTCTGTACCTTTCTTCCTCTTTCTGCGCCTTTCATCCTCTTTCTGTACCTTTCTTCCTCTTTAGGCACCTTTCTTCTTCCATCTGTACCTCTCTTGCTTCTTTCTGCACCTCTCTTGCTTCTTTCTGCACTTCTCTTGCTTCTTTCTGCACCTTTCATCCTCCTTCTGCGCATTTCTTCCTCTTTCTGAACCTTTCTTCCCCTTTAGGCAACTTTCTTCTTCTTTCTGCTCCTCGCTTGCTTCTTTCTATACCTCTCTTGCTTCTTTCTGCACTTCTCTTGCTTCTTTCTGCACCTTTCTTCTTTTTTCTGTACCTTTCTTCCTCTTTCTGCAGTTCTCTTGCTTTTTCAGCACCTCTCTTGCTTCTTTCCGCACCTCTCTTGTTTCTTCTTTCTTCACTTCTCTTGCATCTTTCTGTACCTCATTTTCTTCTTTATGCAGCACTCTTGCTTCTTTCTGCACTTCTTTTGCCTCTTTCTGCACCTCACTTGCTACTTTCAGCACCTCTCTTGCTTCTTTCTGCACCTCTCTTGCCTCTTTCTGTACCTCTCTTGCCTCTTATTGCACCTCTCTTGCTTCTTTCTGTACCATTCATCTTCTTTCTGCACCTATAATGCCTCTTTCTGAACTTCTCTTTCTTCTTTCTGCATTTTTCTTTCGTCTTTGTGTACCTCTCTTGCCTCTTTCTACACCTCTCTTGCATCTTACGACATGTCACTCTCTTCTTTCTGCACCTCTCTTGCATATTTCTGCACTTCTCTTGCCTCTTTCTGAACTTGTCTTGCTTCTTTCTGCAACTTTCTTCTTTCTCTTTCTGCACCTTTATTCCTCTTTCTGCACCTCTGTTGCTTCTTTTTGCTCCTCTCTTGCTTCCTTCTGCACCTCTCTAGTTTCTTTCTTTAACTCTCTTGCCTCTTTTTGCACCTCAGTTGCCACTTTCTGCACTTCACTCATCTTTCTGCACTTCTCTTGCTTCTTTCTACACCATCTTGCTTCTTTCTGCACTTCTCTTGCTTCTTTATGCACCTTTAATCCTCTTTCTGTGCCTTTCTTCCTCTTTCTGCACCTTTCTTCCTCTTTAGGTACCATTCTTCTTTCTACACCTCTCTTGCTTCTTTCTGTACCTCTCTTGCTTCTTTCTGCACTTCTCTTGCTTCTTTCTGCACTTATCTTACTTCTTTCTGCGCCTTTCTTCCTCTTTCTGTATCTTTCTTTCTCTTTCTGCAGTTCTCTTGCTTCTTTATGCACTTCTATGGCTTCTTTCTGCCCTTCTCTTGCCTCTTTCTGCAGCTCACTTACCTCTTTCTGCACTTCTCTTGTTTCTTTCTGCACTCCTCTTGCTTCTTTCTGTGACTTTCTTATTTTTTCTGCACATTTCTTCCTCTTTCTGCACTCCTCTTGCCTCTTTCTGCACCTCTCTTGCTTCTTTCTGCACCTCTCTTGCATCTTTCTGTACCTTTCTTCCTCTTTCTGCACCTTTCTTCCTCTTTCTGCACCTCTATTTCTCTCTTTTTGCACCTCCATTGCCTCTCTCTGCACCTTTCTTGCCTCTTTCTGTGCTTCTCTTGCCTCTTTATGTACTCCACTTGCCTCTTTCTGCCATTTTCTTGCTTCTGTCTGTGAGAAGTTGGCCTGGCATATGCTGTCCACTAATTATAGTGGGCACCTTGCACCAGTCCAAATCGACTCTTATGGTAGATAGGTTAAAGACAACCTTATTGAAAGCTATCCTAGTGGTAGCTATGGAGAGCAGCCTTCAGGCTAAGTCTTGAAGGAATGTAAAGCAGCTTGTTTTACCAGTCTATAATCTCTTGAGTGACCAAATGAAAGAGCACCACACCAGGTATATATTCAAAATATATGTATTTATTACTAAACACACCCCTCTAGTCTCTTTATGAGGCTAGAGTTCGAAATACATAGGTTATAAGATCTTAAATCACAGTAATAGCACAAATACACGTTTGGGCCCTAGGGCGTACCAAACCATATACCAATAAAGTGGTATGCGAACCACGACTGAACTAGACACTAGGCCTAGAGCCTCTAGAAGTGCTTGGACCACAAGGAACCACCCAAGGTAGTGACACAGGGGACCCACGGGAGACGCGTGCAGTGTAAATACACAACCGCGATACGCCGTTAACTTCTATGGAGAAAGTCGGGATCGGGAAAATAGAGGAAAGGGACACTTTAAAGAGGACTAGGACAAAACCCTTTGAGATCTAGGACTTTGAAGAGTCTCTACCCACGGGAGCACCGGAGTACTCGTGTTACCTCACCCAGGAAGCCGGGTGCATAGGTGCCTTTCGGGGTCGGGTTTCGTCGTCGTTTCGAATGGCGATCTGCTGCAAAGTGCTGCTGGCGGCCAAGAGAAAAGTGTCCGGGTGGATCCAAGAGTGGATCGGAGTTCTGGTGAACCTGAAAGCAGAGGGGACAGAGTCTGGGTCACTAGCCAGTGACCAGGAAGGCGATGGACAGATGCCCACCGATGTCGAGTGCTTCAGGTGCATTGACGGTTGTCTTGACTCTTCAGCCACGAGGTCCGGGAGGCGTTGTCGGTGACCAGGAGCAGGATTCGGGCTGGTGCTCAATGTTTGTCGAGTGCTGAGGTGTCGGCGACCGGATTGAACCCAACAAGCCTTGGCAACGGCAAGTCTCGAGTAAGATGTAGATCGTCAATGGTGCAGACCAGCAAGGTCTGTGGAACTCACCCAGTGAGGGTAAGTGAGGGCAGGCCTGGAGCAACCAGGATGCCAAGTAAAGAAAAGATTGGCCTTCGTTAAGGGCTACTAGCCAACGGGCTAGCGACCGCGAAGGAGCCTCGTGACGCCGCACGTGGAGCTGGCTTACAGGACACTCGTGGAGTGGGGGCCAGTGATCTTCGGTGCAGGTGGTGCTGAAGGCTAGGGCTACTCAGAGCCCAAAGCACAACTTCTTGGGAGACCCAGAAGATGGTGCACTTGCAAGTGTGCTCGGTGTCCAGGGGTCACGGTCTCAAGTCACCCACGATAGCCACGGGCCTCAGCTTTGCTGGGGACTCAGGGTAGCCTCGGGGAAGTCTGAGAATCCACCTCTGGTGATGCGATGACTTCGGCGTCCGACGGGAGCTTCAGTAATGCGAACCGGACAGATGCTTCTTTGGTGCCTGCCAAGCAGGGAGTCACTCCTTGACCCCAAGGGAGATTCTTCAGTCCTCTAATCGTGAGTAGAGCGTCGAAGGTCCAGGATTCAGTTTCAGAGTTTCGTCCAGGTATAATCTAAAGTCCTAAGGACTGGGTTCCTACCTTTATTCTAAAAATAGGGGTTGGACTACTCTGTGGCCCCACCTATGGGTGGGTCAAGGGAGGGGGTGGCTACACCCACTTCCCTTTGTCCAGTTTCGTGCCAGAGCAGGGGCAGGTAGCCCCTGAGCTGGTTTGAACTGGCATATGCACAGAGGAGCCTTTTGCTCCCCCAGTGCAGGACTTCAAAGCACTCTAAGAGTGCACCCACCCAGCCCCAATACACATTATCCTGTCTGGGGAGGTGGTCACACCTCCCTGCAACAGGAAACCTATTGTCCAGGCCTCCCCTGCCGGAGTTTCGTCCAGCAGCAGGAGGCCAGACTTGTGTCTGTGGCAGCAGCATCCATTTTGTGATGCCAGGGCTTCAGAAAGAAGTTACCGGGTAAGCCAGAGTTAACATGTCTTTCCCTCTAGAAGGGTGGAAGGCTACCCCCGCCGCCAGTATTGGCGGGGGTAGTATTCAAGATGTTTGACACCAAACACGACATGTTTAGGTGCAGCCATTCCAAAGTTAGCATTTTACCGCGAGGATATAATGCGCTTAAGAGTATATGGTCAGGCTGCACTACAAACAGCATCAGAGATGGTCTCCGAACACTGCAGAGGGGCCCTGCTCATGCAGGGCCACCCTCTCACATAGGAACCATGCACTCTGCCTTTAGGATTGATAAGGCCTGCCTTAGGAGTGACTTATAGGTTTATATGTGTGTATGTATTTAGTGATATAGGTAACCTATATCACAGTAAGGGGTGCATGCACCACCTTACCCAGGCTGCAGTAGCAGACCTGTGGTGTCAGTTTGGATGGCCGTCCAGGGGTGGCATAATACGTGCTGCAGCCCCGGGTAGGCCTCTGAGGTACCTATGCCCTTGGTACATAGTATACCATATACTAGGGACTTATAAGGGCACTCAGATTCCAATCAGAGATGTGCCTAAGGCACATGGAAACCATTTTACAGAGAAAGCAGATAGACTGGGGCCCTGAATAGCAGGATCCCAGTCCAACTAAGTCATAAACCAGCAAAACACCATAAAAAAGTGGGGGCAACCATATAGTCAGATTCCACCTTCCTACACTGTCTGTACTTTTTTTTTTTTAGATGAGTGCCAGTGCCTTGAGCTCTGCTCAGAAGCCCATGGCCAATTCAATTAAACATCAGCATGCCCAATACCAAGGCTGGTATTCTTAAACCACCTCATGCCTCTTTAATCTACTACCACACACTCCCTGCCCCTTTACCTCTCTCTTGCAGGTTCTTACTTTCTCCCTTTTGACGGTGTTTCCTTGTTTTTTGTAAATTATTTTATGCCATCAGGTACATCATTAAACAGAAAACAGAGTAAAGGATATTCACACTTCTGAAATCCATGCATAACCTTTAAAGAAGAAAGAATAAGAAAGCAAAAAGAGCATCTCATTACATTGTTTTCCTTTTTGCCCCTCCCTGTACCTACAATCTTATATTACCCTATTCCTATTCTGTTCCCCAGCTCGCCATGACTTTTTTCCAGCCAATTTGTCATAGGTGCCCAGATCTTATCCCCTTTCATTCTGGCCCGATGGCCCTTGTTTTTATAAAGAGCCATTTCCAGAGTATGTATATTCAGTAGGCAATGAAGCCAGGCAGTATATACCGGTGGCTCCGAATCTTTCCAAGCTGTAGCAATTAGTAGCCTAGCGACCGCTATTGTAACAAAAACAAAATCCCGATATGCTGATACAAGCCCAATTCGGCTATCATATCCTAATAACATCAGCGGAGCACTGATCTCAATTGCACAGTTAATCGATTCATGCCAAACATTTTCTATACCCTTTTTTAAAGGGATCAAGGACATGCACGCATAAAACATATGAGTGATATCCGCAGGGCTATGGTGGCATCTAGGGCACTGATCGTTATCGCGTTTCCCCCAACCAAAAAGTTTTGCTGGAGTATAGTATAGGTTAAAAAGGGTTTTATAGTGTTGTGCTTGAAGGTTTGCAGCCAAAAATATATTCTTGCCCATTTTTAATGACATACCTAGGTCTATGTCATCATCCCCTAGTTTTGATGCCTATTTTGTCTCTGTTTTCTCTAAATCATCAGGTATTGTTTCCATTAGTGTTTTATAAAACTCCCCAATCCTCCCATCTCCCCGATAAACCTTATCCATTAATGGTAATACTCGGAAGTTTTCCTGTCTGCCGGCTAGATTCTTTATACACCCCCTTATTTGAATATATTTAAAATATGATCTATTATTAATCCCAAATTTCCAAACCAGTTCAGAAAACGACAGTATTTCTGAGTTATCATTGAGTAGGTTCCCAACTCGCTGTATACCAGCCTGTGCCCACTCTCTGGCCATACCATCCGAGAGCTCAACTGGAAAAATCGAGGTTCCCCACAATGGGGTATATCTGTTACATTTGGGGATTTTAATAATTTTACTTATTTTACTCCATACCATTCTAGCTGCTTTCAGGCACTTGGAGCAATTTTTTTTTATAATAGCTAGGTTCTAGCTGTCTAAGGAGAAGCCCTGCTGCTTCCTTCCCCACAGTTAGTTGATATATTGAAGGTAAGCCATCCTCTCTCACACAGCTATCCGCTCCCAGTATGTCGCCCATTTCATGCAAAAAAGTTGCCAAATAGTAAAAATATAAATTTGGAGCAGCCCACCCACCTCTCTCCCGTGGCAGGGTTAATGTCCTCAGGGCACGTCTTGTTTTTCGATAGTTCCAAATAAAATTTGAAAAGATAGAATTCATTTTCTGGAATGTGCTAGCAGATAATTCTAAGGGGATAGCTTGAAATAAGTATAGAATTTTAGGGAAGATCTTCATTTTTAAGACATTAACTCTGCCCACTATCGTTAAATGCAAGTTATCCAGCCGTCGGAGCTCAGAGGTAACCTCCTCCAACACTGGATCGATATTATTTGCCCATAATGTATCCAGATCAGGTCCGATCTTTACCCTCAAATATGTTGCAATATCCGTCTGACGCTGATCTTGTAGATTACCCTATCTTGTACAGATTATCTGCATCTTTCCTTTATTCAGGCAGTAGCCTGACCTGCTCCTGAATTTCTCTGGCATTCTCTCGATTTCTACTATTGCTGTTGCTGGATTCGATGTAACTACAGCGATGTCGTCCGCGTATGCAAGTATTTTTGTCTCATATCCATTAGTTTTATAGGGTTCAATCACAGAGTTCACAATTATCTGATTGATAAATGGATCCAGATATATAGCGAAGAGAATTGGGGAGCATGGGCATCCCTGCCTAGTGCCCCTTGCCACCTCTATCGGGCCTGATACCATTCACATCATCTGTATCCTGGCATACGGTTTATGGTACATCACCTGAATTGCTGTTATCATTTTAGGGCCTACCCCGCGCTCCACTAAAGCCCCCCACAGATACTGCCACATCACTCTGTCGAAGGCCTTCTCAGCATCCAAGAGAATCACAGCCAGTCCATCCCCCCTAGCAGCGGCTATATCCAGCAGAGAGATTACCCGTCTAGTATGATCTGTTGTTCCCCTTCCTGGCACAAAACCATGCTGCCAAGGTGAGACCAAGCTGGCAATGACTCTCTGGAGCCGAGTAGCTAGAATTTTTGAGTATAACTTTGCATCTGAGTTTATCAGTGAGATGGGACGATATGAACCTGGTACCGACGGTGGTTTCCCCTTTTTATGAAATATAATTATATCTGTTTCCTTCCACGAGTTAGGTGGGATCCCTCGGTATTGAACATCTAAATAAAGATCCTGAAGCAGTACGGCCAGATCGCTTTGAAGTATTTTATATAATTCCAGTGGGATTTTATCTGGACCAGCGGCCTTCCCTGAGGAGAGTGAGTTTAAAGCTAAAACAGTTTCCTCCAGCGTGATCTCTTCTTCTAGCTCCAAGCATATGACTGGGTCTAATCTACTAAGGTGTGGATATTCCCCTTCCTTATCTGGTTGAATATCAATGGGATCCTGTTGGTATAGCTTACTATAATACTGTTTAAAAACCTCCATTATCTTAGCAGAAGAGGTTTCCATTTGCCCCTCGGAATTTTTAATTTCTATTATATTATTTCTAGTGGCCTTTTGTCTGGTCCTAAGGGCCAAAAGTCTACCCACCTTTTCCCCATATTCATATATCTCTTTTCGATATGCTTGGTATGCCTGGGCTATTTACGTTTGAAACAAATTGTTTATCTCTGATTTGACAATAATTATCTGGTTCTTAACTGCCATTGATCTATTACCCTCCCACTGAGATAATAATTTAGTATGTTCTGTCTCTAGCTGTGCTAACCTGGTCATTAGGTAGGAGATCTGATTCCTCAGTACTTTCTGCTGTTGACCTACATAGCTTATTATCTCCCCCTCAGGCATCCTTTATATGCATGTACTTTTCTTGCGTCTTTCTGTGCCTATCATCCTGTTTTTGTACCTCTCTTGCCTCTTTCTGTATTTTTATTCCTATATCTGCAGTTCTCTTGCTTCTTTCTGGACCTCTCTTGCCTCTTTTAGCTCCTCTCTTGCTTCTTTCTGCAGTTCTCTTGCTTCTTTCTGCACCTCTCTTGCCTCTTTCTGCACCTTTCTTCCTCTTTCCTTGCCTTTCTTCCTCTTTCTGCACCTCTCTTGCTTCTTTCTGCACCTCTCTTGCCTTTTTCTGCACCTCTCTTGCCTCTTTCTGTACCTCTTTTGCCTCTTTTTGTACCTCTCTTGCTTCTTTTTGCACCTCTCTTGCTTCTTTCTGCACTTCTCTTGCTTCTTTCTGCACTTTTTTTCATCTTTCTGTGCCTTTCTTACTCTTTCTGCACCTTTCTTCCTCTTTAGGTACCATTCTTCTTCTTTCTGCACCTCTCTTGCTTCTTTCTGTACTTCTCTTTTCTTCTTTCTGCACTTCTCTTGCTTCTATCTGCACCTTTCTTCATCTTTCTGCGCCTTTCTTCCTATTTCCACACCTTTCTTCCTCTTTCTGCACCTCACTTACCTCTTTCTGCACTTCTCTTGATTCTTTCTGCACTCCTCTTGCTTCTTTCTGTACTTCTCTTGCCTCTTTCTGCACCTCTCTTGCTTCTTTTTGCACCTTTCCTGCCTTTTTCTGCACTTCTCTTGCCTCTTTCTGCACATTTCTCTCTCTTTCTGCAGTTCTCTTGATTCTTTCTGTACTTCTCTTGCCTCTTTCTGCACCTCTCTTGCTTCTTTTTGCACTTTTCTTGCCTCTTTCTTCACTTTCCTGCCTCTTTCTGCACTTCTCTTCCCTCTTTCAACACCTTTCTTCCTCTTTCTGCAGTTGTATTGCTTCTTTCTGCATCTCTCTTACCTGTTTCTGCACCTCTTCCTACTTTCGGCACTTTTGTTACTTCTTTCTGCACCTCTCTTGCCTCTTTCTGCACCTCTCTTGCATATTTCTGCACCTTTCTTCCTCTTTCTGCACCTTTCTTCCTCTTTAGGTACCATTCTTCTTTCTGCACCTCTATTGCTTCTTTCTGCACTTCTCTTGCTTCTTTCTGCACCTTTCTTCCTTTTTCTGTGCCTTTCTTCCTCTTTCTGCACCTTTCTTCCTCTTTTGGTAGCATTCTTATTTCTGCACCTCTCTTGCTTCTTTCTGTACCTCTCTTGCTTCTTTCTGCACTTCTCTTGCCTCTTTCTGCACTTCTCTTGCCTCTTTCTGCACCTCCATTGCCTCTTTCTGCACCTTTCTTGCCTCTTTCTGCACGTCTCTTGCCTCTTTATGTACTCCACTTGCCTCTTTCTGCCATTCTCTTGCTTCTTTTTGTACTTTTCTTGCATCTTTCTGTGCCCATTATCCTGTTTTTGCACCTCTCTTGCCTCTTTCTGTATTTTTATTCCTTTTTCTGCAGTTCTCTTGCTCCTTTCTGGACGTCTCTTGCCTCTTTTAGCTCCTCTCTTGCTTCTTTCTGCACTTCTCTTGCTTCTTTCTGCACCTCTCTTGCCACTTTCTGCACCTTTCTTCCTCTTTCTGTGCCTTTCTTCCTCTTTCTGCACCTCTCTTGCCTCTTTCTGCACCTCTATTGCCTTTTTCTGCACCTCTCTTGCCTCTTTCTGTACCTCTCTTGCCTCTTTCTGCACCTACTTTGCCTCTTTTTGTACCTCTCTTGCTTCTTTTTGCACCTCTCTTGCTTCTTTCTGCACTACTCTTGCTTCTTTCTGCACTTTTTTCATCTTTCTGTGCCTTTCTTACTCTTTCTGCACCTTTCTTCCTCTTTAGGTACCATTCTTCTTCTTTCTGAATGAATGAATGAAATGAGATTTATAGAGCGCGATGGCTACCCTGAGGCCTCCCAGCGCTACGGACAACACAGCCAGGCCTGGGCAGGAGAGAGTTAGATACAGTTCTTGTAGAGCCAGGTTTTTAAAAGCCTCCGAAAAGCAAGCAGATTGGATTCCTGTCGGAGGGAAAGTGGAAGAGTGTTCCAAAGAGTTGATGCATTATAGGTAAAGGACCGTCCACCACTTCTGGCTCTCTTTATTCTAGGGGGAAGAGATAGGAAAGCAGTAGTTGAATGGAGGGGCCATCTCGGTTGGTATGGGATAATCAAGGATATAATAATCGGGGTCCGATCTTCCAGAAGGCTTTCTGGGCTAGGCACATGCCTTTAAACTGGATCCTTTCTCTAATCGGCAGCCAGTGCAAGGCCTTCAGGGCAGGTTTCGCAGACTGCCGCCGAGGGATCTGTAAAAGCAGGCGTGCAGCACAATTTTGGATTGTCTGGAGCTTGCTGATGGTTTATTGAGGGGCGCCCAGATAAAGGACATTCCCATAGTCCAGGCGAGAGAGGATGAGCGCCTGGACCATGATCCGTCTAGCCTGAAAAGGGAGAAGGAGAAGGATCTTACGCAGCATTCTGAGTAAGCCAAAGCAGGAGGCAGAAAGTTTTACAGCTTGATGATTAAAGGTGAGGGAACGGTCAAGCCATACTCCCAAACTCTTAATCTGATCTTTAGGAACTGGAGCGGACCCGAGACAGTTGGGCCACAACAAGGCAGAGTTGAATACGGGGGAGTTGCCCAGGAGCATAAGCTCCGTTTTGTCCCCATTAAGTTTAAGGCATGAGAGGTCCATCCACTTGGCGATCTCCTCTAGACAACAGCCTAGGGAGCTAGGTGACCGCTCGGGGTGGTTTAACGCCACCACGAGCTGAGTGTCATCTGCATAGGTGACAATATTTACGCCAAATGGATGGACGATCTCTGCCAGAGGTCTCATATAAATGTTAAACAATGCGGGGCTCAGGGAGGAGCCCTGGGGAACCCCACAGTTAAACGGCAGCTGGTTGGAGACAACATCTCCTTCGAAGACCCTAAATGATTGTTCAGTCAGGAAGGATTGTAACCAGCATAAAGCTGTACCGGAAACTCCTACATTTTTAAGTCTGAGGACCAAGGTGTTATGATTTACAGTGTCGAAAGCGGCACTGAGGTCAAGGAGGATAATTGCAGTATTACCCCCTTGATCCAGGATCCTCCTAGCCTCCTCCGTAGCTGCAAGGAGGGTGGTTTCAGTCCCAAACTGGGGACGAAACCCTGTCTGGGAAGAATGGAGTAAATCGTTAGATTCCAGGAATTCCACCAAGGTGGTATTTAAGTGTTTCTCCAGAATCTTGCTCACCCAGGGGAGGAGGGAGATAGGGCGGTAGTTGGAAAGATCATCCTGATTTAAATTGGGGTTTTTTAACAGGGCTTTAACCATGGTGCATTTCCAGGCCACAGGAACTGTGCCAGAGGAGATAGAAGAGTTCACCAGGTCAAGGACAGCAGGGCAGATAATTTCAGTGGCTAATAAGAGGATCTGAGAAGGGGCAGGATCAATGGGAGAACCAGATTTGAGTTTGGTTATGATACGATCCAGGCGAGCAGCATCAATAGGGGGAAATCTAACAAGAGAGGTTTGAGTTACGAGTTGTGATTCTGATGTGGAATCCCTGGAATGGGGGTTCAATGAGATAGGGAAAGACCGATAGATGTTTTGGATTTTCTGAGCAAAGAAATCTGCCAGGTTGTTATAGTGAGTGATGGCGCCATCCGGCGAGGGTTGTTTCATAGGTAATTTGGTTAGGGTCTTGGCAATACAAAAGATTTCCTTGGGGGAGTTTGCAGAACGAATGATCTTGTCTTCATAAAAAGCTGCTTGGGCTGCCCTAAGTTCAAGCTTGTAGCGTCTAATGGCCTCCCTATATTCGGCTTTAAGGAGAACAGAGTAATCTCTTCTCCATTTCCTTTCAAGCCTTCTGCAGTATTGTTTCATATCTCTTAGCTTAGGGGAGAACCATGGGGCGGTGTTTTGCCTGCTAATTATATGTTTAGATTTTTTTGGGAGTACTGCATCCAATGAGCCCTGAATCCAAAGGTTAAAATTATTGGTGGCCCGGTCAGGATTAAGATCATTAGCAGGTCTGGTGGCTCCAAAGGCTTGCTTCCATTGGTCTGTAGGAAGTTTCGTCCAGTTCCGTTCCTGGACGGAGATTATATTAGGAGGGGAAGATGGTCTGGGCATCTCCCAAAAAAAAGGGATCAGAAAGTGATCGGACCACGGTAGAGGGATGGGAGTGCTTACCCTCAGTTCTTTACAGTTACTAAAGACAGGATCTAACAAATGGCCTTTGGAGTGAGTGGGTGTCAATAGTTTCTCCCTGAGCTGAAGAGCCATAAGATTCTCAATCAGCTCGTTGGCCAGCTTATCTGAAGGATCATCTAGGTGGAGATTAAGGTCACCAAGTACCGTGAAGTTGGAGGGGGTAAAAGCCAGACTAGCAACTGCAGTGGGAAGTGCTTCAAGAAATTGTCTGGGAGTGCCAAGAGGGCGGTAGACAAGAAGGCCTGAAAAGGTACTAGTCGGGGACACATCAATGGCGAAGATGAGACTTTCGCAGTCCGGTAAAGGGTCTGCTACAATACGGCAGTTAAGTTTATTATTAGCTACAATGGCTATTCCTCCACCTCTGCCACTCTTGCGGTCCACCCTGTAAATCGAGTAGCTGGGAGGGAGGGTTTGAGCAAGAATAGGGTCAGATTCATTATGCAGCCACATCTCTGTCAAGAAGAGAACGTCGGGTTTGAGATCCAACAATAGAATTGACAATTCAATGGCGTGTTTTGAGAAGGATCTACAATTTAATAAAAACATCTTTAGAGCAGGAGAATTACTCATAGGGTCTGCCCGTTCGAAGGAGGGCTGGAGGGAGAAGCCACAACCTTTACAATGGGAATCACCACTAAAAACATTAAGCCGGTGCCGACATGAATCGTTGAATACACCTCTAAGAGAGTGGAGATGCATCGCGCTATAGGATATAGTATTTCCATGACAACGGCCAGAGGTTCTGCACCTCTCTTGCTTCTTTCTGTACTTCTCTTGCTTCTTTCTGTACTTCTCTTGCTTCTATCTGTACCTTTCTTCATCTTTCTGCGCCTTTCTTCTAATTTCCACGCCTTTCTTCCTCTATCTGTACCTTTCTTTCTCTTTCTGCAGTTCTCTTGCTTCTTTCTGTACCTCTCTTGCCTCTTTCTGCACCTCACTTACCTCTTTCTGCACTTCTCTTGATTCTTTCTGCACTCCTCTTGCTTCTTTCTGTACTTCTCTTGCCTCTTTCTGCACCTCTCTTGCTTCTTTTTGCACCTTTCTTGCCTCTTTCTTTACTTTCCTGCCTCTTTCTGCAATTCTCTTTCCTCTTTCAACACCTTTCTTCCTCTTTCTGTAGTTGTATTGCTTCTTTCTGCATCTCTCTTACCTGTTTCTGCACCTCTTGCTACTTTCGGCACTTCTGTTACTTCTTTCTGCACCTCTCTTGCCTCTTTCTGCACCTCTCTTGCATCTTTCTGCACCTTGCTTCCTCTTTCTGCACATTTCTTCCTTTTTCTGCACCTTTATTCCTCTTTAGGTAACATTCTTCTTTCTGCACCTCTCTTGCTTCTTTCTGCACTTCGCTTGCTTCTTTCTGCACCTTTCTTCCTTTTTCTGTGCCTTTCTTCCTCTTTCTGTACCTTTCTTCCTCTTTAGGTAGCATTCTTCTTTCTGCACCTCTCTTGCTTCTTTCTGTACCTCTCTTGCTTCTTTCTGCACTCCTCTTGCCTCTTTGTTTACCTCTCCTACCTCTTTCTGTACCTCAAGTACCTCTTTCTGCACTTCTCTTGCTTCTTTCTGCACTCCTCTTGCTTCTTTCTGTGACTTTCTTATTTTTTCTGCACATTTCTTCCTCTTTCTGCAGTTCTCTTGCTTCATTCTGCACTTCTCTTGCCTCTTCCTG
Source organism: Calotriton arnoldi (assembly GCA_963921515.1). NCBI lineage: Eukaryota > Metazoa > Chordata > Amphibia > Caudata > Salamandridae > Calotriton > Calotriton arnoldi. The sequence goes on from CAWUFW010017350.1 coordinate 63,462, forward strand.
CACCTCTCTTGCTTCTTTCTGCACTTCTCTTGCCTCTTTCTGCACCGTTCCTGCCTCTTTCTGCACCTCTCTTGCCTTTTTCTACACCTTTTTTTGCACCTCTCTTGCCTCTTTCTGTACCTCTCTTGCCTCTTTCTGCACCTCTTTTTGTACCTCTCTTGCTTCTTTTTACACCTCTCTTGCTTCTTTCTGCACTTCTCTTGTTTCTTTGTGTACTTCTCTTACCTCTTAATGTACCTCTCTTGCTTCTTTCTGCACCTGTCTTGCTTCTTTCTGCACTTCTCTTGCTTCTTTCTGCACCTTTCTTCCTCCTTCTGTGCATTTCTTCCTCTTTCTGAACCTTTCTTCCCCTTTAGGCAACTTTCTTCTTCTTTCTGCTCCTCGCTTGCTTCTTTCTGTACCTCTCTTGCTTCTTTCTGCACTTCTCTTGTTTCTTTCTGCGCCTTTCTTCCTTTTTCTGTACCTTTCTTCCTCTTTCTGCAGTTCTCTTGCTTCTTTCAGCACCTCTCTTGCCTCTTTCTGAACCTCTGTTTCTTCTTTCTTCACTTTTCTTGCATCTTTCTGTACCTCATTCTCTTCTTTCAGCAGCACTCTTGCTTCTTTCTGCACTTCTCTTGCCTCTTTCTGCACCTCACTTGCTTCTTTCAGCCCCTCTCTTGATTCTTTCTGCACCTCTCTTGCCTCTTTCTGTACCTCTCTTGACACTTATTGCACCTCTCTTGCTTCTTTCTGTACCATTCTTCTTCTTTCTGCACCTCTAATGCCTCTTTCTGAACTTCTCTTTCTTCTTTCTGCATTTTTCTTTCTTCTTTGTGTACCTCTCTTGCCTCTTTCTACACCTCTCTTGCCTCTTTTGACACATCACTCTCTTCTTTCTGCACCTCTCTTGCATCTTTCTGCACTTCTCTTGCCTCTTTCTGATCTTGTCTTACTTTCTGCACCTTTCTTCTTTCTCTTTCTGCACCTTTATTCCTCTTTCTGCACTTCTGTTGCTTCTTTTTGCTCCTCTTTTGCTTCCTTCTGCACCTCTCTTGCTTCTTTCTTTAACTCTCTTGGCTCTTTTTGCACCACAGTTGCCACTTTCTGCACCTCACTCTTCTTTCTGCACTTCTCCTGCTTCTTTCTACACCACTCTTGCTTCTTTCTGCATTTCTCTTGCTTCTTTCTGCACCTTTCTTCCTCTTTCTGCATTTGTATTGCTTCTTTCTGCACCTCTTGCTATTTTCGGCACTTCTGTTACTTCTTTCTGCACCTCTCTTGCCTCGTTCTGCACCTCTCTTGCATCTTTCTGCACCTTGCTTCCTCTTTCTGCACCTTTCTTCCTCTTTCTGCACCTTTCTTCCTCTTTAGGTACCATTCTTCTTTCTGCACCTCTCTTGCTTCTTTCTGTACCTCTCTTGCTTCTTTCTGCACTTCTCTTGCTTCTTTCTGCACCTCTCTTACTTCTTTCTGCGCCTTTCTTCCTCTTTCTGTAGCTTTCTTTCTCTTTCTGCTGTTCTCTTGCTTCTTTCTGCACTTCTCTTGCCTCTTTATTTACTTTCCTGCCTCTTTCTGCACTTCTCTTCCCTCTTTCAACACCTTTCTTCCACTTTCTGTAGTTGTATTGCTTCTTTCTGCATCTCTCTTACCTGTTTCTGCACCTCTTGCTACTTTCGGCACTTCTGTTACTTCTTTCTGCACCTCTCTTGCCTCTTTCTGCACCTCTCTTGCATCTTTCTGCACCTTGCTTCCTCTTTCTGCACATTTCTTCCTTTTTCTGCACCTTTATTCCTCTTTAGGTAACATTCTTCTTTCTGCACCTCTCTTGCTTCTTTCTGCACTTTGCTTGCTTCTTTCTGCACCTTTCTTCCTTTTTCTGTGCCTTTCTTCCTCTTTCTGCACCTTTCTTCCTCTTTAGGTAGCATTCTTCTTTCTGTACCTCTCTTGCTTCTTTCTGTACCTCTCTTGCTTCTTTCTGCACTCCTCTTGCCTCTTTCTTTACCTCTCCTGCCTCTTTCTGTACCTCACCTACCTCTTTCTGCACTTCTCTTGCTTCTTTCTGCGACTTTCTCACTGTTTCTGTACATTTCTTCCTCTTTCTGCAGTTCTCTTGCTTCTTACTGCACTTCTCTTGTCTCTTTCTGAACCTCTCTTGCTTCTTTCTGCACTTCTCTTGCTTCTTTCTGCACCGTTCCTGCATCTTTCCTCACCTCTCTTGCCTTTTTCTACACCTTTTTGCACCTCTCTTGCCTCTTTCTGTACCTCTCTTGCCTCTTTCTGCACCTCTTTTTGTACCTCTCTTGCTTCTTTTTACACCTCTCTTGATTCTTTCTGCACTTCTCTTGTTTCTTTGTGTACTTCTCTTACCTCTTAATGTACCTCTCTTGCTTCTTTCTGCACCTGTCTTGCTTCTTTCTGCACTTCTCTTGCTTCTTTCTGCACCTTTCTTCCTCCTTCTGTGCATTTCTTCCTCTTTCTGAACCTTTCTTCCCCTTTAGGCAACTTTCTTCTTCTTTCTGCTCCTCGCTTGCTTCTTTCTGTACCTCTCTTGCTTCTTTCTGCACTTCTCTTGTTTCTTTCTGCGCCTTTCTTCCTTTTTCTGTACCTTTCTTCCTCTTTCTGCAGTTCTCTTGCTTCTTTCAGCACCTCTCTTACCTCTTTCTGAACCTCTGTTTCTTCTTTCTTCACTTCTCTTGCATCTTTCTGTACCTCATTCTCTTCTTTCAGCAGCACTCTTGCTTCTTTCTGCACTTCTCTTGCCTCTTTCTGCACCTCACTTGCTTCTTTCAGCCCCTCTCTTGATTCTTTCTGCACCTCTCTTGCCTCTTTCTGTACCTCTCTTGCCACTTATTGCACCTCTCTCGCTTCTTTCTGTACCATTCTTCTTCTTTCTGCACCTCTAATGCCTCTTTCTTAACTTCTCTTTCTTCTTTCTGCATTTTTCTTTCTTCTTTGTGTACCTCTCTTGCCTCTTTCTACACCTCTCTTGCCTCTTTTGACACGTCACTCTCTTCTTTCTGCACCTCTCTTGCATCTTTCTGCACTTCTCTTGCCTCTTTCTGATCTTGTCTTACTTTCTGCACCTTTCTTCTTTCTCTTTCTGCACCTTTAGTCCTCTTTCTGCACTTCTGTTGCTTCTTTTTGCTCCTCTTTTGCTTCCTTCTGCACCTCTCTTGCTTCTTTCTTTAACTCTCTTGGCTCTTTTTGCACCACAGTTGCCACTTTCTGTACCTCACTCTTCTTTCTGCACTTCTCCTGCTTCTTTCTACACCACTCTTGCTTCTTTCTGCATTTCTCTTGCTTCTTTCTGCACCTTTCTTCCTCTTTCTGCACCTTTCTTCCTCTTTCTGCACCTTTCTTCCTCTTTAGGTACCATTCTTCTTTCTGCACCTCTCTTGCTTCTTTCTGTACCTCTCTTGCTTCTTTCTGCACTTCTCTTGCTTCTTTCTGCACCTCTCTTACTTCTTTCTGCGCCTTTCTTCCTCTTTCTGTAGCTTTCTTTCTCTTTCTGCTGTTCTCTTGCTTCTTTCTGCACTTCTCTTGCCTCTTTTTGCACTTCTATGGCTTCTTTCTGCCCTTCTCTTGCCTCTTTCTGCAGCTCACTTACCTCTTTCTGCACTTCTCTTGTTTCTTTCTGCACTCCTCTTGCTTCTTTCTGCGTCTTTCTTACTCTTTCTGCACATTTCTTCCTCTTGCTGCAGTTCTCTTGCTTTTTTCTGCACTTCTCTTGCCTCTTTCTGCACTTCTCTTGCCTCTTTCTGCACCTCCATTGCCTCTTTCTGCACATTTCTTGCCTCTTTCTACACGTCTCTTGCCTCTTTATGTACTCCACTTGCCTCTTTCTGCCATTCTCTTGCTTCTTTCTGTACTTTTCTTGCATATTTCTGTGCCTATCGTCCTCTTTTTGCACCTCTCTTGCCTCTTTCTGTATTTTTCTTCCTATTTCTGCAGTTCTCTTGCTTCTTTCTGGACCTCTCTTGCCTCTTTTAGCTCCTCTCTTGCTTCTTTCTGCACTTTTCTAGCTTCTTTCTGCACCTCTCTTGCCACTTTCTGCACCTTTCTTCCTCTTTCTGACCCTTTCTTCCTCTTTCTGCACCTCTCTTGCCTCTTTCTGCACCTCTCTTGCCTTTTTATGCACCTATCTTGCTCCTTTCTGTACCTCTCTTGCCTCTTTCTGCACCTCTTTTGCCTCTTTCTGTATCTCTCTTGCTTCTATTTGCACCTCTCTTGCTTCTTTCTGTACTTCTCTTGCTTCTTTCTACACTTATCTTCATCTTTCTGTGCTTTTCTTACTCTTTCTGTACCTTTCTTCCTCTTTAGTTACCATTCTTCTTCTTTCTGCACCTCTCTTGCTTTTTTCTGTACTTCTCTTGCTTCTTTCTGCACTTCTCTTGCTTCTTTCTGCACCTTTCTTCATCTTTCTGCACCTTTCTTCCTCTTTCCACACCTTTCTTCCTCTTTCTGTACCTTTCTTTCTCTTTCTGCAGTTCTCTTGCTTCTTTCTGTACCTCTCTTGCCTCTTTCTCTACCTCACTTACCTATTTCTGCACTTCTCTTGATTCTTTCTGCACTCCTCTTGCTTCTTTCTGTACTTCTCCTGCCTCTTTCTACAGCTCTCTTGCTTCTTTTTGCACTTTTCTTGCCTCTTTCTTCACCTTTCCTGCCTCTTTCTGCACTTCTCTTGACTCTTTCAACACCTTTCTTCCTCTTTCTGCAGTTCTCTTGCTTCTTTCTGCATCTCTTTTACCTGTTTCTGCACCTCTTGCTTCTTTCGGCACTTCTCTTGCTTTTTTCTGTACTTCTCTTGCTTCTTTCTGCACTTCTCTTGCTTCTTTCTGCACCTTTCTTCCTCTTTCTGCACCTTTCTTCCTCTTTAGGTACCATTCTTCTTTCTTCACCTCTCTTGCTTCTTTCATCACTTCTCTTGCTTATTTCTGTACTTCTCTTACTTATTTCTGTGCCTTTCTTCTGCTTTCTGTACTTTTCTTTCTCTATCTGCAGTTCTCTTGCTTCTTTCTGAACTTCTCTTGCCTCTTTTTGCACTTCACTTGACTCTTTCTTGACCTCTCTTGCCTCTTTCTGCACCTCACTTTCCTCTTTCTGCACTTCTCTTGCTTCTTTCTGTACTCCTCTTGCTTCTTTCTGCGCCTTTCCTGCCTCTTTCTGTACCTCTCTTGCCTCTTTCTATACCTTTCTTCCTCTTTCTGCAGTTGTCTTGCTTCTTTCTGCATCTTTCTTGCCTGTTTCTGCACCTCTTGCTTCTTTCTGCACTTCTGTTACTTCTTTCTGTACCTCTCTTGCCTCTTTCCGCACCTCTCTTGTATCTTTCTGCACCTTTCTTCCTCTTTCTGCACCTCTCTTGCCTCTTTCTGCGCATCTCTTGCCTCTTTATGTACTCCACTTGCCTCTCTCTGTCATTCTCTTGCTTCTTTCTGTACTTCTCTTGCATCTTTATGCACTTCTCTTGCCTCTTTTCGCACTTCTCTTTCTTCTTTCTTCATCTTTCTTCCTCTTTCTGTACCTCTCTTGCTTCTTTCTGCATCTCTCTTGCTTCTTTCTGCACCTCTCTTGCCTCTTTCTACACCTTTCTTCCTCTTTCTGCAGTTGTCTTGCTTCTTTCTGTACATCACTTGCCTCTTTCAGCACCTCCTTTGCTTCTTTCTGCACTTCTCTTGCTTCTTTCTGTACCTCTCTTACCTCTTTCTGCACCTTTCTTCCTCTTCCTGTGCCTCTCTTCCTCTTTCTGCACCTCTCTTGCCTCTTTCTGCACCTCTCTTGCCTTTTTCTGCACCTCTCTTGCCTCTTTCTGTACCTCTCTTGCCTCTTTCTGTACCTCTATTGCCTCTTTCTGTACCTCTCTTGCTTCTTTCTGCACCTCTCTTGCCTCTTTCTGCACCTCTCTTACCTCTTCATGCACCTTACTTTCTTCTTTCTGCATCACTCTTGATTCTTTCTGCACCTCCTCTCTTGCTTGTTTCTGCACTTTTCTTGCTTCTTTCTTTACTTCTCTTGCCTCTTTCTGTACCTCTCTTACCTCTTTCTGCACCTCTCTTGCCTCTTTCTGTAACTTACTTGCCTCTGTCTGCACTTCTCTTGCTTCTTTCTGTATCTCTCTTGCCTCATTCTGCACCTCTCTTGCCTCTTTCCTCACCTTTCTTCTTCTTTCTGCACATCTCTTGCCTCTTACTGTACCTCTCTTGCCTCTTTCTGCAATTCTCTTGCCTCTTTCTGTACCTCTCTTGTTTCTTTCTGCACATCTCGCTTCTTTCTGTACTTCTCTTGCTTCTTTCTGTACTTCTGTTACCTCTTTCTGCACCTCTCTTGCCTCTTTCTGCACCCCTTTTGCCTCTTTCTGTACTTCTCTTGCATATTTCTGCAGCTCTCTTGCCTCTTTCTGTACCTCTCTTGGTTCTTACTGCTCCTCTCTTGCTTCTTTCTGTACTTCTCTTGCTTCTTTCTGTACTTCTCTTACCTCTTTCTGCATCTCTCTTACCTCCTTCTGCATCTTATTTGTCTTCGTTGTGCACCTCTCTTGCTTTTTTCTGTACCCCTCTTGCTCCTTTCTATAATTTTCTTGGGTTTTTCTGCACTTCCCTTGCCTCTTTCTGTGCCTTTGTTGCTCTTTCTGCACCTTTCTTCTCTTTCTGCAGTTCTCTTGCTTTTGTCTGTACTTCTATTGCCTCCTTCTGTACCTCTCTTGCTTCTTTCTGCAGTTCTTTTGCCTATTTCTGCACTTCTCCTGCTTATTTCTGCACCTATCTTGCCTCTTTCTGTACCTCTCTTGCTTCTTTCTGCAACTCTCTTTTGTTTTTCTGCACCTCTCTTGCCTCTTTCTGCACCTCTCTTGCCTCTTTCTGCACCTCTCTTTTTTCTTTCTGTGCCTTTCTTCCTCTTTCCATGTATCTCTTGCCTGTTTCTGCACCCCTTGCTTCTTTCTGCACTTCTGTTACTTCTTTCTGCACCTCTCTTGCCTCTTTCTGCACCTCTCTTGTATCTTTCTGCACCTTTCTTCCTCTTTCTGCACCTCTCTTGCTTCTTTCTGTGCATCTCTTGCCTCTTTATGTACTCCACTTGCCTCTCTCTGTCATTCTCTTGCTTCTTTCTGCACTTCTCTTGCATCTTTATGCACTTCTCTTGCCTCTTTCCGCACTTCTCTTTCTTCTTTCTTCATCTTTCTTCCTCTTCCTGTACCTCTCTTGCTTCTTTCTGCATCTCTCTTGCTTCTTTCTGCACCTCTCTTGCCTCTTTCTGCACCTCTCTTACCTCTTTCTGCACCTTACTCTCTTCTTTGTGCACCACGCTTGCTTCTTTCTGCACCTCTCTTGCTTCCTTCTGCACTTTTCTTGCTTCCTTCTTTACTTCTCTGGCCTCTTTCTGCACCTCTCTTGCTTCTTTCTGCACTCTCTTGCCTCTTTCTGTAACTCACTTCTCTCTGCCTGCACTTCTTTTGCCTTTTTCTGCACATTTCTTGCCTCTTTCTGCACCTCTCTTGCCTCTTTCTACACCTTTCTTCCTCTTTCTGCACTTCTCTTGCTTCTTTCTGTACCTCTCTTACCTCTTTCTGCACCTTTCTTCCTCTTCCTGTGCCTCTCTTCCTCTTTCTGCACTTCTCTTGCCTCTTTCTGCACCTCTATTTCTTTTTTCTGCACCTCTCTTGCCTCTTTCTGTACCTCTATAGCCTCTTTCTGTACCTCTCTTGCTTCTTTCTGCACCTCTCTTGCTTCTTTCTGCACCTCTCTTGCCTCTTTCTGCACCTCTCTTACCTCTTCATGTACCTTACTTTCTTCTTTGTGCATCACTCTTGCTTCTTTCTGCACCTCCTCTCTTGCTTCTTTCTGCACTTTTCTTGCTTATTTCTTTACTTCTCTTGCCTCTTTCTGTACCTCTCTTGCCTCTTTCTGCACCTCTCTTGCCTCTTTCTGTACCTCACTTGCCTCTGTCTGCACTTCTCTTGCGTATTTCTGCATCTCTCTTGTCTCTTTCTGCACCTCTCTTGCCTCTTTCCTTACCTTTCTTCTTCTTTCTGCACCTCTCTTGCCTCTTATTGTACCTCTCTTGCCTCTTTCTGCAATTCTCTTGCCTCTTTCTGTACCTCTCTTGCTTCTTTCTGCACATCTCGCTTCTTTCTGTCTTCTCTTGCTTCTTTCTGTACTTCTGTTACCTCTTTCTGCACCTCTCTTGCCTCTTTCTGCACCTCTCTTGCCTCTTTCTGTACTTCTCTTGCATATTTCTGCACCTCTCTTGCTTCTTTCTGTACTTCTGTTACCTCTTTCTGCACCTCTCTTGCCTCTTTCTGCACCTCTCTTGCTTCCTTCTGTACTTCTCTTGCTTCTTTCTGTACTTCTCTTACCTCTTTCTGCATCTCTCTTACCTCATTCTGCATCGTATTGTCTTCGTTGTGCACCTCTCTTGCTTTTTTCTGTATCCCTCTTGCTCCTTTCTATAATTTTCTTGGGTTTTTCTGCACTTCCCTTGCTTCTTTCTGTGCCTTTGTTCCTCTTTCTGCACCTTTCTTTCTCTTTCCGATGTTCTGTTGCTTTTGTCTGTACTTCTATTGCCTCCTTCTGCACCTCTCTTGCTTCTTTCTGCAGTTCTTTTGCCTATTTCTGCACTTCTCCTGCTTCTTTCTGCACCTATCTTGCCTCTTTCTGTACCTCTCTTGCTTCTTTCTGCAACTCTCTTTTGTTTTTCTGCACCTCTCTTGCCTCTTTCTGCACCTCTCTTGCCTCTTTCTGCACCTCTCTTTTTTCTTTCTGTGCCTTTCTTCCTCTTTCCGTGTATCTCTTGCCTCTTTATGCACCTCTCTTGCCTCTTTCTGTATCTCTCTTGCCTCTTTCTGCACTTCTATGGCTTCTTTCTGCCCTTTTCTTGCATCTTTCTGCACCTTCGTTCCCATTTCTGTACCTTTGTTCCTCTTTCTGCAACACTCTTGCGTCTTTCTGTACTTCTCTTGCGTCTTTCTGCACCTCTCTTCCTTCTTTCTGCACTTCTCTTGCCTCTTTCTGCACTTCTCTTGCCTCTTTCAGAACCTTTCTTGCCTTTTTCTGCACCTCTCTTGCCTCTTTCTGCACCTCTCTTGCACCTCTCTTGCTTCTTTCTGCACGTCTCTTGCCTCTTTCTGCACCTCTCTTGCCTCTTTCCTCACCTTTCTTCCTCTTTCTGCACCTCTCTTGCCTCTTTCTGTACCTCTCTTGCCTCTTTCTGTACTTCTCTTACCTCTTTCTGCACCTCTCTTGCCTCCTTCTGCACCTTACTCTCTTCTTTGTGTACCTCTCTTGCTTTTTGCTGTACCTCTTATGCTCCTTTCTACACTTTTCTTGGGTCTTTCTGCACTTCCCTTACATCTTTCTGCACCTTTCTTTCTCTTTCTGCAGTTCTCTTGCTTTTTTCTGTACTTCTATTGCATCTTTCTGCACCTCTCTTGCTTCTTTCTGCAGTTCTTTTGCCTATTTCTGCACTTCTCCTGCCTCTTTCTGCACCTATCTTGCCTCTTTCTGTACCTCTCTTGCTTCTTTCTGCAACTCTCTTTTGTTTTTCTGCACCTCTCTTGCCTCTTTCTTCACCTCTCTTGCCTCTTTCTGTAACTCTCTTACCTCTTTCTGTGCCTCTTTTGCCTCTTTCTGTACCTTTCTTCTTCTTTCTGCACCTCTCTTGCCTCTTTCTGCTCCTCTCCTGCCTCTTTCTGCACCTCTCTTTTTTCTTTCTGTACCTCTCTTGCCTCTTTCTGTACTTCTATGGCTTCTTTCTGCCCTTCTCTTGCATCTTTCTGCACCTTTGTTCCCATTTCTGTACCTTTGTTCCTCTTTCTGCAACTCTCTTGCTTCTTTCTGCACTTCTCTTGCCTCTTTCTGCACCCATCTTCCTTCTTTCTGCACTTCTCTTGCCTCTTTCTGCACTACTCTTGCCTCTTTCAGCATCTTTCTTGCCTTTTTCTGCACCTCTCTTGCTTCTTTCTGCACCTCTCTTGCCTCTTTCTGCCCCTTTCTGTAATTTTCTTGCTTCTTTCTGCACCTCTCTTGCCTCTTTCTGTACCTCTCTTGCTTCTTCTGCATTTCTCTTGCTTCTTTCTGTACCTCTGTTGCTTCTTTCTGCACCTAACCTGCCTCTTTATGCACCTTTCTTGCCTCTTTCTGTGCCTTTCTTCCTCTTTCTGCACTTCTCTTGCTTCTTTCTGCACTTGTCTTGCTTCTTTATGCACCTCTCCTGCCTCTTTTTGTCCTTCTCGTGCTACTTTCTGCACCTTTCTTCCTCTTTCTTCACCTCTCTTGCTTCTTTCTGCACTTGTCTTGCTTCTTTATGCACCTCTCCTGCCTCTTTTTGCACTTCTCTTGCTACTTTCTGCACCTTTCTTCCTCTTTCTGTGCCTTTCTTCCTATTTCTGCACTTTTCCTCCTCTTTAGGCACCTTTCTTCTTCCTTCAGTACCTATCTTGCTTCTTTCTGCACCTCTCTTGCTTCTTTCTGCACTTTTCTTGCTTCTATCTGTACTTATCTTCCTCCTTCTGTGCCTTTCTTCCTCTTTCTGCACCTTTCTTCCCCTTTAGGCACCTTTTGTTCTTCTTTCTGCACCTCGTTTGCTTCCTTCTGTACCTCTCTTGCTTCTTTCTGCACTTCTCTTGCTTCTTTCTGCACTTCCTTTCCTCTTTCTGTGCCTTTCTTTCTCTTTCTGTACCTTTCTTCCTCTTTCTGCAGTACTCTCGCTTTTTTCTGTACTTCTCTTGCCTCTTTCTGAACCTCTCTTGCTTCTTTCTGCAGTTCTTTTGCCTATTTCTGTACCTCTCCTGCCTCTTTCTGCACCTATCTTGCCTCTTTCTGTACCCCTCTTGCTTCTTTCTGCAACTCTCTTTTGTTTTTCTGCACCTCTCTTGCCTCTTTCTGCACCTCTCTTGCCTCTTTCTGCACCTCTCTTGCCTCTTTCTGTGCCTTTCTTTCTCTTTCCGTGCGTCTCTTGCCTATTTCTGCACCTCTCTTGCCTCTTTCTGCTCCTCTCTTGCCTTTTTGTGCACCTCTCTTTCCTCTTTCTGTACCTCTCTTGCCTCTTTCTGCACCTTTCTTGCCTCTTTCTGCACCTCTGTTGCTTCTTTCTGCAGTTCTCTTGCTTCTTTTAGCACCTTTCTTGCCTCTTTCTGTACCTCTGTTGCTTCTTTATGCACTTCTCTTGCATCTTTCTGTACCGCATTCTCTTTTTTCTGCAGCTCTCTTGCTTCTTTCTGCACTTCTCTTGCCTCTTTCTGTACATTTCATTGTGTTTCTGAGCCTTTCTCCCTCTTTCTGTACCTCTCTTGCCTCTTTCTGCATCTCTCTTGCCTCTTCTGCATGTCTTTTGCCTCTTTCTGCACCTCTCTTGCTTCTTTCTGCGCTTTCTGCACCTCTCTTGCTTTGTTTTGCACATCTCTTGCCTCTTTCATCACTTCTCTTGCTTCTTTCTGCACCTCTCTTGCTTCTATCTGCACCTCTCTTACTTCTTTCTACACCTTTCTTCCACCACCATTCTTCCTCTTTCTGCACTTCTCTTGCCTCTTTCTGCACTTATCTTGCTTCTTTCTGTACTTTTCTTCCTCTTTCTGCTCTTCTCTTGCACATGAAATCACCCAGGCACTACCCTTGCACTCATCCATTCATTCAAGCACTACCCATGCACTAAACCATTCACTCAGGTACTACCCATGCACTCATTCAATCACCCAGGCACTACATTTGCACTCATACATTCACTGACACACTACCCATGCAGTCATCTAGTCAACCAGTCACTACGCATGCACACATGCAATCACACATACACTTGTCGTGCAGTCACCCAATCTCCCAGGCATTACTATTACCTGTCAACCATTCACTTGGGTATTACACATACACTCATCCAATCACCCAGGCACTAGCCTTGCACTCATCCATTTACTCAGGCACCACCCATACATTTATCCAATCACCCAGACAGTACCCATGCACTCATCCAATGAACCAGGCACTAGCCTTGCACTCATTTAATCACCCAAGCACTACCCATGCACTCATCCAATGGCCCAGGTACTACCCTTGCACTCATCCAATCACCCAGGCATTATTGATGCACTCATCCAATTACTCAGACAGTATCCTAGCACTCATGCATTCACTTATGTACTACCCATGCACTCATACAATCACTCAGGCACTACTCTTCAACTCAATCATTCACTTAGGTACTACCCATGTAGTCAACCATTCATTCAGGCACTATGCATACACTCCTGCATTCTCTCAGGTATATATGCAATATATTTATTCACACAAAAAACAGGTTTCAGGGACATAATAGTTAGCAATTAGCATTTAAAAAACCTTAGAAATTCACTGAAAAAACCACAGGTTTCAGGGACTTTATAGTTAGAAATTAGCATTTAAAAAACCTTAGCTATTCACAGAAGAAAACACAGGTTACAGGAATTTTATAGTTAGGCTGACATTTCACTCATATAAAACCAGAGAAATTCAGCCGTTTTAGTTAGCTGAGCTAACTATAACTCGTACCTACGCAATGTACTGCTGATGACGTCACATATTACATCACTCATGACATGGTCAGTGACATCACTGATTACATCACTGATAACATCTCACATAACATCACTGATGATATCACTGATGACATCATCCACATAATCTCTGATGCACCTACTCACACCCCAATATAACCTTTCATACACCCACTCCAAATTTCAGACTACCATTCTTGAAACCATAGACACACCAATACAATTACATACATACCCACTCACTGATTCATAGGTCTACCTACACATCTACTCACTCACCCATACAGGCACTCATACAGCCAGTCACTCACCAATACAGCTGCTGATATATCTACTCATACAGCCACTCATATACCCTCAGTCACCTATTGACCTACTCACACACCTACTCACTCACCCAAACTCTCAATCTCACAGCCACTTACTCACCCATACAGAAACTCACACACACTCACTACTCATACAGATACTAACAAATACTTACTCTCCTATACAGTCGCTGACACAAGTGCACACTCACCCATACTGCCACTCTCACAATCTCCCACTCACACATATAGTCACTAATATACTCCAACACTCACATACTGCCTTTCAAATGTGCAGTTACTCACCCATATACCACTGAGACATCCATTCACTCACCGACAGACCCAGCCATACGCACATTCACTCACCCATACAGTCCCTCACAGATGTACTCGTGAGCCCATACACCCAGGAATTCACCCACTCATATATTCATGCAGGGAGTCACACACACCCTTACCCACCCACACAGATACTCAGGCACCCATACAGGTACTCAGACAACTAATCAATGACCTATATAGACACTCATGTACCTACTCACCAACCCATGCAGCCAAATACACACCAACTGATAGACTGATACACACATTCACACAGATTAGTCACTCACCCATACATTCACTAAGACATGTTTAATCACCCACGTATACACTCAGTCATGTTTACTCAAACGCATTTTTTGGGACATGTTACACGGCGGCTTCAGGCCGTGGAGGCGACGCACCCCCGCGTAAACAATTATGGGGCCACTCGAGGTGCAACTTCATCTTGAATGTGGCACTGCAGGTTCGTTTGAGTAAACAGGCAGAATCTCTTTCAGAGGCTCAATGTGGGCTGCACAAACTGTCCTTAATTGTTGTGAATAATCGGACCCACTGGAGGGTGAATATTAATGTAAAAGGACTACAGATACCGGCGTGCATTGTGAAAATATCGAATTGAGGCACACCTGGGTGCAGTATAAAGTAATTTCAAAGTACGCAGGGTACTGTGGGAAAGCAGATTACTGACCGATTATGCGCTGTGTCCTTTGAAGAAGAAGAAAGGGTTCTTCGAAACGCATTGGCCAGAAGGACGAAAGTACGGGATGAGAAGCTGCCTGTTTTGATTGAATAAAGGAAGTTTCCTTACCTTCAGCGGAGTGCAGCCTTAATTACTGAAGCAATTTTTTGGGACATGTTACACGGCGGCTTCAGGCCGTGGAGGTGGCGCACCCCCGCGTAAACAATTATGGGGCCACTCGAGGTGCAACTTCATCTTGAATGTGGCGCTGCAGGTTCGTTTGAGTAAACAGGCAGAGTCTCTTCCAGAAGCTCAATGTGGGCTGCACAAACTGTCCTTAATTGTGGTGAATAATCGGACCCACTGGAGGGTGAATATTAATGTAAAAGGACTACAGATACCGGCGTGCATTGTGAAAATATCGAATTGAGGCACACCTGGGTGCAGTATAAAGTAATTTCACAGCACGCAGGGTACTGTGGGAATGCAGATTACTGACTGATTATGCGCTGTGGCCTTTGAAGAAGAAGAAAGGGTTCTTCGAAACGCGTTGGCCAGAAGGACGAAAGTACGGGATGAGAAGCTGCCTGTTTTGATTGAATAAAGGAAGTTTCCTTACCTTCAGCGGAGTGCTGCCTTAATTGCTGAAGCAATTTTTTGGGACATATATATATATATATATATATATATATATATATATATATATATATATACTCAGTAATTCTTGACTTGTAACTTGGGCCCTTTTTTTTATATTAATTGTTTCTAGCCTTGAAGAAGTCTGTGGTTTACTCCATATAGACGAAACACCTTTTGGCTAAAATCTTCATCTATGTTGAACTGTGTCAAATGAAAATAAAGAACAGAGGAAGAATTCTGTGGCAACTACCAATGTGGACTGTTCTGATTACTTTGGACACTTATTGCTCAGGATATTAACTCTTCTTTAAGGTAGAGGACAGGTTCAGGTCTGCATGGTCTCAGAAATTTCTGTGGCATGTTTCATTGCAGATCTACTGTTTAGGAGCATACAGGTTAGGGAGCAAGGGTAATTTGGTAGAGTGCAGTGCTTGGATACTGGTGTATTGTGCGGGTGGTCTGGGCGCTATGATAAGTCATGAGATTCTATTTGTGCCAATCGCTACTGGGATTGTGGAAGTAGGCTTGGTGTCTGCTTTAGGGGATTTTGAATTGCATAATTTGCTGAATACTTCTGCTTCTATTGAGTATAAGGTTGAGTGCACAGTAGGGTCTGTAGGACAGGTGGCTCCTGAGTAAGGAGGTCTGGTCGAGGGGACCGCTGACTTTTGGAGATCTTTTTGGGAAGTCAAATTCTCTATTCTCAGGGTGGGAATGAGTGTTAACTTAGCTTGGATCACTAGGTAATTTTTTACGATGGAGCGATCTTTAGCTAGAGAATCACGTTTTTGCTTAGTTCGGCTCAGGAACAGGATACAAATGTCAGGGAGGTTGCCTATTCTGTGAGTGGGTCTGCTGACGGTGGGACATCTAAATTAGGGAAGTGATCATTTTTGGGGGGTGGAGGTGACCTCAAGGAAGGAAATGTGGAGGGGTTTATGGGCTGGTTTGGTTCAGTGATGGGAGTCTGGGGTGTTCAGTGCTGAGCATTCTTCAATTGGGCCTGATGTTCTTATGTTCGCTGTCAGTGACATGGGACTGTGTTATGATGAAGTCTATGGTTGCGATGTGTGCAATGGGGATAGGATTGGAGCTTATTCAACTTGGATGTTTTTCTAGGGTAGAGTCAGTGGTACATATAAGGGCGAGGGAATCCTGCAAGCAAATAGGTTCTGGGCAAATGCACTAAGGTGTAGGGTTTGATCAGATCTGGTTGTGTTAGAGAGAAGAGGAGTGACAAGAAGTGTCAGTCAAAAATAGTGAGGTGATGGTCGGCTGCTTGGATTAGTATGTTTCCCGTTCTGAAGACAGATATGCAGATCTCACCTCTAATGTTTAGAGAAGGAGTAGTGTTGAGTTTAGTTCCATAGGGAAATTTGTTTTTGTAATTTGAAGGTGGGGAAGGAAGATGTTCATCCATTTTGCAGAGCGTTTAGAGTAAAAAATGAGGTACGTTTTTTCGTGTTGCTGTTGCTTGTGCTGTAGAACATATCAATTATTATTGTTTCTGGAAGTTATTTGCGTAGGTTGTGTTTGAATTGTCACATGCATTATTTGAGAGATTTTTGGAGTATGTTATGCTACATAAGTTGGGGCCGGATCATTCAAGTGCTATGCTGTGGGGCTTAAGGTAGGGGGAGTCATCTTGGCAGTCCCTTGTCCTTGCACTATAAGTCCCTGTTTGAGAGGAGGTATGTTGCAGTGTAAATTACATGTAGATGACCGTGTTTATGGTTGTTCTGGAGGGCCAGGGTAGGCGGCCTATGGCAAAATTCATGGGAGATGTTCCAGTAGTAGATTAAAACTGGTGGGATTAAAAACCATTCTGGGGAGAGTAGACAGATGTCTATTGTAGAGCCTCACAGACCCAGATTTGTTGCAGTCTTATTGAAGTCAGGAGGATGACCTTACACTAAACGATGGCTGCCCCTTGTTAGTCATATTTAAATTGTATATTTATATTGTGAGCTTGCAGGGTAGTCCTCTTTTATTGTTCAGTTATGGCAGGTGCCTGTCTCATTGTTTCTACAAGAAGGGGAGTTGTCTTTCTCCCAATATCAAATTGTCCCCTGGGCCGAGAAACAAGTCCACAGATTAATTGTCAGGTTTTTGTCCCCAATTTAGTGGAGCGGTGAATAAAAAAAAAATCAATCCTCATTTTTCAAGGGAGTGACATTAGGGAGTGGAATGGGGTGGGGTAAGAGGGCTCCGTGCTGCCTAGAAAGGCTCTTATTTAAAGACCCTCTGGCCCTAAACAGGTAGATATTATAATCTACAATCAGAGGGAACCATTATTATCACATATGTACCCTGTGAGCAGCTGCAATTTATGGGCCCTTGTCACCTAGCCTTACCTTATTTTTAGTGGAGTCAGACTAAACAGTAGGGTTCTAGTCATTCAATTGTGATAGAGTATTAGAAGACCCAGAGCCATTTCAATTTTTAATTCAATTAATACCCTGCTCCTCTAATTTTTGATTGAAATGAACACTGCTGAAGACATAGTTCAAGCATTTTCTTTACCATTTGATTTACTGAAGACTTAGGGGCCGATTCCGATCTCGGCCGGTAGGGCTCCGAATCGGATTCGGCTTAACCGGATCCGATTCGGAGCCCTCTTTCCCGACCGATTCGGACATGCGTCCGGGCGAGCGAGTACGATGCGAGCGCTCGCGAAATCGCCGACCGACTCGTTCGCGGGACCCAACCGCACCGACCGACTCGCACGGACACGACTCGCACCGCGCAATGGAGACGTTCCCCGGCCGGGTAAGTACGATGCGCGCCTCGAGCAGTCCGACCGACTCATGCAGTCCGGCTCCAAAGAGCAGTCGGAGCCGCACTTTGGGGGTCCGTGTTGGACCCCCCTGTACGCGTAGCCACGCGAGTCACACACACACAGGGGGGACCCATGGGTCCCCCCTACCTGTGCTTGAATGGCGCGAGTCACTTCGACGCGTACCCGCTGTAGGGGGCGCCCTTGTTCGCCTCGCACCCATTGAGGCAATGGGAGCCCGCGTACGCGTTGTACGACCGGCTCCCATTGACTTCAATGGGAGTCCGACCGAATCGAGTCCGATTGCATGCAAACGCATCGTACTCGTTCGGTCGGACTGCTAGGGTCCGATTCGGTCGGAAATCTCTCCGGGTCCGGCTCGGTCGGGGAGATTTCCGGCCTGAATCGGAATCGGCCCCTAAGTGTTTCATTTATTTTCCAATCAGACCTGTATTTAATATAACTTTAATAGTATATCAGTGTTTCTGATCTGGGAATACATCAATAGGCGTGTACAGCTGGATCTTACTATGAGTACCATGATGCAGGAAGTTCAAAGGGCATCTTTTAGAAGAATATCTCAAGTTGAATGAAAATGTGTAATTAGCTTGTGGCCACCGCAACTACTCATGGGTAACTCGTTCTAAAAATGTCCTAGCACAGTCACTTTTAGGTTTTCAAAATTTGAAAGGGGCTCAAAACGAAATAATATTCTAGCACACCTTGGAACGAAATAATTAGAAATGTGCCCAACATTTTCACCTGAATCCCCATTCTAAAAATTATTTGTAAGTGATATGTGAAAAGTCAGCTTTCTCCTCAGTCAGGTTCCAGGGAAATTGAGCCTGTTTGCTGTAGAAGATTGCTTTATAACTGGGGAATGTTGGGCCTGATTCACAGAACTAACTTACGTCAAAAACGTAAAGTTAGTACTTTTTGGTATTCACAGAATACACTTACTCATTTTGGTATTCACAGAATGAACTTACTCATTTCGGTATTCACAGAAGTTGGTAGTCCTAACTTTAGGACTCCTAAATGCCTTCTGTGAATACCGAAAGTCTTAAAGTTAGGATTTTTCTCAGTTTAGGAGTAGTAAAGTTAGGAGTCCTAACTTTCGTACTCCTAAACTGAGAAAAATCCTAACTTTAAGACTTTCGGTATTCACAGAAGGCATTTAGGAGTCCTAAAGTTAGGAGTCCTAACTTTACTACTCCTAAACTGAGAAAAATCCTAACTTTAAGACTTTCGGTATTCACAGAAGGCATTTAGGAGTCCTAAAGTTAGGACTACTAACTTCTGTGAATACCGAAATGAGTAAGTTCATTCTGTGAATACCAAAATGAGTAAGTGTATTCTGTGAATACTAAAAAGTACTAACTTTACGTTTTTGACGTAAGTTAGTTCTGTGAATCAGGCCCGTTGTTTAGACAGGGTCCTGTGAATCCAGAGAAAGGTGCTGGCTTGTGAGAAGTTGTTCCTTTGTCAGAAGTACTACAAACAATACCAGTTGTTATTGGCCAATTAGATCTACATGGTCTTGATTCCTGCTATGGAACATATCAATAATTTGTACTGCAGTTAAACAACATAAAGAGACCTATCTTTAAATATTTTGTAAATTAAAAGCTGCCTGTAACTCCAAAGCTCTAAGTTAACAACAGAGAACAATAATTTAAACAATACAGTGGTTGAACCACTGAACCAGATTTGAACCACTGGCATTGAAGTTGTTTTGCAATATTGCGAGGTGTAGAATTGTATATCTTATTTACCCTATCAGACCTACCTTGAGGAACTAAATTTAGATACAATCTCCAGCTAAAGAATTATGAGCTCCTTAAATGTAGGCAAAAACCATAATCAGGGCGAATCCCTGTGAGAAAGTGGCTTGTTGGCTGACTGGGTTGTGAGCCCTTGCCAATAAAGAGGCACACTCCCTTAAAGGTTAAACCGCAAAAGGTCACAAAATTAGTCCGTGCTTACCTCTGGGTAGCTTGGCACAAAAAGCAGTCAGGCTTAACTTAGAGACAAAGTGTAAAGTATTTATGCGGCACACAAACAGTAATAATGTGACAACACAACAGAAGAAAAATCCCAAACCAATTTGGAAAATAGAATAAAATGTAACAAATTATTTGACACCAAAAAATAAAAACCCAGTCAGTAGAACCAAAGTTATTAATTTGGCGGTTCAGGACTCTCTCAGGCTGGGTCAAGGTGTGTGTTCAAGATGGTGGGATCATTTTATGTCCCTGTGGCTCTGTAGAGGAGGCCAGCAAACAAGCCCTTGGAGTTACTCTGGTAGTACTGTGTGCAGGTGAAGATGTATGGCTCAACAAGAGGTCTGACCTCTGAGAGTTCAAGGCAGGCTCCAGGCAGCAAAGCAGTCCTTCAAGGTACAGCAGCAGCAGTCTGGTAGAGTGCACAGCAGGTTATAATAGCAAGAATTCCTCTGTGAGTCCTTCCACAGGTCCAGTAGTGAACTGAGGAGTGGATCTGAAGGTTCTATTTTTATACTCTGGCGCCCTTCTTCTGGAAGATGGGAGAAGCTTCTGTAAAGGTTCTTTGAAGTGCATGGAATTTCCTGACTTCCCTGCCCTGACTCCAAGCTGACTACAGTGACAATGCAGGGTTGTTAGGCCCTTTGTGTAAAGCCAGCGAATAGAATATTCAGTTGTAAGTGCCCCCATCCTGCCAGCAGAAGGCCAATTGAGGCACACTTAATCCCGCGATTGTGTGACTGACTGGGAAGAATTTACAAAGTATAAACTGTCAGCTACACCCAGTCATGTGACCCAAAACAGGCTGCAGGCACAAAAGGCTACAAAAGTGGCATTTTGAAATTTGCAATGAAAAACCTGACATTACCATTAAATAAGGGTTATAATTACTGTTTCATAGATAGAAAACATGACATAGCTACTTGCTCCCAATTAGGAATTACAGCTTATCAAATGTAATAATGAACCCCCCAATGTTATCCAGTGCGAGGGGTGGGCCTCACAGTAGTGAAAAACAAATTTAGGTGTTTTTCACTACCTGGACACGTAAAATTCGGAAACAAGTGTCCAACCTTCTAATTACACAGCACCCTGCTATTTGGGCTACCTATGGCCTACCTTAGGGTTGGCCTATGTGTAATAAAAGGGGAGTTTAAGGCATGACAAGTGGGTTTAAATGCCAAGTTGACATAGAAGTTCCAAATTGTAGTCAGGCTGCAATGGCAGGTCTGGGACATATTTTAAAGCGCTACTTAAGTAAATAGCACTATAAGTGCTTTAGGCCCACTGGTAGTATTTCATGTCCAGGATCTGGGTATATGATATACCACTCTACACTGGACTTCTAAGTAAATTAAACATGCCAATTAGTTATATGCTAATCAACCCATGTTTAGGGAGTGAGCACAAGCACTTTAGCACTAGTTAGCAGTGGTAAAATGCACAGAGTCCTAAGACCAACAAAATCAAGTTTCAGCTATAATTGGAGGTAAGTAGACAAAAAGTGTGGGGGAAGTCCACCCTAAAGCTGGCAGGTCTAACATCCACCTTATACCTGGCCTTGTTCTGTCTGAAAGTCAGCTACAGGAGATGCCTAAGTTCCAGTCCAATGCCAACATTCAGAAACTTTTTCAATATTGTTCTTTTTTTATTTTTGTATTTTTATTTGTAAGGTGATATTATTCTACCAATATTTTTCATCAGTAAAATCTTGATTTATTTTGGTTGAATAGATTTGCAAACGTTCATTTTTGGCATTAATATTTATTTTTTAAAGTTTGTCTGTGTGTTCATATTTTGTTCTCCTAGTGACCATTTGGTTACTATTGTTTTGCTTTTTGATATTTTAGAAAAGAAAACACTCCATATGTGCATCTTTCAAATAAAATGCAGCAGCATGCCATTGTATTAAACCAACATTAAGACATTGTAGTAACTATCAAAAGTTAGCCTTGACAATTTGACATAATTTGATAAATAGCTTGAAATCAACTTTTGTACGTAATAGGGGCTCGTATAGATATATCAGTGCACGAATGAATGGCCAGGTTGAACTTTTTTCAGAAGGATACATATTGTGGCAAGCTTTATCAGTAGAAAATGCAGTAGAACTGCTGGTCGTGCTTTTGGCTGATGATATGAACTGAAAGATAAGAAGATTATATTTGTAATGCCTTCATTGGTTCTAGCTTAAAAACTTGATAACTTCAGATAATGGCGGGATGCATCCCTTTATAAATCATATAGATGAGTGATCTAATGAGACTAATCAGTCTGACCTTATCTTCCTCCAATAGAATACTGCATCGATAGTACAACTGGCTTTCTAAAATGCTTTGTGAAGAAAGTCTGCCCTTAAGTAACTTTAAAAATGCCTAACCGTGTTCCTGAATACACAATTGCTTACCTCCCTGCAATGAACCACATTTAATGACTCTTTTGTCCACACAAACAAGTCTTACTTGAGAAAAACGTATTCAAAAGGTAATCTATGAAAAACATCAGATCAAATTTTCTTAGAAAGACTGGGATTAGCTCTTTTCTGTGGCTATTGTTGGCATGTGTCCAGCAAGAACTGCACAAAGAGCTAATCATTTTTTACATTTAAGTTTTCTTCCTTCTACTGTGACACCATTATCAGGTAGAAAGAAGAGCTGGTGTTTACTATGGCTTTGCACGGGCAGTAGCATGATTCAATGAGACGCAAAGCTGTGCAAAGCAGCACAAGGCATCTCATGCTATATACTATCCAGTGCAAACGGTGTTGTGCCCTAGAAAGGTAAACTTCCACAGCACTAAATCTGCTTTGCACATTGTTTTTCTTTCCATCAATCCAGCATTATTAGGGCATTAGTGGAGTGGATCATTGCAAATACCCAAAGGTTTAAATGCAAAGTCCAACCCACTAATAATGTAAGACAGAGCTTTCATCTAAACTATTGCAGGGACAAACAATGTTCCCCTTTCTCAAAAATAAATGATGCATTGAGGGCATATTTATGTACAGCTTGCATTGCTTTTGCACCACATAACAGGGTGCATGCGTAACGTAACCCTGAAAAGCTATTTATCAAGCCATGCAAGGCCACTTTGCATGGCCCTGAGTGGCTTCATATATCTGGAATAACGCAAAGCAATGCAAATTGCTGTGCTGTGTTACTCTGACCCTGGGAGGTGTGTCATGGGCTTTGCATGGGTTTACCCACGCAATACTGATGGATTGTGATGCATTCCCATATTTACCATTACTGGTAGACCTGGGAATGTGCCAAAGGGCTATGCCTTCCCATGGGAGGCATAACGAGGAGATATATCCCCTTGTTACTTCCTCTTTCAATGTATGCTGCATTCTGCATCTCTTTCTACTCAAACTCTGGTAGGTTTAGCACCGAGCAAACAGGCTTAACTTAAAAAAAATGTGTGAAGCATTTAAAAGTACCAAAACAGTTAAACAAAAGTTGAACACAGAACACACTAAAAGTCCAACACCTAATTCAGATAAATATAGAATAATTTGATGGACAAAATGACTTCAGAACAACAAAAATCCAATAAGGGGATCCGGCAATATGAATGTTTAAAGTTTAAGTGGGAAAATAGCACCAAAGATAACTAAGAGCAAACTGTGGTCATCTGGTTGCACTTCGCCGGGATCTAAGTGTGATTTAAGGCTGACCTCAATGGAGCATGGGTCTGATGCTGAAATCAGGTTTGCCACGGCCAGAAGTTTAACCTTCTGACTCAGTCACTTAAATGGACGTCAAAGATCTTCAGTGGGTAAGACAGGATGCAGTGGCTGTGGCTGAGAAGTGTTCCACGAGGCCGGATAGCCATTGGGTGAGGTGTCTTGGCGGGAAAGCTCAGAGTGAGGAGAAATTCAAATTTCATGCCCAAGGAAAATCCCTCGCCAGCAAGATACCGCTGGTGCTTTCACCTGGTAAAGATTTCAACATTTGGACTTAGTGTCTTTTTTGGAGCTCTGATTCTTCCAGCGGGGCATGGTTGCAAGCTATAGCTGAAAAGGGCTCCTCAAGGCCAGATACAGAAAATTCAGAGCAGGAGCAACCTGAATCTTTGCCCCAGTGGAAATACACCTTCGTTGGATTGAGTTGTCAGATTTGTCGTGGAATTCCAGAAGTCTTTGAAGACAAAATGTTTCTAAGTCCCAGGTTTTTCGAATGTTAGAAGGAGTACACTTAGACAGAGCCAAATATCCCAGGACCTCAGGAACTGCACTTAGGGTCAAGACTCACTTCGGCAGAAGCAACCACCAGGGTTTAGGACAGGTTCAGTTTGAGCTGGTCAGCTGTGCTCTTCAGTACAATGTGCTTCTTACACCTTGTTGTGTACCTGTAGCTAACAGGTCCGCTAACTGACCCCTTGAGTCTACTTCTTTGTCCTGGGGGTATAAGTGGGAGCAGGTCCAGCCTTTCAGGTCTCCTCACAGGTCTCAACATCAGGTGCAGTCCTTCTTCTGTCTTTCACAGGTCCAGTAGTGTGGCTGCCACATGTCAATTTAAATCAATATAATCTTTATTCAGTTCATGCAACCATAAGAGATAACAGATAACGTATAAAAATGCCACATAAACAAATAGCATAAAAACAATTAAAGCACTTAGATCTGATGAAAGGAAGAAATAAGTTACAACTGTTGATATGTCATGCTATCTAAAATTTGGAAATAAAGTGAAGACAATCTGATTTAGTAAGGTAATGTATGCCTGGCATTAGCCTGTGGGTGGGGATGACTCGTCCTCCTTTCCTAATCAATAGGGAAAAAGTTCCTAGGGGTAGCCCTACCCACATTTGCAGCAATTCCTGTGTGCCCTACTGTGAACAATCTCACAGTGCCATTCTCTGCCCAAATCTAAATAGGTGAAACCCTTCGTACCTTGTGTAGCGCCTGTGTGCCCTCCCCAGATGGTTACTTCAAACCAGTTCTGGTGGCAGAACAAAGAAGATCTCTGCTCATGTGTCAGCTAATATTTGCCTGTGGCAGGGTAGGTCTCTTTGAAGTTACTCAAGTTCCTGGTCATAGCCAAGATGGTGATCCTGCCAAAGGAACAGAACATCACCCTACTCCCAAGGCCTTTTTTCCCAACTCTGAGGTCAAGTTCACTATGTGGGCAATCAAGTCAGCTCCTAGGTGGCAGCTGGAGCTCACGTAAATGGGCCTCCAGAGGTTTCAGGCAGGGAAAAGGTAACTTTCTAAAAGTACTAATTAGAATATTCCAGTGAATTGGACTCGTAATAATTGTTTTAAAAAGTCGAAGAATTTAATTAGTATTAGCTTCCTAGCCAAAGATAACATTACTAAGTTTAATAATATATCTTAATGCTTTCCTTTGAAACAGCTAGACCTGAGACAATTGCTTTTGGGGCCTTTTCACTATAAGGACATGTTTAACATTAATCGGTTTGGTTAAAAAAACTTTATTCTGCAATTTAAAAACAGCCATAAAAGTACATAAAAACATGGATAAAAAAGATGTTAAAAACTTCCTACTAATCCACTTAATAAATAGACCATCATTACCTTACAGTCATGAAAGTATACCATTAACCAAAAGGATATCTAATACATGACACTTTTCCTCAAGTTCAAGCCTTTTAAGATAAAAAGGGCAACATTAAAACACACTAGATGATCGTTTAGTGCAAGCAAAAACTGCATGGCAACTTTGTGAGTTCATATATTTTGTGCAATAAACATTGGTTTAAGATAGTAGCGCCTGTAATGAGAATATCAGTTGCAGATAAAATAAAGTACAGGGTGCTTTGTTTACTCGTACCATCTCATGAGCATGGGATCGAAACTGGGTGGCAGGACTTCATAGTAAGGAAAGTAACCAGATGATGCACAGTAGTACCAAGTCTGAACCTAGTCAGAACAAAGCGGTGTTGGATGTTAGTAACACAGGATAAACAGTTTTGACAACCCTCCTCAAAAGAAAGGGACAAATAAAAGTCTACCATCGATTTCTTCTTCTCAATACCCATACGATATTCTGATCTATGCTGAAGAAAAGTATCTTTAATAGATTTCTTGGTGAGAAATAACACTTGAAGGGGATCTGCCCACACTGATAATTTAAATAAAGTGCTACAAGATCAATGTATGTTTGCTAGTCAGGGAATACAAGAGACATCATCCAATATTAAACAGTCTAAAATAATTGATTTAATAAAACTGGTTTCCTCTTTAGACCATATGAAAAACCAGAATAATAAAGATCTTACCAAAATCAAATCCTCCAAATACTGTAAACCAACCTCCTGGTGGTCAATCAACGTTGAGCTGGAGGCTGGTAAACAGAGTAAATGGTTTAAGAAACTATTTTCCTCAACTATCAGGGGCTTATAGGAAACATGGCCCCATAGGATAGCCCCATAGGCAGCAGTAGCTACCCCTCTGGCTTTATAAGTCACTACCATCTCTTTAATGGGCCAGCTACACAGTTCAGTAGAAAACCTGAAACACCCATGGGAATTTCTGCTCACTTTTGCTTTGGCATTTAAGATCTGTTGAACCCAGGAGCTGTTACTTGTAAATAGGACACTCAGGTATCAGAAGGAATTAACTCTGGTGGTTGCGGTATTAACAATAAAAAATAATCTACATTTTGTTGGTTTGTGCCCACAAATCATAGTAACATTTTTAGATTTATTAATCACCAACTTTTAAATGCCATAAACTCCCCAAAAGCACTCATCAGTTTCTGCAAACCAACGGGGTCCTAGATATCTAAACATCATCCTCAGAATATAATAACACGGTATAGAGCACCCAGCGATGCAAAAAGTATCAGGTTGTACAACCTGCAAATAGTTATCAAGCCCATTAATGAAAAGTGAGAAAAATAACTGGGCCAAAAGCCAGGCCAGTCGGATGCCTCTCCCAACTTTCAAAGTAGGGGAACATTCACCTGGGGACCATATCGGACTTTGTTTCATAAGTTCTCATATAGGTGTGCAAGGAAACCAATAATTGCCATGGGGGCACCAAGGGAGAACAACGTTGTACCAAAGGAAAGCATGATCAACTAAATCAAATGCGCTACTTAGATTTGTGAAACAGAGATATAGGGAAGCTGATTTAGCACTGGTATATTTCCCTATCAACAGATCTAAGTTAACGCACTGTTCAGTGATCCCTAGGCCCTTTCTAAAACCAAACTGGGCTGATGATTAAATAGAAAATTCCTGCGCCCACTCCTCCAACCTCATAAGTAATATCCTACTCATTAATTTTACTGATGAATCCAAGAGCGAGATTGGAGGATGGTTGTTGGAGTCTGATTTATCGCCCTTCTTAAAAATAGGTATAACTATTGAAATGGCCCAAGATGGTGGTATCATACTAACAGCTGCTGCATTAAATACCCTAGTCAAGATTGGGCCCCATAATTCTTCAACTGATTTGAATGCGTCTACAGGCACCCCATCAGGCCCCAGGGCCTCTCCACTTGCACTATCGTGCAAAGTTCAGATTATTTCATCGATAGTGATAGCTAATGGAAGGTGGTCCCTTCTACCCATCACCGCACAAGCTTCTGAGCCACTAACCTCACTATTTTATTTAGAAATTGCAAAGAAGTGTGCCACCTATGCTTCACAAAAAATAAAATAATTAAACTCATGGATGGAATAATTTTTTAAGAAAGGTGCCCAGAATAGCTTATGGTCATTAGATTCAGCTGCTAAGGTTAATTTAGTCCACACCTCCTCCTGTAATACCTTCTTCCTTGCTGCAAGAACCATCTATATTCAAGACAAATGGGCTTGATTATTGTATTATCCCGGGGGAACGGTGTAAAGCCACTTTCAGGCGCTGGGAAGCCTATGTGCACGTATGACCAAGCCATCCCCTATTCCTAGCTCAGGAGGGGTTCAAATTCCGAGTCAAGATTGAGTTAATGGAACAGGTGATATGATTAAAACTAGACAACAACACCTTCTAAGTCACCTCATCCTTTAAACAGTAGCTAAAATCAATAAGATTCCTAATTACTAGTTCTTGGAATATTCTATTAGGCTCAATTCCTGCCCATTGAATAAGCACACAATTGGGCCTGGTAGGAATAATATTATTAGCTATAGGAAAAACAACACATGTTTTGTCCTAGAAAAGAAAAGGCAACATGATGGGGTCATTGTCGCTTATCACACAATGTAAAACCCTAGGGGTACCACACATATGGATGGAAGAGGCAGATACCAACACATGATCAATAACTGAAGAGGCGTTTCTAACAGTGAAAGATGGAATTTGTTCCCTGTTAACTCCACATTCGCACTTCAGCAACTGGAAATAATGCTTGAAGATAATTGAATTTAATGCATCCCCATACTCATTATGGCATAAATGTACACAGCCCACCCCATCCAAATTGGTATAGCCACATACAAGTTTTGCTGGAAAATACGTGTGGAATCAAAAACATAGTTATAAAAATTGACCAGCACCACATTAGGATCCCCCTTAATGGTTAGCCACAACAACTGGGAGTGTGGGCCTACTGATAAAAGCTTTTTAACGGTTACAGGGACCTTATTAGAAATGAAAATCTGAAGCCCTCCTTTGGCCCGCCCAGCGTGATAAGGTATGGCACCTAGGAAATGAGAGCAAAAACTTTCCACATGTTTCAGGGTCGTACACCATGTTTCCTGAATTCAAATAACATCAAAACCAGAAATGGTATTGGTCCAATCAGTGGTTCCCAGCTTATTCAATAACCCGCCCACGTTCCATGATGCAAATTCATAACACCCATCCAGAGTTTGAATGGTACTACTCATACTTATCTCACTGGTATGCAAGCAACTAGAGCTAGGGTTAGCTTTAATATTATCGCCAGAGTGCCCATGGGTGACATTTACAAGTTGTTTCTCCAACACAATAGTGCCTACTACATCAACATTGGGCAAAACTACAACAAAGTCCATCATAGTTTCTCCAGAGTTTTCGACCTCACGCATCAGTGGGCAAAACTCAGTGGGGCTTATTTACAAGCCCCTTGCGACGCAGGTACAACACTTTTTCCCATATTAAAAAGTGACGCACCGGCGGCGACAGGGGCTTGTAAATAAGCCCCAGTGTGCTTAAGTCAATCATTGTCTTATAGTGAGCTCAGAACTTCGCACCTATTGGTAGTGGCCAGAGGAGAATAAAAGGGGGGGTGTTACCCTATCACTCTCTGCAGGTTTGGATTGACATAATGCATTTGTTCAGAGTTACGTAGGTGTCGATAAAACAAGCCCAGTGGAAAAAGAGCCATGTTCCCTACAAACGGGGAAGATGGCACAGACCTTGCCAGGGATTCACCGGCGAAGCTTAGATGCTGAAAGTTGATAACAATACAGTCCCTTTTAAAAAGGTTTCTCAACGGCCCAATCCATCCCTCTCTCCTAGTTAGCAGGATTTGATGTACTGTACTAGATGAATATGTATGGTTCATGTTAAGCCAATGGACAACTTCATTCTTCAAAGATTCTGGGGTTTCGCTTGACCCAGGATTCAAGAGGACATTAACCATGACAGCCACATAGAGACAGCTCGCTGGTGGTAAATTGATTGTTACTGGATCACAAGAAATTGGACGGGTATTAGAGTCAGCACAGTGCACTGCTGGAACCTGTAGCTGGGGGTGGTAATTGATTCATACGGGAATTACCCATAGCTGCTTGCTACTGTTTAGTTAAATGCTGAAGTATATGAGGCCATAGTTTACCCCCCAGGTCACATCCTACCACAGAGCTTTGTGAATTCAGCCCTGGTGTTATACAAGCCCCAGAAGGAACCCTGGCAGAAGGTCAGGCATGGCCCACATTGGGGATGGAATTACTTGGCCCCATGTTCGAGAGGTAAGGCTCCACTGTAGTGACATTAGTCATGCTCAGGTTTGTCATATTCTGCCAAAGAGAGGTTACTTTCTCGAGTTTTCGTCCTAGCCTGTCCAACTTCTCCCTGAGTGGTGACAATAAATCTTTAATAATGTCTGACAATTTAAACAAAAAAGGGGCCCAGAAAGACTCATTCAGAGGAGCAGGGTGGTTTACCATCCTCAAGACAGACGGGGCCAGGGGAAACAAAGGGACTTGGGCTAACAGCAACAGCCCTTCAGCTCTTCTTCTTACATTTGACTGCTGGTGAACGTACTGAAGAAATAGAGGCCATATTGGGAGTGCCTGCACTGGCACAGAAGGAGATTGCTGATTAATAATATCTTCAGATGCCTCACTAATACTATGCCTCTCCACCTGATCCTGTTCCCCATCCAAACTGGTGATGGTCATAGACCCCCTCAGTTGTATCCACAAGCCGACTTGGCACTGACAGACCTAAGGATCGATGGTGCTCCGCTAGGTCTATTTCTTTTGAGATGACTCCCACAGCACGTGTGAGAAATGAGTCTATAGTGGTGCATTTCATACCCGCTGCAGGCTTTGCGGTCCTGGGTTTGGGCTTCCCCATCGTGGTAGATAAATCCAAATCCAATAATGCCTTAGGTTGTAGCATTATTGGACACCTAGTACAATATTCTGCAGTCGAGCATTAAAGGGAAGAGACAAGAGGGTGCATTATATTACAAAGGTACAGAGATGCAATTCCCACTTACTTCCTGGGTAGAAGGTCCAAAGCAGCAGGGCAGTTCATAAAATGTCAGGAGGACAAACCACAACAAAAAGAGGCAGTGTTGAAATGGAGCCAGAGCCAAGAAGCCTCGTTCAACCACAGACGGGCGCAGAAGGGCCTGCCCCTCGCCCAGTCTTCTCCTGGGTGGGTCCCGCGCTTTTGAGAGCTCTGATCTCCTCCTGGCCCTGCCCAACCACACTGAAGTCTGTGGGATGAAGTCCCACCCTAGACAATGGCCAGCAGACAGAGTTCTCGGTGTGGGCAGGGAACCGAAGAGATAACAGACCTGCTCTGCGAGGCTCTGTTGGCTCTTTTGAGCGCTTTGGACTCCTCCTGGCCCCACCCAACCACACTGAAGTCTGGGGAACAAAATCCCACTCCAGACAATGGCTGGAAGACAGAGTTCTTAGTGCAGGCAGGGAACAACCAAGATAACAGACCCATGCACCCTGTCTAATTGGCAGTAAGGCCTACTTAGAGGTGACTTATTGATATTTAAATGGAAGATTTAGGCCTGTCAAAAGGGGTTATTTTGACAGGTCGAATTTTCAATTTTCAAAATGCACAGCCAGGATACAATAGTAGACCTGCGGTCAAGTTTGCACTGTCACTGTAGTGGGTGGCACATTGGTTTCTGCAGTCTACTCATAACATTTACCTTACAGGCCCTGGGTGCACTTTGTACCATATACTAGGCACATATAGATAACTTAAATATGCCAATTAGGAGTATAACCAATTTCAACATGCACTGGGGACAGGTTAGCAGAGTTCTAGTACACAGAGTCAAATATCAGCAGCATCAATCCAACAATGGGGGGAGATCATGTAAAAAGAGGCATTTTCTTACAGTTTATATGAAGGTAGAGCATATTTTGCTAGAGTGCACCGAAACATAACCAAAGAAACCAAAGAATTCCTGTATCTAGCTTTTAAATATGTGTTGAACTATAAAGTATAGAGCATTGACTGAAGTTCATTATGAGCAAAGGAAGCACAAGTGCCTGGCATAGAGAAGAGGTTGGGAAAATACTATGAAAATATCCTTGTGAGCTTTAGGACATAGATGTGACTAGGCCAGCAAACCTTTCCATATGATGAAATTCCACCATGTATATAAAAAATGTGTCCACACAGTTATATTAGTGAACTAGCCAGTAGGTTCTGTTTTCTAGACTAGTGTTCACAGTAATATTGTATGGCCTAATAAATTAAGGACAATGTACCATCAATTATGCAAAAAGACAATGTACCATCAATTTAGCACACTTAATAAAACATATCTATTTAAGACCACTATAACAATGCACTCAATGCCTAAACAATCCCTAGAGCAGAAGTCATCAAACTTCGATGTGTGTCCTTTGAGGGTGTTGCATATCCTGGGACTCTGGCCCAGGTCTCCAAGGTTTGGCTTCTCTACCCAGTGGTTCCCGGACTGAGTTCAGTACACCAATGCTGGAGCAGGCCAGGGCACCCCAGGTTATTGTCGCCCCACACAACCCACTCAGCATACCTGCTGATGAGGTGTCTGTGCTTTCTAGGTTACTAACAATCCATTAAAGGGTTCAGGGATGCAGTGGTATTTTAAAAACTAATTGAGTTCTTTAGAATAGCACATTCAAGCACTGCGCTAAGAAAAGACACTCTATATGTTTAAAAGTGTTTCATCGGGGGCGTGGCCGGGCAAGATGGCCGATCGGACGTAGACCGTCCCGGCTCCCGGTCCACGCACTATCCCGGTGTTCACTCTGGCGATCAGCGGCAGCGCTGAGCGCTGATAGCGACATGTCCCGGCGTTGGAACGTATGGGGCACCATATGAGCCCTTCCTATTGCCCCGGCGATGCCTGAATCGGCCCTGCCGCGACTCGTTTGGCCTGGGGGAAAGGATACGGCTGAGACCAAGATGGCCGTCGGGGCCTGGCTGAGGAGAGCGGAGCCCGCGTGCAGTCGGTGAGGTGCGGAGCGGTGGCCTTGCTACAGTCGGAGGGAGCAGATGACTGCTGGGGCCAGCCCGGGGCACGCTCTGCTCGGTGGGCGGCCTGCCACGGGGGAGTGAGGCGCGACAGAGCCCCCCGCTCTCTATGCCTGACCCCATCATGGTGCCTGGACTGTGAAAAGCGCCGGCGGAGGCCGAGGCCTGGAGTTCCGAGCCCTGCTGCCCCCTGGACCGGTTGTCCCCGACCCCCCCCCGGCGGCGGGGGGGCACTGGTGGAGTAGCGGTGAGAGCGGCTGCGGACCTGCGGCTGCGGGGGCCTGCATGTGGGGCCCCGGGACAAGATTTTCTCCCGCTGTATTCCTGTGCTTGCCGGAGGACCTGGCGAGGACCTGCGGCCGCATGGGCGAAGGCGGTTGAATCTGCTCCATCCCGTTCTGCCTCTGCCTGACCTCATCATGGCGGCGGGGCCCTACGAAGAGAGGTGCTGCATGGGGGCCTGATCGGGTGCTCCGGTGGCGCATCGGCTGGGCTGAGCGGCGGACGTGAGGTGCGAGCCGGGGCTTTGGCTGGGGGACCCTCGGGCATCGTCAGCGCCTCGCCATTGACCCGGCTCGGCTGCAGGTATGCGGAGCTCCACCTCCCACCGCTGCTCACCTTGGGGGGGTCCCTTCGCAGCCTTAGAGGAGGTCTACGCAGCGCCGAGCCTCCGAAGCGGTGGGCCTCGTCTGTGCTGTTGGTAGACTTCGCTGGAGGCCTCGCAATGGGGCGCGCATTGACGCTGTGGGACCGCGCCTCTGCGCCACGCGCGACTGGGTCCGGCGCACGCTGGGTCTGTCGCTCTGCCGGGGCCGTCTGCCCCATCATCAACTAGGCGGTCTGGGCCCTCTGGATGGTTCCTGGATGTGCTGCGGCGGGACGAGAGTGATAACAGGTGCCCTGTGAGGGGCCCAGTGTGCCCTTGGTGTCTCCGTGCTCCCCGAGACCCACCTGCATCTCTTCCTCTCCGTGTTCACGAACGCTGCACTTAGAACAGCCTCCGGTTTTCTGGAAGGAGCGCTGGGGGTCAGGGAGGCCTCATCTCTATGCCGCCGAAGAAGGTAACGAGCAAGACACCAAGCAAGCTATCGGACTTCTTTATAGCCCCTGACAAGCGTCAACCTCTGCAGAGGGACACTGGGGAGGAAGCCATGGCCCTCACGAAGGCGGATTTGCTGTCCCTGTTTAAGGAGTTTAAAACTGAGCTGCGCAATGATCTCCGCCAGGACCTCACAGCATCCTTGGAGCAGCTGCGCACAGACCTCACAGAACGTTTGACCTCCCTCCAGCAAGATGTGGACTCGGTGGGCACCAGAGTGTTGGACCTGGAGTCGCACCATCAGGAACAGGCACGGCTCACCACCGAGGTGCGCGAGGATGTCCAGACACTTAAGGAGCAGCTCCACCAGGTACAGCTAAAGGCAGAGGACCTTGAGAACAGGGCACGAAGAGAGAATGTACGCCTTGGGGACTTAAAGGAGGGAGCGGAGGGGCCCGACCTAGAGGCGTTCGTGGAGGGGCTGTTCGCTGAGATCCTGAGCCCTCAGACCTTAAAAATAAATCTGGACAGGGTTCACCGAGTGGGCACAGGGCAGGGCGGCAAGACAAAGAGGCCCCGCGACATACTGGCAAAACTCCATTCGTACAAAGTCAAGGAGGCGATCATTCAGGCTGCCAGGGCGACAAGCTCCGTCTCCTTTCAGGGTCATTCCTCTGCGATATACCAGGATGTGGCGCCATCCACGCTGGCGCGGCGACAAGCGTTTAGACCCATCACCACCAAGTTAAGAGAGGAGAGGATCAAATACCGATGGACTTACCCCTTTGGGCTCAGCTTTGACTTCCAGAACAAACGACGACACATCACGGATCTCTGAGAGGGTCTGGACCTACTGGGCCTCACGCCCGAGGGGGCTGACTCCACCGGTGGTGCTGCTGGGGGGCCCTCCCGGGGTGCGGCTGTGGCTTCTGCATGGTCGGCGGGCCCACGCAGGGTCGTCGTTGACCTTCCCTTGGTGGCACCCTGGAAGTCTGGGGTTAGTGTGACCCCTTCCTGAGCTGGACTGTAATCCAGAGCCCTAGGGACACTGCTGTTTGACCTCGAACTCTTTGACCTCTCCCACTTCTGCAGAGACAGTTTTGCTCCAGCCCGTGGCCCCATTTTCTCCACACGGCGGCAACCCCTATCTTTCGGACTCCACGTATAGATAAGGGACCTGGGGGAGTTGAGTTGTACCTGATATCATGCGTCTGAACAGCCATGTCTCCTGTGTTGAATCTGCGGGGGATGGGGATAAAGGGGGGTACGGGCTATTGGAGCTGCCGGGAGTCTGGGGCGCTGGGAGAGGGACGCACTTTGGGTCTGGCCGAGGCTACATATAGCTGTAGTTGGCGCTCCCGCAGTTGGGCCGCAGCATTGGGACATGTTTTAGGCAACCTAGAGTTTCCTTTGCCAACTACCAGCCCTATGCCGGGATGGGCGTGGACGGGGTCCTCGGACCTTCCGTCCCCCTGGTCCCCGTGGGGGCTCTCCCTTTTGTTCTATCAAGGGAAATTCATTATCGTTAAGGTATTGTTTTGTTTTTGATTAATGTATGTTCAGATTCTGTTGGGAAAGGGAGGGAGGGGGTGGGTGGGAAGTGGTGGCGGCTTTTTAATGTTCGACGCTTGGGGGCTGGCTGGCAGGTGCAACGACACTGGTGACACGGTTCGGAACGGCCCGCTTAGTTGGAAACAGGTGATCGACGGGCATCAGGAGGTGGGCCTGTGGCCCCTAAGGGCAGGTAGTTCTACCTGGTAAAGGTGATGCCCATCACGATTGGAACATGGAACGTTAAAGGTCTTAACTCCCCCCAAAAGCGCCAGCAGGTGTGGAAGTACATAATAGATCATCATCTGGATATTGTAGCCCTGCAAGAAACGCATTTGGCCAGGGCCAACGACACCTGTCTCCGACACAAATACTTTCCACTGATCTACAGGTCCTCGGCGCACACAAAACATAGAGGGGTAGCGCTCATGTTCCGCTCTTCCACACAGTTTCAGCCTTTGGCAATGCACACTGATAGGGATGGTCGTTGGGTCATGGTTAAAGGGCGCCTCAAAGGGAGGTTATGTACATTGGTGGCAGTTTATGCCCCCAACACTGGCCAGACGGCCTTCTTACACACGTTTTTGAGGAAATTGACTGATTTTGCGGAGGGTCCACTGATACTTATGGGCGACTTCAATTTGACATGGCAAAAAGAACTGGACAGCACACACTCACACCGCTCAGATGTGGGCTCCTTCTCCCAGGAGACACAACAACGCTTGCACGACATGGGGCTCCTAGACGCTTGGCGCAGTCTGTTTCCACAGACACGGGATTACACGTTCTATTCACATGTCCACCGTTCCTATTCCCGACTGGACTACATTTTTATCCATCAATCCCTTCAGGGGGCGCTTCAAACTGCTAAGATATTTCCTCTTTCAGTCTCAGATCATAGCCTACTCTCTATCTGTCTCTCTTGGGAGGGGAGCACCTCGGCTACACCCCGATGGTACTTCCCGACGTCCCTTACCCGGGACAAGGAAGCCTGTACTAGACTGAGGGAAACCATCACAGAATTTTTCACTAAACAAGCCAGAGGATACTTCTGATTATATTACCTGGGATACGTTTAAGGCAGTCTTTCGGGGGAGATGCATCTCCCTTAACTCGGCCCTAAATGCACAACGGACGAAAGAAAGGGAAAATTTAGAGGAAGAGCTGTCCAAGCTTGAGCACGCACATAAAGTGAACCCTACCAGACAGTCCCTTCGTAATCTCACAGCAGTCCGGGGGAAACTTTGGGCGCTCTATAACAATAGGGCAGAGTTCACACTCCTTAAACTATGTCACCTATCCTATACACAGGGCAATAAAATTGGTAAGCATCTGGCTCGCCAATTAAGAGATAAAAGGGAGCGAGAATATATAGGAGGCATACGGGGTTCCGACGGGGAACTAATTCATAGAGACGAGGCTAAAGCGGACCTCTTTGGCACTTTTTACGCGAGACTCTACAAGGGTGACGCTCTAGATGCGGACGCCCAGCGGGACTATCTCCAGTCCCTAACGTTGCCCCAGGTGTCAGATGCCTGGAATGACCGGCTTACGGCTCCTATTTCGGTGGACGAGGTCAACTCCGCGATCGCGGCTTTGAAGCCTCATAAAGCGCCTGGCCCGGACGGATACACAGCCCTCTTTTATAAGACGTTCGCCCCTAACATTAGTTCCCACCTGGCTCGTCTTTTTAATAAAATGGCTGACGAAGGCGTGACCTCTGGCACTATGTCCGAGGCAGTGATATCTGTCATACCCAAAGCGGGGAAAGACCTCCAACATTGTGCTTCCTATCGGCCCATAGCCCTGTTAAACCTGGACGCGAAGCTCTACTCCTCCATAATAGCCAAACGGCTGAATGACCTTATGCCTGAATTGATTCACGCTGACCAGTCTGGGTTCATTAAAGGCCGGCAAACGCACGACAACATGCGGCGAATTATCCACCTGATAGAGAAGGCCTCTCGGCGTCGCGTTCCCGCGGTGTTAGTGGGACTCGACGTGGAGAAGGCCTTTGACAGGGTGGACTGGAAGTTTCTCTTTCACACACTTTCGGCGTTTGGGTTTGCGCGTAAATTCCTCACTATGATTCGGGCTAATTATCTCCACCCCAGATCTAGGGTGGTGGTCAATGGGGTCCTGTCGTCCTTCTTCCTCCACTCTAGGGGCACTAGACAGGGATGCACCCTGTCTCCCCTTCTTTTTGCTCTAATTATCGAGCCACTAGCTTTAGCGGTTAGGGCTAACCCCAGTATCCAGGGCCTACCATTTGCGGGGGAGTCGCATAAAATTTCCCTCTTTGGGGACGATGTCCTCTTGTCACTCTCCAGCCCGTCCACATCCCTCCCGACTATGCAGGTTGAGCTTGAGCGGTTTGAAGCGGTGGCTGGCTTTAAAGTAAATCTCACCAAATCATACATCCTCAACCTCACTCTTCCACAAGCAGAGGTCCACATGCTCCAGTCTCTTACCCCCCTGCCATGGGCCTCGTCCTCCATTCAATATCTGGGTGTACAGCTGACATCGAAGCTAGAGGGACTCTCCGCTGCTAATTTCCCTGCTCTTCTCAACAAAATCCAAGTGGACCTCATGAAGTGGAAACCTCTCTTTCTGTCTTGGCTGGGCCGGATTCATGCAGTGAAGATGACGCTTCTCCCCAAACTCCTCTACCTGTTTCAGGCCTTGCCCATAGAACTAGAAGGGGACTTTTTTCGTCGAGTAAAATCCATGATTCTTCGCTTTGTTTGGCAAGGGGGGCGGGCGCGCTTCTCTTTTCCTCTTTTACGTCGCTCCCGTAGGGAGGGGGGCGTTGGACTCCCGGACCTCCAGTTGTTCTATAAGGCGGCACAACTCAGAGTCTTGGTTGAATGGTCAAAGCCAGAGTCCGATAAGCACTGGCTCCATATGGACCGCAGCATGGCGGGGAGGACAATATGGGATCTTGTGTGGCGCCCCAAGAGAGACAGACCTAAGAATGCTTACATTAGTACTCCCACTCGCACTACACTAAGGGTATGGGACTCACTCACGGGCAATGACAGATGGACCTCGTTCCCTTCGCCGTTCACGCCCCTTCACTTTAATCCGGCATTCCCACCGGGCCTGCATGAGGGACCCTTTGATGCCTGGAGAAGGGGAGGATGCCTGGCTCTGACACACCTGTTTCAGCACTCTGATCCCCTCACATTTAGTGATTGTAAAGAAGACTACGGGCTGGGGAACACGGAGGGCTACCACTATGCTCAATTAATGCACTGGGCGCTCACTCCGCAGGTCCGCGAGGCAGCTACACGCCCCCTCACACGGTTTGAATGCTTCCTCACCAAGGCTACATCTATGAAGGGGACGATCGCATTCATATATAACTTCCTGCTCACTACTGTAAGCTCCCCGCGACCCCGATACATGTCCATGTGGGAGGATACGTTGCAGCGGGTGGTTTCGGAAGAAGAGTGGTCCCACCTATGGTCCGACATCACCCGATTTTACCATTCCACAGAGCTTCGCGAGGCCCACCTGAAGACTATGATGGACTGGTACCTGCACCCGTCCAAGCTCAAACAAATTTTCCCCACCACCTCTGACAGATGATGGAGGGGATGCGGAATGCTTGGGGACTTCCAGCATATTTGGTGGGATTGCCCAACCATTCGCCCCTTTTGGGAGGAAATACTGGCCCACATTAAGGACATGCTGGGATACCCTGTCCCCTCCACTATGGCAGGTGTCCTTTTGGGGCTTCGTGACCCTTCCCTAGAACACCAGACCCGAGCTGACAAAACAATCATGTGGCTATGCATCGGGGCGGCTAAGATCACCCTGGCAGCCGCCTGGAAGAGGAGGGAGGCGCCAGCTATCTCCCTCTGGCACTCACGTCTTTGGAGACTGCTTAGCCTGGAGCGCATGTCTGACATATTTAGGGATGACTATAAAAATTTTGAATTTCGTTGGGGTCCCCTGGTCCACTTTCTCTCACGGGGTCTCCCATCGGCTGTGTGTCCCCCTAACGTCAGGGCCCTCCATCTCTTTCAATTCTGAGCCGAGTGTCACCACTACTAGATAACTCCGGGAAGCGAGTTTAGCCGCCACCACCGTTGGGGAGGGGGGTGGGTGGAGGAGGGAGGTTCTTTTTCCGTTAATGGTTATTGCTCTTCTCCCACTGGGAGACGTTTTGGTTCCAAGTGCCCTCTGTAATGTCTTGTAGCACCTTCCGGTTGGAGGGCGCAGGACAACTATCATCATGGAGGGAAGAAGAAGCACGAGTGGAAGCACAAGCCCACATCGCTCACACTTGCGAATTCATTTTCAGCTCCGTGACTGTCAGAAAATGTAACCTATCTTAGCGCTTTTTCTTTAGCTAGGAGATGGACCATTTGCCAGAGGGCTGCTTTTCTACTCAGTTGTAGCCACGCTTAAATCTGATATCCTCCTGCGAGGGGTACTGTGTTGATGTTATTTTCTGAAACATTCTGGAAAACCTTAATAAACATAACTTTGAAAAAAAGTGTTTCATCCTATTTCTTAGCATGTGAGCAATAAACACACAGAATATAGAATAAAATGAAAAGTTCTAACATGATTACAATGTTCCTAGCAGCCTACCAACCTAAACTCTACTTCTATGTGCTACACTATGAGAATATGGAGTAGCTAGGATCAGCTGTGGTTATCAAACTTCAGCCAGGAGAGAGTGTTCTCACAAAAAGAAAATACATGCTCAGCGGGGCTCAGCTCCTCCCTTCTTTGTATCAACTCTCAGTATAAGAGTAGATGCTGCTGCAGTCTAGCAGGACCTCCTGTGAATCAGTGGTGCAAAGGCCTCTCGAATTCAGTGGCCAATTCCTGGGATTTATATACGGTTGACCACTGACTCTTAGCCTATATTGGGGGACTTACCACCAATCTGAGACATAACCATTCTGAACAAGCATGACGAAAATAAGTGAACTAGAACTACATGTTTATTTTAGATATCTACTGACAGACCTTGAAACATAGATATCTTTGAACTTGTAGCAGACTTGCATCATCCTATATGTTAGCAAAGTAGTTTTTAGATGAACTGACAGTTGTACTAGCTCTGTGAAAGATAATATGCTGAATGTGGTCCAAAGGACAGATAAACTTAACATGCTCAAAATCGAGTCTGGCTTGGTGAGTTTACAAACAGGGTTCCGTGGCTATATTCTCAGGAGTCGCAAATGTCTCTGCAAGTATTATTTGGTGCATTTCCTGGCTGTCCTCATTTACATGCAGAAGTTGAAGTGTTCAACATCAGTATTGGAAATGTGATCCTGAGTACCGTGGTGTTGGTGTCCAAGACATGGCTAAAAAAGAGAAACTATTCTGTGTCTTTTTTCACCTTTAAGTGACTGCGTATTAAATAATTCACAAACCTTAAAAGAAAACTAAATTCAAGTTGAACAAATCTGTGGGAAATGCATTTTTATATTGTAAAACCTCAATTGGTTAATAAGATCATTACAGATATCTATCAGCATGATCAGAATGGAATCCTGGATGGCGCAGTGGGAAGTTGTGACTTGTGTATTGATAGTACTCCAAGGACCCAGCAGCTAACAGAAGGCACTGTGAATATGTAAGTTATTATTTCTAAATTGTATTATACATAGTATGAGATGTTCTGCTGCAACATGATTTAGTGTTTAAGGTAATGAAAGTGCCTTCAAGGTATAGATTTTAGTAATAGGTAATCAGACTAAAGTATAAAAAATCCTGTTGAGATGACAAAGCGATGGAGGGCTTGGCAGATTGGACAGAAATGCTGGTAAAAATCTTAGACCCTCTGAACAACATACCATCTTAAGGAGATAGGACTTGTCATATTCTCACTTCAAGCTCACATCAAATTCGGGGGGTCAACTGGATTGTTCTGTGCCTCTTATGACATTGGGTATGTCCCTAGACTGGCATGAGACTTAGGGGCATATTCACAAGGACTTATCGCCGATTTATCGGCACTTTAGCGCAGCAAAAGTGGCGATAGAATTACTGCCCCATTCGCAAGCTGGTGCTAACTGCCTACATCGCCACATAACACGCGATAGCTGCCGCAAAAAACATCGCCACGGTTGACACCGCCAACTAACGCAAATGAGATGCAGAATAGGCGTGTCAATGCAAAAACTTATGAAAAGACAACACCGCGCGATTCTCAATGGACAGCCAGATCTGCGATGCGAGTCAAAAACAGGCGATAAGCCGCGGTAGCAGCAGGTATTTAACACCTGCCTTTTGCTGGTGCTAAGCAGGACGACCACCTGCAG
Organism: Calotriton arnoldi; assembly: GCA_963921515.1. NCBI lineage: Eukaryota > Metazoa > Chordata > Amphibia > Caudata > Salamandridae > Calotriton > Calotriton arnoldi. The sequence continues at coordinate 104,183 of CAWUFW010017350.1, forward strand.
TATGAAAGGGAGCCCAGACAAGAGCCACACCTGAAGACCAACAGACGCCATGGAGCTACTGATCATGCAGCTCGGAGACCCAAGAGGGCCACAACACCCACCGCCACCACCCCCCGGCCCGCTACCACCCCCAGGACCCGCCCGCCCCCCCCGGACTACCACAGAGGCAGCGTAGACAAAGACAGCGGACCTACCGTAAACGCACCAGCCTCACAGACTTAACGCCAGAGGAGGTCATTGCCCACTACAGGCTCAAAAGGACAACCATCCTCCGCATCCTGATCCACATCGCCCACAGGCTGACGGTACCAACACAGCGGAGAACCAACATCCCTCTGCAGACAAAGCTGCTGGCTGTGCTGCACTTGTCGGCCTCTGGTACCTTCCAACCCACAACTGCCAGAGTCGGAGGAGTCTCACAGCCAGCCCTATCCAAGTTCATCACACCTGTCCTGGATGCCATCATCAGCCTGGTACCTCAGCACCTTCACTTCCCCCACACTGCGCAGGAGCAGCTGGAGACCAAGCAAGGCTTCTACGCCATAGCTGGATTCCCTCACGTGTTGGGGGCTATTGACTGCACACATGTCCTACTTGTGCCCCCTGCCGACACTGCACACAACTACCGCAACAGAAAGCACATGCATTCCATCAATGTGCAGGCAATAGTGGACCACCGGGGACTCTTCACCAATGTTGTGGCCAACTACCCAGGCAGTGTGCATGATTCATTCATCTTCCGACAGTCCATCATCAACCAGCGCTTCCAGGATGGCACCTATGGAAATGCATTGCTCATTGGTAAGTACCAAATGAACACACCACACACCTCAACCCCACAGTCATGCAACTCACGACTCTGGGAATGGGCACGCAGCAAAACTACATGCAACATGCCACACAACATGCCCACCAACCAGACACGACAACACGACTCAATTGGGAACCTGGGCTTGCCATGTACACAACCCAGCTACGGCATGGCACCACAGCCACACAATAGCAGAATGTGTGGTGAGGTTGGAAGCAGGCATGTGCGAAGGAGGCCAGTGACTAATGAATGAGAACCTACCCAATGACAAGTGTGGCGTGGATGTGCTGGACAGACTTGAGTATGCAACCACGGAAATGTCCATGTAGACATTAACCGCTGGTGCATGGAGTGCAGTGGCCAGTGGACGCTACCATGTCACCACAGGCTGTGGGGTAGAACGCGGAAATGTCACTCGTTATGTCCCCCCCTGTAGGCGTGTGCGCAGTGGGTTGGAACTGCGTACGCCAGGCCTGCGTAGGGGTGTGAACAAAAAAACCCGTCGCTCTGGGCGTGGTTCTCTTCTGGAATGAAGCGATACCAAAGGGGATGATGGACGGCGCGTTAGATCAAATCAAACACTCACCCCCAGTCAACTGATCTGGGTTTAATCCATCATCATTCTTTAGCCCACTCCACCACCCCAGTTCAGACATAGCCATATGCAAATCAGTTTGACCCTGTGCCTCATGGGAACAGTCCAGCCCGAACTGCCAAGCCATGTCTTCCCTAGACCGGAAACAAGCATCCTGGGACCGGTTTCGGGTTCAAAACCCTCATCAGCCAGGCTATCTTGAATCCAGTGGCAAAGTGAGCAAGGGACCCACGTCTGGGCATACCCTGCCAACTTAGGGCGAACAAGCGATACCAAAGGGGATGATGGACGGAGCGTTAGAGCAAATCAAACACTCACCCCCAGTCAACTGATCTGGGTTTAATCCATCATCATTCTTTAGCTCACTCCACCACCCCAGTTCAGACATAGCCATATGCAAATCAGTCTGACCCTGTGCCTCATGGGAACAGTCCAGCCCGAACTGCCAAGCCATGTCTTCCCTGGACCGGAAACAAGCATCCTGGGACCGGTTTCGGGTTCAAAACCCTCATCAGCCAGGCTATCTTGAATCCAGTGGCAAAGTGAGCAAGGGACCCACGTCTGGGCATACCCTGCCAACTTAGGGCGAACAAAGCGATACCAAAGGGGATGATGGACGGAGCGTTAGAGCAAATCAAACACTCACCCCCAGTCAACTGATCTGGGTTTAATCCATCATCATTCTTTAGCTCACTCCACCACCCCAGTTCAGACATAGCCATATGCAAATCAGTCTGACCCTGTGCCTCATGGGAACAGTCCAGCCCGAACTGCCAAGCCATGTCTTCCCTGGACCGGAAACAAGCATCCTGGGACCGGTTTTGGGTTCAAAACCCTCATCAGCCAGGCTATCTTGAATCCAGTGGCAAAGTGAGCAAGTGAGCTAAAGAATGATGATGGATTAAACCCAGATCAGTTGACTGGGGGTGAGTGTTTGATTTGCTCTAACGCTCCGTCCATCATCCCCTTTGGTATCGCTTTGTTCGCCCTAAGTTGGCAGGGTATGCCCAGACGTGGGTCCCTTGCTCACTTTGCCACTGGATTCAAGATAGCCTGGCTGATGAGGGTTTTGAACCCGAAACCGGTCCCAGGATGCTTGTTTCCGGTCCAGGAAGACATGGCTTGGCAGTTCGGGCTGGACTGTTCCCATGAGGCACAGGGTCAGACTGATTTGCATATGGCCATGTCTGAACTGGGGTGGTGGAGTGAGCTAAAGAATGATGATGGATTAAACCCAGATCAGTTGACTGGGGGTGAGTGTTTGATTTGCTCTAACGCTCCGTCCATCATCCCCTTTGGTATCGCTCTCTTCTGGAATGGACAACGTGTCTGCCAGGGCGGCGCCTCTCAGCCCGCCACGAGGCCGACGCTGTGAGCAGCGGGGCCTGCGACCCTGTGCGCCTGCTGCACCCCAGGCCGCTGGTCCCGAGACCTGTCTTGTCTGCCCCAGCGCACCAAGGCCGCTCCGCTCACCTGCCGACACCGGCGTATGTCAAAGAGGGCCCACCACGTGCCGGTGCAAGCTCCAAGCCCCAGGCCCGTGACCTTGGCAGCCACCTCAGACCATCGCTGGCCTCCACGACGCAGGCAGCAATCCATTCTCGTTGACATACCCCACCGGCGTACACTTCGGCCCAGTTGGTGGCACATATTGAACTGAGTCTTGAGTTTTGAATGGCAGTGACCAAATGTTTATGGCAGCGTTTATATCACTAAACTCCCTTCGATCTGTGAGCCAAACTCTGCATCGCAAGCACACGACACGTGTCTGTGGGCCCGTGCTGACCGCTGCCCACGGACCACACTGCAGTCCAGTGGATCCCACATCCAGCACTTAGTCGTGATTCATGAATGGCAGAGTCCATACCAGTGAACGCACGGAGAGGAGTAAGAGGAAGATGCAATTCAGTCCGGATGAAAGCCGGATCCTCGTTACGGAGGTGACCGAACACTAGCAACAACTGACCTGGTGCCACTAACCCTGTTCCATGCAAGCCGGCGACACGTGGTGCCACTAACCCTGTTCCACGCAAGCCGGTGACACATGGTGCCACTAACCCTGTTCAACGCAAGCCGGCGACACGTGGTGCCACTAACTCTGTGCAACACAAGCCGGCAACAAGTGGTGCCACTAACCCTGTTCAATGCAAGCCGGCGACACGTGGTGCCACTAACCCTGTGCAACGCAAACCGGCGACATGTGGTGCCACTAACCCTATGCAACGCAAGCTGGCGACACATGGTGCCACTTACCCTGTTCAACGCAATCCGGCGACACGTGTTTGTGGGCCCCTGCAGACTACTGGCTCCGGCATGCACTGCGGGCCAGCCAGCCTCACACCAATCACATCAGGGCGGGACCAGCCAGGGCACGGCATCGTCGCAGGCTACACACATGTTCAGATCTGGTGCCTCAGCCTTCGTGAGCCACACGTCATCGCCACATGACATTCCAACGCCGTGTGTGGGAGTTCCAGGAGGAGCTGGCTGAACTGCGGTTGGCCCACGCACACCACTGCCAACGGCCGACACTGAGTTTACACCAATGTACATGCCTCATCGCAGACTGCATCCCCTTGCAGCCCTGGTGCCACTGACTCCATGCGCCGTGAGTCATGGTCACTCTCTGGTTGAACTTTGGTGGCGTCTGAGTCTGTGGCCTGGGGGTTGTCGTCATCATCATCTGGCAGGTACGGACTTGGTGTTTGGCATGAGTCTGTGGCATTCATATCACCCATGTTGCCTGTTGCTGCTTGGTTGTGCCCTCTGCATCATGCCCTGGGGGAACACCTTCCACTGTCCCACGATACACTCAGCGACAGTCACCTTGGACATCTATGAGGACCCGCTCAGCTCTCATGGGCCTAACCCAGTGCATCGCAAGTCACCGTCCTGTGGCGGTGTGCCCGTGCCGGTCGCTGAGCATCCGGGGCCACTAATTCTGTGCACCTCAAGTCATGGTCCCTTGCTGTTTGTACTTTGAACTTCTGATTGAGTGATGACTGTTGTAGTTGTTGCCAGCACCAGCCAATCCCTGGGGGCTGTCTTACCCCACGCACAGCCAGCACAGGCGTCACTGGACTAGTGTGCCTGCCAACACATCATGCCGAACCACCTATTGACTCATCTCTCTCTGCACTGTCACAGGTGATCAGGGATATGCACTCTGCCCTTGGATGATGACACCCCTCCGAGACCCGAACACACATGCCCAGAGGCAGTACAATGCGTCCCACATACGCACCAGGGACATCGTGGAACGCACATTTGGCGTGTTGAAGTCACGTTTCAGGTGCCTGGACATCACAGGCGGAAGGCTCCTGTACAGGCCAGACATCGTGTGCAAGATGATCGTTGCATGTTGTGTTTTGCACAACATCTGTGTACGCTCCAATGCCCCATGGATCCCAGTGCCAGATGCACCGGACGATGAGGACGATGGGGCAGGTGGCCCACACCCCACTGCAGCTGCAGCAGGAATAGCCCGTAGGAACACCCTCATTGCCAATTTCTTCACCTGAGCACGTCACTTTATGTCCGTCCTGTACAATCATGGGACAGTACAAAATGTCCACTGGGACTGCATGTGTAAATAAAAGTAATACAGGTTACAGGTTGTACTCGTCCATTGTCATGTCACAGATTCCTGCGATGCCAGATGTGATTGGCCATTTTGTGCACGCATGCGGCACCAGTTGTGTCCTGTGTTCTGTTGTGGAAGTGTTGCAGTATGTACCACATTGTTGACAATGTTGGGGTGCTCAAATTCTTATGTGTGTATGCTGCACTGTGGCTGAGTCGCCCCTGCAGCTCTGAATTGGCTGCCACTCATCCCTTTCAGGCGGTGTGCCTTTCACTTCTGTGCGTCTACAGTGCTGAGATGTTGCTGACTTGAGTGAATTGTGCCCTTCGTCGTGTTGTGACTCGTGGACATGGTCTGTAGGCGGATGTGTAGTTGTAGTCAGGGGTTTTTTGTGCACGTGGATGTGTCCGAGTGTGACCTGCACCTTTGCGGATCTGGCCCACACTCAGCCGCGTCAGTGTCGTGGCCTGCACATTGACATGATAGTTGGACTGCAGCATTGCTACTCGTCATGTAGTGTCTCTTGCATTGTCAGTGTGGCTGACGGATACGTATCTTCGCTGGGTTTCGCACGTGTGCATGTGTTGGTTGTGTGATTGGTGATGTGTTGGGTGGGGGCCCCTTTGGGCACATGGTGAAGGTGGGACTACTTGGTGTTTGTGTGTGTGCTGCAGTGTTCCAGGGGGATCAGGGACATGATCCGGAGTCATTGTGGGTGTGCAGTGTGCTCTGCTCAATTGTGCATGTGTGCCATTGTGCCCATCTCCCCCCGTCCCCCCACTCCCTGGTCGATACTCACCCTATTGATGTTGTGTCAGGTCATGTTGAGCAGTGTCTGGGTCCTCTGATCCTGTCACCGTCTCCCAACTGATGACTGTGGCCACCATTTTCTCCATTTCATCCAGCTCCTGGTGTTCTGCTGGCCCCCCACCTCCAATGTGCGTTGCTGCTTTCATGTTGGCAGCGAGTTCCTTCTTGGGTTTGCCCTTTGCATCATTCCAGCACCTCTTGTCCTCTTCCATTGTCCTCCTCGGAGCGGCAACGGCATTCACATAGTCCAAGATGGTCTGCCATCTCAGCGTCTTTTTTGCCAATGACACGTTGGAGGTGACGTACAGTTGGTGGTGGTGTTCTATCTCATCCGTGACGTGGATACGGGTTTCCTGCACACTGTACCCCGTCTTCCTCTCCCTCTTCTCATTGCCCTTCCATGACACCTGGCTTCCTGGCTGGGCCTCCGTGGGTCTTGTGGGTTTCACGTTGTCCTCTGCACTAGGTCCGGGTGCATCCTTGGTGCTCTGCAGTTCATCTTGTTTTTGGAGTGATCTTTTTGGGTGCTTTTCTTGTGCTTTTCCCCGCATGACGCGTGGGACTTGCTGGCCTCTTGCTGGTTATCACAAAGATTTTATCGTGGTTGGGCCCATCGCAACTTTTTGCGCGTTGGGGCTTGCATTTTTATCGCCGTCGCTGTAGTTGTTTCATTGACATTTGCTGCGTTATCGTGCGATTATCGCACGGTATCGCCGTGTTGAGAATGCCACGTTAACACAGCGTTATTTTCCCGCGATGGACTGCGATGTGAGAAGTTGCGGTAAGCTATTTTGGCGATGTTTATCGCACGTTCTTGTGAATATACCCCACAGTATTCTGTAGAATGTATGTTACTTTGGCTATATGCGCCCACAATGCTCTAGTCTGGTTGGTATGCTATACCTATTGCTGTAAAAATGCAGAAAAAAAAGTTTATATAAGATAATGCAAGTGCTTTCAAGGTATAGATTTATTAATAGGTAACCAGACTGTACCTAGTGTGTCCACTTTTATACAGAACTCAGCTTATAACTCTTTTAAATTACCTCTCAAGAACTATAAATCTTGCTGTGAAGCTCCATCAATGAAAGCCTATAATGGCCCGTAAGCAGTATTTGCATTTGGTGATTAACCAATTGTACACATTTACAATTCTTTGAGGTAGCAGGTGTCCTGGTGGGAACACCTGTTTCTTCTTTAGATATCTGTCCCTACCTTAACTTTACAGTGTTAAGAAACAGTTGCTTTTAACAAAATGTATGAGAACTGTTTTCATAAAATTAAAAAGGCATGGGCATGTTGGTCCCCATAGATCCTGCCCACTTTGACATCTGTTTACATGCAGATGTCCTTTCAGTGAGTCATGGGGGAGACAGGGAGGAGGCAACCAGGGTCAAATGCAGGCAGAGTCCAGATCATCTAACCACTAGAGCCTCAGAGTAATGGCCCACGAGAAAGAAGAAAAGAAGAAAGGAGAGAGATCCTTAGAAAACATCAAAGAGATGGTCCAGAGGAGGGAGCACAAAGTGGGGGGTAATATTTTCATTAACAACTGGACATAGACAGCTTTCCTTTTTTATACAGAGGGCCCAGCAGCATTTATTGTTGTTGTATGTCATTCAAAGCACAGATTGTAGTCTCAGAGGGCAGGTAAGGAGTTAAAAAAGACTTCAGGATTGATCTGAAAAGGAGATCATAACCAGGTGAAATCCTCAAACAGTATCCTTTGGTGATTGCATATTTGATGATATGCCAATTTCAGGTGGATGTCTAGATGATAGGTGGAAGTGCAGAGGAAAATGAATCAAGTAGGGAGTGGGTAATATATTTGGCCATAGTCTGGGTAGTAATGCAGCAATGGGAATCTGCAGCCTTCTTCTCAACTCAAGGGCTAATAAAGGGAGTTCAGAGTGAGTCTTCCTGTGGCTCACACCTATGCTTTTTATAGATGCACCACATATACCATCATTTGAGTATCTGGTTCTTTTTGGATGCTTCACCCACTGGTGGCCTGAACCTTTGCCACTTCTAGGCAAACTCTGTAGATTTTTAATAAACCTGGTCTTTTGATTGGAAGATGCTTCTTTCTCTGGGTTGCCTTTAAGCCACTTTTAGGTGAACAACATGGGCACTTAAATCTCTGGTGGATCTATTAGCTGTGTTTTCCTGTGGATGGTGCCTCAACATCTTTTAACCCAAACCCACATATTCTTACCTAGTAATATATAGACCTAGAAAACAATGGATTTTCAAAGCTGCGTCTTCTGGTGGGTTGCACTAAGACTACTTTTTAGTAGACCCATAAGATCATCATTCTGTTGGCTTTTTGTTTAGCACTGCATCTTCTTTTAGACCAAATCTAAGCTGCTTTTATATAAAATTCATAGACTTTTAATACCTGATATTTGTTGGAAGATTTGGGTTGCTCTCATTCTCCTATAGTTGGACATCATAGATTTTTAACATACTATACATAGAACTAAATACCAGTAGCTTTTGGAAACCTCCATCTTCCATCTTCCTGTGGGACTGCATAGACTCCTAATTATCTTGTTATTTAGAAGTTGAGATTACGATAGAATGAACTTTCACAAACGTTTGCCTGACATTCCTGTTGCTGGTTCATGGTGTTCATCGCTAGATGAAAGTTACACATCTGATCCCAGTGCTCCTGTGTCCTGAGACATCTCCAAATTGTTATATTCCTCCTACCTCGCACTACCAACCTCTATTCCTTTTTCCAATTCCTACCCCTATCACTTCTTCCACAAATGTCCCCTCACTTACTTCATCTGCATTACCCTCCACATTTCTTCCATACCTCTATCTCTCCACTTTTCCTACTTTCCTCACTTTCACTCTAGTTCCTTTGCACTTATCTTACCATCTCCTCCTCATAGATTACCTTCTCTCTAGGTTGGAAGTTACCCCCGCACTAAATTCACTGCCTCCATTTCTCCTCTTCTTTCGATAATGTGATTATGTACACCAACTCTTTACTTCAATCCTCTTCTTCGCCTCACTTAACAGCTCTGACCCATCTTGCTATCCACAGCTCTTTCTATTATCCTGTCTCTTCACTAATCCTACTGTTGCAAATTCTCCCTTCCTCCCAAATTGTTTATTGAATTATTTGTGGACAAAGCAACAAGGATTGTCAGATTCACTCACAAGAATTACAAGCATTTTGAGGAGTCTATCCTTTTGTCACTTCTATAAAAGGCATTTGCAGTCCTAGAATTTTTCCATGCTAACTCTCTTTGAGATAACATAACAAGATTTGTTATCTGACAGATCAAATACAGCCTCGGAAACAGATTGAGTGATAAGAAATTCCCAAGTAACAAGGAAGGAGCATGAGATATTAAAAGGGTAGCAGAAGTATTTTTAAAGAAGGCAGCATTTGAGGGTGCACTTAATGTAGCTTATGGAGCTAACTATTCTCATGAATGTAGGTATGTTTTCACCCTCACACCTCCAGGTTCTCCTATACTACCTCAAACATACTCATGTAGCTTCTTCAGATAATTCTGCTTGCCTAATATGCCAGAATCCATCATCTCTCTTGACCTCTCCGTTAGATCCTCTTTTGACTCTTTCTATCGTCTGATCCATCTTTACTTCAAAACCCTCTCCTTAACTATTAAAGAACCATGACCCTTCTCTCCAAGCTATCCCTATTTCCTGCCTCCTCCGTCCCTCAATATCTTACTCCATCTACTCATTCTCACTTCTCTATTTCACCCTCACTAACATTGGCTTATTCTGTTCACCTACAGCATACTTTCCACACAATGCCATTTCTTGATCTAATACCTTTCCTATTTTAACTATTCTGCCTTAAATCTTTGGTGTCTAAGGTGTAATTTGCTTTGTTTTAAAATAAGTTTTTTAAATGTCTTTCTATTTTATCTTTGACTACGGGCAATCTGCTCAATATGAAGCTCAGCACCTCAGAAATGTTAGAGCTTTAGTGATTCATCCATCTTCTTGGTTTCTTCCTTATCTTCCATTTCTTTCTAAGATGCCATGTGTGTTTCCTATAAATTATATGTAATGGCTTTAATTACTGCAAGTAAACAGACATTTTTGCTTTACCAATCACACCACTTTCTCTTTATCCCTCTCATTCACATCCTGCTCTCCTTACTCTCTATTGCCAGCCTACGGCTCGTTTCTGACTGCCTTTATCCTGCATAACATTTAATTCCAACTTTTGGGCTCTTCAGTTTTCCAGTAGCCACCTTTCTCCTCTGTAATATGCACTGTGAACTTCCTCCTTTAGTGTACAAAGCATAAATGGATTTGACACCTTGCCTCTTCTTCCCCTCTTCTCTGCTAAAGCCCTTTCACTCATTCCCTCTTTCTTTTTCTAATTCTTCCCACACCCAGTCCTTGATGCTTATACAATTGTTTCCTGCTAACCTTGCACCTTCTCACACACCTACCAATCACCCCTACTTCACACTGGCCTGTATTTACCTTGTTAAACCCATACAGTTCTTTTTCAGCAGCACGATGGGCCAATCCCTCTTCACTTCTTCAACTATCAGTTAGGCTCTAACTTCTTCTACACTCCTACTTTGCAACCACTCTCCTATGTTTACCCTTTCTCTTCATGAATCCTACCTTCCACTCTTCCCATCAATAGTTCTTCAACTCATATCTTGCTCTCCTTAACATACCACCTCACCTAACCTGTCAGCTTTTTAATAGTCATTCAGTGAACCTGAACCAATATATCATTTTTAATCTGCTATAAGGGTTGAAACAAGACCTACTCTTCTTCACAAAGACATGGCTAGGAGACAATGCTTCACTAATACAGTATAAAGAATCTCCCCTTGATGTTGAATCCATAATTCAAGGTTAAAAAGCATTACAAACGACATTTGTTAACGATGTAGTCATGATAGATTGTAAATCTCTCCTAGTCTGCTGTTCACCTTTACCTTTCTTCTCATGTGCATATCTACTGATTTGTAGTCCACGACTTAAAAGATGTGTTTTCAAGCATGCCTTACTTAATGCGCTCACAGCTACATCCTTTTTGTTTTTGTATTCTTTTTATTGAAAAACATAGGCTTCATACATCATATGATGAAGAGAGGGCTGACAATCGTTACACACAGCTAACAGTGGTATATTGTAGGACTTGTCTCTATTTCCCAATCTTGCAAATGTGTCGCATTTATGGGCCAGTAAAGTTACAACATGCACATGTCAACTTCACAGCCCCACCCACCCTGGAGTTTCTCCTGCAGCATCTAATCCCCCATACCCCCTATACTCACTCTATGTTCCCCAAGCTTTCTCCCATTTTTTGGGCAGCCTTTCACCTTATATACCACTTGTTCTGCCCTTTGGCACCAATCCAAGTTGGCCTCCCACTCTACTGTTCCCAGTGGGGCTGCAGCCCCCCACTCTCTTACTATATTGCTATCTTACTACAACCCCAGCCTCATCCAGACCTCTGTGCACCTGGGCCAGTCCTTTTCACCTTTAATCCCCAGGAGTAGCTATTATTGATCAAGAGGGACCTCCATCGCCATGACCCTGGCCATTATAGCTGTCACACTAGCCCAGCAGCCGTGTACCAATGGGCATTCCCAAGGGATGTGGAAAAATGTTCCCTCACCCCCACATGCCCTCCTACACAGCAGAGACTCTGCCCTGCCAATCTTATGTAACAATGTCTGTGAACAGTACATCCTAGGAAGTATTTTAAATTGGACCAGTCTAAATCTTACTAGGAAAGCGATCTTTCGCTGGTCTTGTAGGGGAGATCTCGGGTATCTGCTCGCCAGCCAGCAAATGGTGACGTAGAGCATGACCCAGCTGAAAATGTCAGAAGCGCTCAGACTCCAGCAGGTTGTATTCCCCACTGAGGTTCTCCAATTGTATATAGGCTTGATTCCTCCAGACATTTACCAGGTGTTCTATGCCTAAGAGCTCCCATTTCGAGAATTCCTCCAGACCCCCCAACTCCGGCAGCAGATTGCTGTACCAAAGCGGCATTAGCCTGGTAAGCTTCCCCCTCCAGCCCAGAAACCGCTATATCCTTAACCCATCCCATATGGCTGTATTACGGTTCAATCAATCAATCAATCAGTCAATCAGGGGATTGTAAAGCGCGCTACTCACCGTGAGGGTCTCAAGGCGCTGAGGGGGGGCTGGGGGGGAGTCCGCAGATCTGTTTAGCCGAAGAGCCAACAGTTGACTTGAAAATCTTTTTTAATCAAACATCTCTTGCACAGCTAATAACCCTCTTAACAAACCTTTAAGCTCTCAGCTTTAATCAACTCATTAATCTGTTCCCATGCATTGTCGCTAGTGCATCTTACTTCTTTCAACCTCCAGCATCTAACAGTAGAAACTACACTGAGGTAGGAAACAGATTTAACCCTTCTGGGTGTGTCCCTCTCCTCTTTGTGATCTCATTGCCAAACAAATAACTGAAGTCATTCATCTGCACAAATTTCTCTTCAAATCCTTGAGTAAACTCATTCAGTTCAAGGCATCCATGTGCCTAAACTATCAACACAAAAGCACTTGTCTGAATTCTAGGATTAAAAAGATGAAAGCAAAACACAGTGCACCTCAGCTACAATTAAAACAAAATCAAGAAACTATGAAAAAAACAATCTCTAGCACCGCAACAAAAACTAGAAATGTTTAATCAAGTTGGCAAAAAACTACATTATTACAGCTGGTGTTCCAATGCCCTACCGAGTACCTCTGTAAGATCCTAACTGAACTCTGCAACCCATAGTGCACAACAAGAATGCCCAGTCTCAGATGTTATTTGCTGCCACCATAGACATGCGTGTGGCCAAAGCAAAAAGACCAGACAAAAATCTTGAAAACAAGTAGCACACTACTCGACACACAGAGACCAACACTAAGAGAATTGCACTGGTGAAACAAACTATGGGTCAATGTATCATTCAAACAACTCTTGTCCTCTGAAATATATTGTCTGTTGAAGGTTAGTGGATCTCCAAGTTCATTATCAGAACCCTGTCTTACACATAACTTCAAGAACATCCTAGTTCCAAGGGCTCCTGCAACCTCAGCTACAACTATTGTCAGTTTCGGTCATCAGTTACCTTTCCCGCAGACCCCGACATATAATACATATGACCATTCTTCAAGGAGAATAATCTACATTCAGCAGGCCTGGGCCAGCTATATAAAGATTTCCAGGGGGATCTTGACATCTTTGGATTACACCATTGCCTTTGAGAAGGTGACACATTGATGGTGAGCAACCACCTTAAACATAAATTGCTCAGAACAGAGTATGCAATATGAGAGGAAAGGGAGAACCACCAACATATAGCCATTTGGCCTACAGATACTTTGTCCCAGATCATGAGCTCTAGCACATCTTTTATCCCTCATGTGATCCACCATGTCATCCAAGGCATCAACAGCAACTTCCATGCCCTAAGTATTCTACAGCAAGTTTTCCTGCATCGAGACTTCCAGGTTACCATATCCTTAATTCTGTCATGCCTTGACTGAGCAAACAGAGTCTAACTGGTGGCTTTTCTCTCTACTCCAAAGATAGCAAGAATCCAGAAAACCACAGGATCACAACTTCTACAGATCATCTTACATGACCACATCTCAACATCCTTCCAAGTGCACCCCTATGGCACAATTCTCAGCTTCTGAGTCTCTCTGAATCATCTACAATGCCATCCACGTCAAAATCTATCCTTCAGGTAATGCTGTAAAGATATTAAATGAAGAAAACCTATCTCTCTAGACAGCAAGCTGTCACATAATCAATGTGAGAATGTGTGGCTTTCCCCTGTGCCATCGCAAACACAAAATGGGCCCAACAGTCCCCCGAAGACACAGAATCACTGCTGGAATTAAATTAACGGCAATCACCCTATGCCTCCAAGGGAAAGTGGTTGGGAACAAACAATAAACAAATACAACAAACAAACAAACAAAAAACTAAAGATAAACAGGAGTCCTTGGAGAAAATACACAAAGAGCTCACCAGTCTAGTCAATGAAGTGTACACTTCCTAGTCCAGCTCCCAGGAACTCATCTCTTCCCTAATGGATGCCCAGAACCTAGCCACTGTTATTGACACTTTTGGGTAGGTATAAACTGAGGTGAGCAGCAGAGCTCAGAGCTCTGTTCTTTCCTAATGAAAGATAAAAACTTCATGAGCTTAGTTTTCTGCCTTTGAAATACTTATATTCCTGATTCCTAGTGCCCATCGTTCACAAACTTCTGATGGTTGGCTTTTGAGTGTTATTTCACATTTTGGGTGGGTGCACATTATGCTCCTTTTAAAGGTGCATTGATAAACCATTATAAAGTGAACAGAAAATTTCACAGAGAATTCACATAGAGCAAAACAATAAGAAATCTGAAGGTAGTAAATCACTCTTATAATCTCTGTAGTATAACATAGGCAATGTCACAAACTCTTATTTGTGATCACTCATCAATTTCTATATTTATGGTTTTGTAAGTCTCATTGTCTATAATATCAAAGTTTTCTAGCACTTCTTAAAAAGAATACTGAATCTCCTTGTCTTACAATGAGACACAACTTCTGCTTCTCAATGTCCCATACACACTCAATCCTCAACATGCAGGCCTATCCACTCTTCACTTAATAATCAAAATAGCACTCAAAACATAATTCAAAACATAAAATCAAACCCTTGGAACACTTACAATTCTTGCTGATGGTTTCCACATAGGTTGTCTCTGGGTGGACTGCCAGATTACAGCCAATGCAGATACATCGAACCAACACTCATAGGAAAATCTGAATGCAAAGTATGCAGATACCTGGGGGTATGGTTTCATTAGAGGAAGTTGATTCAAGTTGGCTGCCAAGGCCTGACGTTGTTCTTGTGCTGTTTGCAAGAATGCACCAGCTATACCTGACTGCCAGACTCAATTCAGAGGAACGCTACCACAACCGCTAAGGGCCACCAGGTGCAATTCGGAGGAGCACAGACCCAGCCATTCGAGGCGTTTTAGTCTGTCTTCCTGCAAGTCAGATTTCTCCAAGGATGCCTGTAGAACTTAAATAGCAATGAAACAGCCCAATTAATACATTAAAAATGTTAGACAGATAACAATACCTGGAGGACACTTTTCTATGTACATACTGAAAAAGGAATCTCCTTTTGATTCACCTTGCACCATAACCCCATAATTCTTAGCCATGGTATAAGAGTGCCGTAGACACATCCAGGAGGGATTACTAATTTTAGAGTGAGTGGTGACTTACAGGGTCTTCTGTGAGTACCCCAGACTCCGCTGGCACGTTTTTTGACACAAACAGTACCATCCGCCATCACTAGTAGGGTATATTCAATAAAAAAAGGATACTACAGTCAATACAATATAAAAGAATACCAATCATCTTAAACTATAACAATTTTCTTAATGATAGTAGAAGGCAAAACCACTCTCCTTTGCTCAACTTCATGCATAACTGTTTCTGCTACTTGTAGCAACACCAAATGGCACATCAAACATAAACCAGACTCCATTATCATATTTCTCTCTATCCATACATTATTGATTTATAGCCTGAATATCTTAAGTGTTACTCCTTTGACTGCACTACATGACAAGGTGCAGCAAGAAATATACAGTAAGATGACATGACAGACACGCACTGTTTCACCCCAGCGCTTCAATGGAAAAACAAGCTATCAGTCCATTAATGTACTTCAACTCTTTACAGCAGGCTAATGAATAGACAACTATAAAACAATCAAATTTAGTAAGATGCTGCTGAGCAGATCTGGGCTGCTTTATCTAGCCCCTCACATTGATTCAGCCAAAAGGAACCTAAAGGAAAACATCCTGTGTTGCAATCACCATATTTTGCACACATGCATTTCACAACCACATGGTACATGTTCAGCGGCACATGAATGGCCCCAGTTAAGGGGTTGTGATAGATTTTCACTAACAGGTTTAGTTGACTATTTTTCCCCTTCATTTCAATCATCTGCTAACACCAAGCATTAGTCTCCCAATCAACGGTTGAGGGCAGAAGGAGCACTTCAATTTGTGGGGAGAGGGGGCTTTAAGTAAACCCTAGTCCATTAGTTTCCATTTTTCATCTGGTGAAACAATGAGAAACTCACCCATAGAGAGAAGAAAACTCAAGAAGCAAAGTTTAATAAAAAAAAGAAACAAGTACACACAAATGACAACTCTGGATTGTACTGCAAATCAAATAAATGAGAAAATGCTGTGTTACCATGAGTAGTGTAGATCAAATGGACCAGCAGCTTGTGTTCCACAGGAATGAATTAAGTCTTTGCGTGAACATGCCAAACCAAATATGCCTCAATCTGCAGCTTTAAGTTGAGATTACCTCCTTGGTTCTTCATCGCTGTCTTTAGTATGTGGAGGACCTGCCTCCCTAACGTACCCTTTTGTGGCTAGATGTTACTCAATGCTTGCTTTTAATTCACTTACTTCCTGGTAGGTCCCATAAAACGAACCACTACGCATAAAGCCTCTTTTTTCCTGTCTGCTTTGGCAAAATGCACCAAAATCCAGATGTCATGCCCTATTTTAAATGGAAAACTTTAAATTGGTGGTTATTATCACACCCAATGAATTCTGAACACAGAGAATTTGGATTTCACCATGTGTGGTCGTTGCTTCATTCCACTCCAGGGCACATCTAATCAAGACTTTAGAAGTAATTAGAATACTTTACTGTTGTCTGTCATGACTGCTACTCTTATGACTGTGAGCAGGCTTCTGTCCTGTCAAGATGAGCTAACCTTGCAATCCAGATCCTATGGCAGCAGTGGTAGCTTCTTCACTTGTATAAAACCCACAGTCAATCTCACACTATTATCATATAAATCTAGGGAAAGGTGAATGGGAGAAGAGAGAGAAATACAGAACTTGAATGTTGTGGCCGAATCTGTTAAAATTAGAGTAAAACCTGATGCAATTTTCCCCAGAATAAAACAATATGCATTTCCAAAAGAATCATAGGTAGGAAGGAAACCTGTTATTGAGAAAACGATTGAGCAGGGAATCCTTTGGGAAGTGCTTGGTAGTCCTTACAACTCTCCTGTGATGGGGATAAAGAAACCTGGTGGGAATAGGCGCCTCATGCGGAACCTAAGAAAAATTAATAAAATTGTCATTCCATGTTGTCAGATGTTACCAAATTCAGCAGTGATTTTTTTGCAAATTCCTTCAGAGTCAGAATAGTAGCCATTGACTTATGCCAAGCGTTCTCCTCAATACCTCTCCAAGAGGAGAGTCAATATTTATTTACGTTTCAGTCCCAAAATAAAGTTCTTGTGTGGTGTAGAATTTCACAACGTATAATGAAAGTGCCTCAATCTTTTGTCAAATTCTGAAGAAAAACCTATAAAATTTGAGGCTGCCCTGTAACTCAGGCTTTGTGCAGTATATTGATGATCTATTGGTTGCATCAAGGACAAAAGAGGACTATAAACTTGTTACAATTGCTTTGCTGAATCATTTAGCTGATAGTGGTCACAAAGTTTCCCCAATGAAGATGTGATGGAGCAAGGACTCGAACGCGAGACTTGCTCGGAAGCAATCCTCTCGTTTAAACTCATTAACGAATTACTAACAACGTGTTTTGTGATTAATAATATGCATTTCCATCATACGTGGGAAAAGAATGAAGAATGAAGCTTGCCTATGTGTTTACTAGCCACAATAACATGGACGTAGGACTAGAATGCATTTAACACTGGATCTTTACTGCGCATGCGTCTACTGCATCTACGTAGTATGACGTGCTGACGCTTGGAGGGAAATTCTGGTGCTTGCGCAAAGAGCTATAAAATGGCCACTTGAAAGCTCACATGCATGGCACCTGCTTTGCTGAAATTAGAAAATGAGTTTACACTAACGCAAATGCAGAAAGAGAAATAATAAATGGTATGGGTTAGAGTAGAGGTTGGTGGTATACAGTGAAATCATTTATTTTTGAGATTAACATTTCTCCTTTTGACTTTATTATTAGTGCGTATTTGGGCCTGTTAAACTTGTCCAAGTCGAGCAGACTGACGTGGCGCAATGCATGCGTCCTGGTGTGGAGGCTTGAAAGGATAACTAAGGACTTGACACGCGTCCAAGGTCGGCGGAGATGTGCCCTGGGAACATGAGGGTGAAGAGTTCATATGAAGGAACCGTATTCAGAAAAATGATACATTTTGTATTAATAAAGTTTAAAGATGTATGGGAAAGGAAGGGCGGAATAAAGGCTTGAGGGGAGGAGTTTGGAAACAATGGTTTAAAGGAATAAATTAAATATAAGCATGGTGTGATGATCATCCCCCCCTCGCCTGTCCAATCAGAAGTTAGTATTCTGTAAAAATGAAACATTAATGGGTGGTACATGCCTATGGAAGGGTATAATTGAAGTAGTTTAGTTAGTTAGTTAGGCTAAGCTTGTTGGGAGCGGAAGCAGCAGAAACAATTCGGACTTTGGGATGCTGTCGGTGCTGGGGTGGTGCTCTGAAATGCTGATGAAGAAATCGAATGCAGAACCATCTACTTAATTTGGGTGGGTTAGAAAGAAGATCGCGGAAGAACCACGAGGAGGAAGAGAGTGTCAGAGAGGGGTGCGACTTAGTCGGCGGTATTTAGAGAGGTGAAGTATCCTGTCCTGATTCCTGTCTTGAAGTCTTTGTCTCCTGATCTGTCCTGGGGACCCTTACCAGCCTTTTGGCCAGGGGGTTGGTCTTCACGCCATACTTTGGTAGCTATGAAGTTCATTTTTTGATAAATGCTCTTTTCTCTCTATCCTCTTCTTTCTGAGTATTGTTGTTGCGTGAAATCTGAATTTCTGTTATTTTCCAATGAATTTTTATTGAATTTGGCACTCTTATGAATGAGGGTGTTTGTACTGAAACGCTTTGAGATGGTTCACAACCCATTAATTTAGATAAAGATTTTAAAGCTTACTGAGTCTGTCATTATTTTATTTTTATCAAGAAATGTATAATAAGGTTATGTTAAGTATCACCATCAACTAGTTTTACCTAACTGGTCCATTGACCAGAGGAAAAAAACTGTTTGATCGGTGAAAGGTTTAGTTAAAGAACAAATAACTAGATCTTGAGGTATGAGAATCATATAAACTAAAAGTTCCAGCGGTCTTTTTAGTGTTAGCGTAAGCAAGTTGTATGGGCCCAGGTGAGTATATGGTAGTGGAGTATCTGTTGCTAGTAAACCGCTGGATCAGATGCAGTACTGTAAAAAAGAATACATTTATCTTGCGGACCATATTGAGAGAGGGGAGAGGAAAGTCTCAAAAGAACTTATTTCTGCAATTCTGAAAATGAGTTCTCCTAACATCCAGAGGGAGGTAAGGATGGTTCTGGGAATTGTTGGCTACTGTCATAAAAGGATTCCAACCTTTCCTTGATTGCAAAACCTTTAATAAGATTGACACATAGTGACATAAAGGGCCAGGTACCATTTGGCAAAAAGTGTTCAAAGGCATTTCGTATATTGAAGGTGAGTTCATGCAATACACCCACCCTTTGAATGCCTGACTATAACACATAGACATGTTGAGCTTATGAGACAAGTAGCCTACCTTTCAGATGTGTTGGATCCAGAAGCTGTAAGTTTTCCTGGTTGTTTGAAATTGGTTGCAGCTGTTTACATTGGCATTGAACAATGCAAAGGAATAGAGATAGGTCATACTTTAATTGTATATGTCTCACACTCAGTTGAGATCCAATTGACATTTATAAGGACTCCACAGATGACAGTCAATTGACCAGATACGTGCAGATCATTCTTGCAGCAGAAAACTTCTCAATTAAGAGGTGCAATTCACTCAATCTGGTGACACTGCTAATCATTTCGGACTAAATCTTTTAAGATAGGGACACTGATGAAAATGAGGATGAAGATACCTGGGGTGAGCATGATTGCATTGCGATTACCAAATTATGTACCAAACCAAGACCAGATAGTAAAGAAACTCTTTAGGAACAGGCTGACTTTATTCATTCCTGGATCATGTTTGAAAGACCAAAATGGGGCAATGAAGGTTGTGTATATAGTATGTTCCATTTCAGAAAATCTCAAAAAATTCTACCTGCCAAATGTAACTTGACTGGACTGTTTGCATGGGGAGCATGGTCAAGACTGATTTGCATATGGTTGGGTCTAAACTGGAATGGCATGGTGTGCAGAAAAAAACAATGTATTTAGGCCCAGATTCCTGTACTGGGGGTGAATGTTTGACATAGTTTCAGCATTCAGCATTCTTCCATCAATTGCTCATTTTTGCATTTGTCGACCTAAGTGGGAAGGGTGTGCCCAGATGTGGGTCCCTTTCTCACGGTGCCACTGGAATCATGCCAGCCTGGCTGATATGGGGTGATACCCTGAAACAGACCCAGGATGCCTTTTTCCCATCCAGGGAGGACCTGGCCTGGCAGTTTGGGCATGACTGTTCCCATAGGGAGCAGGGTCAAAAGAGTGATTTGCATATGGCCCGGTCTAAACTGATGGTGTGCAAAAAAATAAAGGATTTAGTCCCAGATCCCTGTACTGGGGGTGAATATTTGACATTGTTTCTGGATTCTGTCTATCAATTTTTCTTTTTGTATTTATCGCCCCAAGTGGGAAGGATATGACCCGATGTGGGTCCCGTGCTCACCATGTCAATGGAGTCAAGCTAGCCTGGCTGATGAGGGGTGATACGCTAAAACTGGTCCCAGGATGCTTGTTTCTAGTCCAGGGATGATCTGGCCTGGCTATTCAGGCTGGACTGTTTCCATGGGGAGCAGGGTCAAGAGTGATTTGCATAATGCTGGTTCTAAACTGAAGTGGCATGGTGTGCAAAAACGATAGATTTAGGCCTGGATATCTGTACTGGGAGTGAATGTTTGACATTGTTTCAGCATTTTGTTCATCAAATGTTCTTTTTGCATTTGTCGCCTAAAGTTTGGAAGGGTATGCCCAGAGATGGGTCCCGTGCTCACCGTGCCACTGGAGTCAAGCCAGCCTGTCTGATGAGGAGTGATACCCTGAAACTGGTCCCAGGATGCTTGTTTCCGGTCCAGGGAGAACCTGGCCTGGCAGTTCGGACTGGACTGTTCCCATATGGAGCAGGGTCAAGACTGATTTGCAAATGGCTGGGTCTAAACTGGAATGGCATGCCACTGGAGTCAAGTTAGCCTGGCTAATGAGGGGTGATACCCTGAAACCGGTCCCAGGATGCTTGTTTCCGGTCCAGGGAGGACCTGGCCTGGCAGTTCAGTCTGGACTGTTCCCATGGTAAGCAGGGTCAAGAGTTATTTGCATATGGCTGGGTCTAAACTGGAATGGCATGTGTGCAAAACAACAATGAATAAAGGGCCCGATATCTGTACTGTGGGTGAATGTTTGATATTGTTTCAGCATTCTGCCTATCAATTGCTCTTTTTGCATTTGTTGCCTTAATTGGGAAGGGTATATCCAGACGTGGGTCCCATGCTCACCATGCCACTGTTGTCAAGCTAGCCTGGCTGATGAGGGGTGATACCCTGAAACCAGTTCCAGGATGTCTGTTTCCGGTCCAAGGAGGACCTGGCTTGGCAGTTCCTGCTGGACTGTTCCCATGGGGAGTAGGGTCAATAGTGAATTGCATATGGCTGGGTCTAAACTGGAATGGCATGGTGTGCAAAAAAATGATGTATTTAGTCCCAGATCCCTGTCCTGTGGGTGAATGTTTGACATAATTTCAGCATTCTGTCCATCTATTGTTCTTTTTGCATTTGTCGCCCTAAGTGGGAAGGGTATGCCCAGACGATGGGTCCCTTGCTCACCATGCCACTGGAGTCAAGCTACCCTGCCTGATGAGGGGTGATACCCTGAAATCGGTCCCAGGATGCTTGTTTCTGGTCCGGGGAGGACCTTGCCTTGCTATTTAGACTGGACTGTTCCCATGGGTAGCAGGGGCAAGACTGATTTGCAAATGGCTGGGTCTAAACTGGAATAGCATGCCACTGAAGTCAAGCAAGCCTGGCTGATGAGGGGTGATACCCTAAAACCGGTCACAGGATGCTTGTTTCCGGTCCAGGGAGGAGATGTCCTGACAGTTCAGGGCTGGACTGTTCCCATGGGAAGCTGAGTCAAGAGTGATTTGCATTTGGCTGGGTCTAAACTGGAATGGCATTGTGTGCAAAACAACAATGAATTTAGGCCCAGATATCTGTACTGGGGGTGAATGTTTGATATTGTTTCAGCATTCCGCATATCAATAGCTCTTTTTGCATTTGTCGCCTTATGTGGGAAGGGTATGCCCAGACGTGGTCCTGTGCTCACCATGTCACTGGAGTCAAGCTAGCCTGGCTGATATGGGATGATACCCTGAATTCGGTCCCAGGATGCTTGTTTCCAGTCCAGAGAGGACCTGGCCCAGCAGTTCGTGCTGGACTGTTTGCATGGGGAGGAGGGTTAAGAGTAATTTGCATATGGCTCGGTCTAAACTGGAATGGCATGGTGTGCAAAAAACTATGTAGTTAGGCCCAGATCCCTGTCCTGGGGGTGAATGTTTCACATTGTTTCAGCATTCTGTCCATTTATTGTTCTTTTTGCATTTGTCGCCCTAAGTGGGAAGGGAATGCCCAGACATAGGTCCCTTGCTCACCATGCCACTGGAGTCAAGCTACCCTGGCTGATGAGGGGTGATACCCTGAAATAAGTCTCAAGATGCTTGTTTCCGGTCCGGGGAGGACCTAGCCTGGCCATTCTGGCTGGACTGTTCCCATGCGGAGCAGGGTCAAGAATGATTTTCATATGGCTGGGTCTAAACTGGAATGGTGGTGGGCAAAAAAAACAATAGATTTAGGCCTGGATCTCTGTACTGGGGTTGAATGTTTGATATTGTTATAGCATTCTGTTAGAAATGGGGGTCTCTAGTTGGCAATGGCTGGCGCCACTATCCAAATAGGGACCCTTCTTCCTAAGTCAGGGCAAGTGGGCTACCCCCTTTGATAACCCCTGCTCAACCCTGTGGTAACGTAGCATGAGCAGTTAGGCCTATCTCAGAGGCAGTGTGTGAAGCATTTATGACCATGCACAATAAGGCAGTAACGACACCACAAAAGGACACAACTCAAGCAGGTATAGGAAAAAATAGCATCTTTATCTAAGGTTTAGTACAAGACTCTCAAAGCGTTTTAACCAGTCACCATGCATGTAAATCAGTAGGGACTTAAAAGGGCAATAGGTATTCACCAGAACGTGGCACTGACTGAGTTCAAGGCCTGGGTCTACGCGACCCGTTGCGCACCAGATACCTGCCGTTGGACGGGGACACAGTATGTAGCTTCTCGAAGAAGCGGAGACGGTGACAGGCGGACTCCCAGCGACCACAGTTCTCGATGGCAGTGGTCCGCAAAGTGCACTCGCAATGATTCGGGCACTCCGGGACAGGCGGGCCCTCAGCGGCAGCAGCACGCGGCTGCGGCGGCCCGGGCTGGTGGTGGCGATGACTCTCGTCGTGCCGCTCCGTGGCGGGCTCGCGGCGGCAGCAGCGCTCTCCTAGCTGCGGCGGCCCACGGGACGATTCACGATGGTGCAAGGTTGACAAAGACGTGGGCACTCAGCGGCAGCAGCTCTCTCTTAGCTGCGGCTGCCCACAGGACAAATCCCAATAATGCAAAGTTAGCAAAGGTGCGAGCCCTCCGCGGCAGCAGCTCTCTCTTAGCTGCGGCGGCTCACAGGACAAATCACGATGATGTAAAGTTAGCAAGGGTGCGAGCACTCAGCAGCGGCAGGTTCTCTGCTGCTCGCAAAATTCCTCCCTGGAGGGCCCCACATACTGCTGCCAATGGGTCAGCCCCGGTAAGTCCCCCAGTTCAGCCACTTGTTCCCCTGTAGGTTCCAGGGCATCCACCTCAAGGTCTGCTCCCTCCAGGACGTGGGAACCGCGGGGGCCGGTTTTCCGCGCCCTCTACCCCTTCTCTTTGAGGCGGGGGCCTGGGCCATACTTTCAGGCTCCAGACCCTCCTGAACATCCTTCTGAGCTGCCATGGACCGAGTGGTCACACATGCCCACTCAGGCAAACCCAACATTTCCAAATGAGACTTTCTCTCTACCGTAGCCCACGGGGAGTTCTCCAGATCGTTGCCCAACAGACAGTCTACATGCATGGTGGCCCTCACAGCCACTTGAAGAGTTCCTGGGACCCCCACTCGAAGGGAACCTGAGCCACTTCACACTGGCTCTCTGAGTTGTCTGCTGACACTACGGGGCAGAATGCATGGGGGACAACTTGCTCTTTGGACACCAACCGGGAGCTGACAGCAGTCACACTAGCTCCGGTGTCCCTGAGAGCCTCCACCCTATGGCCATTGATGGTCAACCACTGCCGGTACTTCTGAGTGTTGGTCGGCAGTGTGGGGTTAGGGACCTTCTCGAAGTCCCCTAGCGAGACAAGGGTTAACTCTACGGGATCCCACCCACTTTGGACCTCCATTTCCTCCCCCCCCAGGGCTACACTGGCAATCTGGCGGGCTGGTGCATGGGGTGGTGCACGAGGGGATGCATTGGGGTCCCTCTGGGGACACTGGGGATCATAATACCGGTGGCCCATTTGACCACACTTGAAACAAGTAAGGGGCCCTCTATGAACAGGCCTACCTGTCGGGGACACTGGTTTCCTCTCAGGGGGAGGCTGGGACACCACGGCTTGGTTCCCTTGGGAATTACTTTGGGACCCCCTCTGGAACTCCCTCTGTTTACCTTTGTCCCCCCTGCTTTTCTGCTGGGGACCCTGCCCACCTCTGGCGAAGTCTCCCACAAAACCTTTGCGGACCCAGGTGCTCACCCAGCGGTCCACCTCCTCAGCAAGCTTCCTAGGGTTAGTCAGCTTGCTATCAATCAGGTGCTGGCGTAGCTCTGGAAAACAGTTACTGGACAAATGCTTCCACGCAAACAAATCATATAATTGCTCAAAAGTTTCCACTTTGCTACCTTTTACCTAGCGATCCATTGCTCTGCAGAAAAAAGACACATATTCAACCCACGTGGTACCCTCTAACTTCTTACAGGTCCTAAACCTCTGCCTGTACATTTCCGGGGTCAAACCATAACTGGTCATCAAAGCTTCTTTCATATGGGCATACACCATCCTGCTCTCCTCAGGCAGGTCCAACAGGGTATCCCTACCATCACTCACAAAGCGCCCCACAATCCCGCTCCCCAATCCTGCTCAGGGACCCAGTGGGACACCATTGCTATCTCATATGCGGCAAACCATTGCCCAATATCCTCACTCTTGTGAAAATCCTTAATGACATCCTTAGGAATATAAACTCTACTCTCAGGAGTTACTAAAGGTATGCTGCCACCAGAGGGGAGACCGGGACACTCCTCGCCCTGATCTCTATCTCCCTCAACATTCTCTCATGTTCCATTCTCATTTTCTTAAGTTCAAATGACAATCGATTCTTCTCAATGTCTAAATTCTTACTCTCAAGGTCCTTCTGACCTTCCAATTTAGCCATCTCCAAACTATGCCTCCTATCTCTCTCCCTGTCCTCCAGCTCTTCTGGGGTCAGGCTCCTTTGGGATACACTAGTACCTGGATTGGAGGGTGTTCTATCTCCCCCCCCTCTACTGCATCATCCTGCTGCCCTCCAGCATTCTCTTCCTCATCCCCAGCAGACTCTCTCGCTTCCCACCAGGCCTTCAGCGCCTTGTGGTACTCCTCCTTCCTAGAGAGACCTATCACGGGGCCTGCGAATTGCCTACAAAATGACTTCAGCTGTTTGGCAGTATAGGTATCTAATCTTTCCTCCTCAAAGGCGAGATCCTCCGAAGCATTGGAGGTTGGCCTTCCCATATTAGCAGTACTCATGGCTGTGATCAACAATTCAATACTAAAGCAACCAACAAAAAAAAAAATTCAGAGAGAAGAGAAAAAAATAAATCTGCGTGTACTCACTAGTGGTGTCTACCAGTTATTGTACGTGGATCATAAATGCAAGTCCTGATCCTCACCGCTGACCGCCAATGTTAGAAATGGGGGTCTCTAGTTGGCAATGGCTGGCGCCACTGTCCAAATAGGGACCCTTCTTCCTAAGTCAGGGCAAGTGGGCTACCCCCTTTGATAACCCCTGCTCAACCCTGTGGTAACGTAGCACGAGCAGTTAGGCCTATCTCAGAGGCAGTGTGTGAAGCATTTATGACCATGCACAATAAGGCAGTAACGACACCACAAAAGGACACAACTCAAGTAGGTATAGGAAAAAATAGCATCTTTATCTAAGGTTTAGTACGAGACTCTCAAAAGCGTTTTAACCAGTCACCATGCATGTAAATCAGTAGGGACTTAAAAAGGGCAATCTGTATTCACCAGAACGTGGCACTGACTGAGTTCAAGGCCTGGGTCTACACGACCCGTTGCGCACCAGGTACCTGCTGTTGGACGGGAACACAGTACGTAGCTTCTCGAAGAAGCGGAGACGGTGACAGGCGGACTCCGAGCGACCACAGTTCTCGATGGCAGTGGTCCACAAAGTGCACTCGCAATGATTCGGGCACTCCGGGACAGGTGGGCCCTCAGCGGCAGCAGCACGCGGCTGCGGCGGCCCAGGCTGGTGGTGGTGATGACTCTCGTCGTGCCGTTCCGTGGTGGGCTCGCGGCGGCAGCAGCGCTCTCCTAGCTGCGGCGGCCCACGGGACGATTCACGATGGTGCAAGGTTGACAAAGACGTGGGCACTCAGCGGCAGCAGCTCTCTCTTAGCTGCGGCAGCCCACAGGACAAATCTCAATGATGCAAAGTTAGCAAAGGTGCGAGCCCTCCACGGCAGCAGCTCTCTCTTAGCTGCGGCGGCTCACAGGACAAATCACGATGATGCAAAGTTAGCAGGGGTGCGAGCACTCAGCGGCGGCAGCTCTCTCTTGGCTGCGGTGGCTCAAAGGACAAATCTCGGTGATGCAAAGTTAGCAAGGGTGCGAGCACTCAGCAGCGGCAGCACTCTCTTGGCTGCGGTGGCTCACAGGACAAATCTCGGTGATGCAAAGTTAGCAAGGGTGCGAGCACTCAGCAGCGGCAGCTATCTCTTAGCTGTGGCGGCTCAAGGGACAATCCACGATGTGGCACAATTACCACAAGTGCGGGCATCCAGCGGCGGCAGCTCTCTTAGCTGCGGTGGCCCACAGGACAAATTTCGGTGATGCAAGGTTAGCAAGGGTGCGAGCACTCAGCGGCGGCAGCTCTCTCTTAGCTGCGGCGGCTCAAAGGGACAATCCACAATGTTGCACAATTAACACAAGTGCGGGCATCCAGCGGCGGCAGCTCTCTTAGCTGCGGCGGCCCACAGGGTTTCAGCGAAGGTTCTGAGGATTCAAAAATAAGGTGGGCACTCAGCGGCGGCAGTTCTCTCTTAGCTGCGGCGGCCCACACAGTTTCAGCAAAGGTTCTGAGGATTCAAAAATAAGGCGGGCACTCAGCAGCGGCAGCTCTCTCTTAGCTGCGGCGGCCCACACAGTTTCAGCGAAGGTTATGATGATTCAAATTACGGCGGGCACTCAGCGGCGGCAGCTCTCTCTTAGCTGCGGCGGCCCACACAGTTTCAGTGAAGGTTCTGACGATTCAAATTACGGCGGGCACTCAGCGGCAGCAGCTCTCTCTTAGCTGCGGCGGCCCACACACACAGAGTTCACAAGGATTACCAGTCCGCGTTCCTCACAGTAGGACTAGAGGTTCCGGATTACTCGACGGAGGCCTCACCTGCAAGTAGAATTCCTAGCAAGGGAATTCGGGCGGCTGACGGGGTGAAGTCTAATGTCCCTGAGACTTCAGCAGGAGCGCTCTCAATTCAGGCCATTGGGTAGTTTCTTCAGCAAGCTTGGTAAAAGTTTCAAAGTCCTTTCCTCTGTCCGCTCGGACAGAGTTTCGATCTTGACATCCAGAAGGAACACACTTGAAACAGGTTTCAGCGCAGCGTTTTATACCTAAAAGTCTTTGTTCTCTGCAGTCACAAATCACTGCATCCAGCCAGAACCAGTTCGGTGGGGTCGGGGAGCACTTGGTTTACGAGGCGACATCCTGCCCTTTAAGATTCTGGGGGTCTGCTATCAGACGCCCAGTGGGAGATGGAGCCATCATTCACCTTGCCAGGCACAGCCCTGCTCGGATCAAAGAGTCACCCCTCCCCATACTCGAAATGCCGATCTCTCTCTCCAGCCAGGTATGACCCAGCTGGCCCTGC
This sequence comes from Calotriton arnoldi, assembly GCA_963921515.1. NCBI lineage: Eukaryota > Metazoa > Chordata > Amphibia > Caudata > Salamandridae > Calotriton > Calotriton arnoldi. Next base: position 132,219 of record CAWUFW010017350.1, read on the forward strand.
CGCTCCAAAACCAGACGGCCAATACACACGCTAGCAATACGCCTACAGGAAAGCTTCAGGCCAGAAAATACCTCGTTTCTAGTAGAGGCATTTTCGAACACGGGCTACGCTAATAATCCTTACTACAAGATGCATCTCAATGTTCTGAGCTTAAACATATCAAATTCGACGTTCCTATCAGGTTCCTGGGGGCAGGTAGGATTAAGGCATGTAATACTCGGCCTGCACATTCTGGCCTATGAGAACTGGTGGCCTTGCAATAGTAAACAGTGAAATGGAGGGTAACTCGCTATTAGAACATGCTACACAGACATACTTTAAAAGCTGCTTTGGTGGGTAGCGCAAATCAGCGCTGCCGGCCCACCAGCAGTATTTGGTCTACCAGCCCTGGGCACACACAGTGCACTGATACTAGGGACTGACAGGTAAACCAAACGAGACAATTATGATTATCCCAATTCATACAGTTATCTTTACACAGGGAGCATTCGCGCTGTGTCACTGATTGGCAGTGGCACAGCGCCCAGAGCATCTAAATCCAGCCAACATAAAAGGTCAGAAGCGAAAAGAGGAAGGGAGACCCGCCCCAATGATGCCAGGTCTAACACATTCCATCCATCAATTGTTCTTTTTGCAAATGTAACTTCAACATAAGTGGCAGAGTTGGTTATATTGACAAGACCGTGCTGCCCATCTGAAAATTTAAATGTGACAGTTGTGTGCATTTCTACAATATTTTACGCTTTGCGCATTACTATGGGACTTACTAGGTGAGACATGTTGTAGTGTACCTCCTATTTCCCTAATAGGCTCTGCGCATTGGAATAATATATCCTATAGGTTTGACATAGGACTAAGGTCAGTATGTCCCTATCGAGTATATTAAACTTAATTACTTGTGCCAGCTAGCTCAGAGGCCACTAGAAACTCCTTGATGACAAGAAGGAGTAGTTTCTGGCAGCCGCAAAACATGACCACTTTGTTTCCCTTTAGAATCAGAACGTGTCCCAGAGTCGTGGAAACAATAGATAACTATTTCACTCAGCTCAATCGTGCATGCTTAGTTTTCTTCAAAGTTACACAGAAAGAACAGACGGGCGTTTCAATAAAAGATTTATTGAACAGTCTTGTTTCTGGTGTAAGTAAAATGTGCTGTTACGATCACAAGACAGTATGCGAGATAAATAATGTACAGTGTGAGCAGTAGAAATAAATAATACTGCGATAGCATTATCTTTTAGTATATATGCATTTACATAAATGACACAGACTAAAAATGCGAGTACTCATACGATGCGTTTCTAATCTAGTTCTACCCCAATGTACCTAACCTAACCTAGGTGTAGGGAGAGGTATGAAGTAGGTGAAGTATTCCTTACTATGGTATACTAAGAGTATGTTAAGCCTAGTATGCCTAGTATGCCAAGAGTCCCTCTAGGTTCTAGTCAGCTCCATACCTGAAGAATGAGAGAGGTAGGAATCTCTTGCCAGACTCGAACTCCAACACCCCGCAAGGGAAGTCAGATCACTGGAAGCTGGACTCTCTGCGTGCAGGGATGACAGCGTCTTCTCAGTGCGTCAGGCCGGGAAACGGGCTCCTCTGAAGTCGAGGTCTCCTCTAGTTTACAGGGGCTAGGGAAGGTATATTTATACCTGAGAAGTACCTAAGAATGTTAGCATTGACGTGAGTCGGACAGCGGAAGACGTCATGAATGAACCCCTAAGGAATAATGGTTCATGCATAATATATAAGTCCTTGAAGAAATCAATAGTCCTGGGCTAGGGAAGCTCCCGCAGCCTAAGGGTCTGTTCTTCATGAACTCGTTGTGACGTTAGGGTGGACGGATGTCAGAGACCATGCCTGTATTTGGAGTGCACGGTTTAATGCCTAAATAAGGGCTGGGATTTTATGCCTATATAAGGGCAGGGCGAATTGTGCCTATATAAGGACATGATACTGGAAAGCCCGTTTATGGACACCCTAAGAGGAATACAACAATGTGAATGGGGAAATTTTAAGATCATGGGTATGCACTGATATAACCACGGAATAGAATGCAATCTGTTTCTTTGTTTCGAATTGCAATTGTCAAACATATCATATGTTGCAGACTTGTTGACAGAGTATTCAAATATTATAAAGGGCCTGGGTAAGAACTAAAACTCAGGTAGTTTTCACCAATACAAGATTTGATTTTCATCATTACACATATTTCAATTTTGATTTCTTTTCTTCTGGGGTTTCCACTCTAGTAGCACAGGTGTTTTCAAAGTGTTGCAAGGTTGAATTAGGAAAACCTTTACCTTTTGTTACTAATTTCTGTGCGCACTGTATTTTCCTTTTCTTGTTCTTTCATTTTGATTGTGCCCTTGTGCTCAAGGGTGACTGATTTATGCTGAATTTATTTCTTGAAATATGGGATTGCCTTAAGTAATTTATACCGTAGGTGCGGTGATGAATTTTATAAATCCATGTGGATTGTGTTTATATGTAATTTTGATTTGTTTGTTGTAGCCGTGGTGAAGTTGATGGCGAACTAACCAATACGACGAAACACCTATTGGCTACAAGAATTGTAATTTTGCTGGATGCATGAGAAGATATGAAAATGAATGAACCATTGACCATACTGGACCTTTTGGACTTTGAATACTTAAATTTTGGCGCTCAATGAATTTATATGTTACATTTGGATTCCCTACTTCCCTTTTAATTCTCTTTATTTATACAATAAGGCACACATACCATTGTGCAAATATAGGTCTATCCACCAGGTTTATGGTAGGTCATTTATATAGACAGCCAGTATGGGTTTGGTGTGGTGCATATTTTTGGTTAACTGTGGTTGCAGAAAGTTTGTATGACATCTTCTGGTACTCCCATAAAAAAAAGTCTCTAAATTCATGATTTGCTGAAAGCAATAGAGCAACCAAAGAGACTGCTGTAGTCAGGTGTGCTGCCTATAAGCCTGAAAAAGCTTTGGTTACTCTTAGAAATAACTATGCTGATCAAGTAGCCAGATACTGTTTACTTGAGGATGAAAAAGTGGTTCAGGAATGAAGAATCAAGAATTAATATTATGAAAAATGCAGAAAATATGAATTGATTTTTATTGAGTTCAATTCAAACTTCTTGGAGCAAGTTGAGAGACCTTCAAGACAATGCTACAGATGATGAGAAAAGGAGATGGGATACATTGGGTTAGAAAAAAATCATAAGGATTTGTACTTTACTTCTCAACCCAAATACACTCCCCAAGATGCTATGTTATATTCCATTGCAAGGTATTTTCATGGACTGTCTCATTCAGGGCTAGACTCTATGCTTCAAACATCTGCTTATGCTCCAGATGTTTGGTGTGCCAGAGGAATAATCAGGGAAAGAAGACAAGAAGCTAAACATTTGCTGAGGGAGTTGATTCCATGATTTGACTTGTCATCTTCTATTGAGAGCCATTGTGGCTCACATTTTAAAAATGAAATTTTGTAAATAATGTGTACTGCCTTCCAAATTGACCAGAGGAACCATTGTAGTTACCATCCTCAATCTTCCGGAGTGGTTGAGAGGATGAATAGAGATCTCAAGAACCCACTAGCCAAACATAAATATTTATGTTTAGGTAAGTAATATTGTTTACTAGAATATCGGTATTTTTAATATCGTTTGCAATAATATTGTTGTAAAAAATATTGTTTTTTAAAATATTTGTATCTGTTTTAGTTCCTGTTTTAATTGTATATGTTATATATTGTTTGTGTAATTGTTAATAACTTTAAGTTATAGTTTTTAATTTTAATTTAATTATTAATAGTAAGATATAGTTTTGTAGCAGGTTGTGAGTAGGGGTGGATGGAGTTCGCGGAGTCCCACTATGTGAAATTCTGCGTTCGGTGGAGTTTGCCGGCGTGCCTGTACGCGTTGCGTTTGGAATGCAGAGAGCGTCTGCGTGCTCCAAAACCGCTTGGGAATGGCACAACGTGGTCCTGAAGTGTGCTTGCTTGCTAAATCACATGCAAACAGCACTACGCGGTCCGCATGCGTGCGGCCATCTTGTTTTTTTTTTCTTTGTTATGGTGCTGGGCCTAATTTTCAATCTCTTATTAATCTTTGTCATCATCCTCCTTTATTACTTTTCTACCCCTAATTTTAGTGTGCGTCTTTGTGTTTGTGTATTTTATGTTTTTGTTTACATTTTTTCGTGTGTTTGTGACTTTTTGACTTCGTTTATTTATTTCCCCTTCTTTCCATATTTCTTTCTTCTTTACTTTCCCTTCCTTTCCCTCCTTACTTAGTTTAGTTCCCCACCCAGCGGCATGCAGAGGGGTGCCTTCCTTGCGGGCGGCACTGCCTCCCGGGTGTGCAGCAACGGGCAATCTTTGGAGAGGAGGAGTTGGTTGCACTAGTTTTTTTTGTGCAGTGCCACCTCCCCTCTATGCTAGCAGCAGGCGACAGGCCCAGTAGCGGCTTCCCCTGCGGGAGCATCGGCGGCATTGGGGGATGGTGTACCAGTGTGTGCAGCGCACCAGCCAGATTCAGCGCACCACCCAGCAGCTGATGCATCGCTGGTCAGACATTCTCGGCTGGGAACAGGACCTGCTCGACCTGCTAGGCGTCGAGATTCTGAGGCTCTGTGAGTATTCATTATTTGTTGTGTTTGTGTTCTGCAATGCTAAAAAAAGAAAACGAATAGCATGCGGCTCACACTCAGAGGTAAGTTATGTTTAGTGAAGTTTACGCTGGTATATTATTGAGTGGTCCAGTTTCTATTTGCTGCTAGGCAGGTGCCGCCACCTAATCGCATTCATCAGGTGCTCACTTTGGCTAAATAATTAAGAAGCCATTGCAGACTGTTTCTACTGTCACTATAGTGAATCACTGAGTAGAACGTTCTCTCTGTGACTTTGTTTATGTAGCTCATACAGTTCCAGGTTATTTAACTGAATTCACTCTGATGATGTGAAGTATGCATCTATGCATTGAAAAAAAGGGAGACTGAGTTGGTTCATCAACTGTGTTAAGAAATGGGAATAGAATAAAATCAAAGATCATTAACTACAATACATTAGTTCCAAATGTAGTTTTTGTTAAGGAGATTTGGAATATGGATTTAACGACAGTCGATAGACTCGAGTCAAAAGAAACTAGTAGCACTATAGATAATCTGTTTTAGCAGCTGCGTTTGCTTTTCATAAAACATTTTGTGGAGATTATCAACAGTAGCACTAATCTATTTTTATTTATCTTCTTAATTTCTTTCATCAGCACCCAAGGGGAAGAAGAGGGACGATTCTGAGGGTCCGAGGCAAGCTGGTCAGCCGGCGCTGACCACTAGAGCCACTGCTGAGGGCTCTGCAGATCCCAGTAAGTCCTTTTATGATTGTTGTGTACTTCTTAGGGTAGAACCATTGAATCTTGGGGTATTTTGTCTATTGGAATGTTGGTGCAATCTATCGTGAGTCGTGAAGATTCAGATAGCAGGCCCAAGTAAGCTAGTATTTTAAATTGAAAAAATCACCATGTATGTTTGTTCAGAAGGCTTTCCTTTCCCTGCTTATGCCTAGCTCCAACACAGTTCAGTTCATTAGACAGTGGCCATGGTCATCATGGACCACCCCCCCTCCCAGTATAGTGTGTTGCTGACCCGTTCATTTATAGTTACAGTACACCACCAGTTTCCAAGGACAGTGCAACAAGGCTGGGAAAAAAAGTAGAGGTCCCACTCACATTGCATTTGCCACCCAACACCATAGGTTTTTCATTAAGCGTTATTCCACGCCTGGCTTGTCTAACTTTGTGAACCAACCAATCAAATGCCCAGAGTGATATTTGGAAGATACGTGCTAACTGAGCTGTAGTGCTGCATTGCTGTTGTATTTGGGGTTGAGTATCCAGGATCTAAATTATGTGTAAAGTTTTATATTCTAGCCACATAGAACATTGGTGATGCCGGCTCCAGTGCTGCTGCAGGAGACAATGGCTCAGTTGCAGGAGGAGAAGCAGCAGCAGAGTACTGATAAGTCACATATTTCTTGCAATTAATATGCTCACTAGCTATTACCATGGCGTTGCTTGTCGTCGTCATCAAAAATGACTGTGAGGTGAGACCTCCTCCCTCAGTTTTACCAGCCACAGCGGTGGTTGAGTTATTATGGACTCCTCTATCTGCAATGAAGCAAAATCTCACATAATGAGCTTTGATGGCTTGAGGGAGACATGAAAGAATGGTAGGTAATGTAAAAAAAATAGAAATGTTATATGAGTGAAAGGGTGGGTGGGCCATTCTTGGCATGTGCCACATTTAATAATGCGTTACCCATGTGAAGTGATTCCAGAACGTATCTCATGGTTTCCCATAAAAGATTGATTTACTCTTGTTCAGATTTTTCGCTTGTGAATTGAACTTTGACTGAATGAGTCAAAGATGATGAATCGATGATCAGTAGTGGCCCCGCTATTATATATATATAAAAAAGCCCTACCCTACCTGCCTAATCCCTCTACCCTACCCAATGCAGTAGAGAAAATCAAGTTTCCTTTCCTTCGTTCTTGCCCAGTAAATGAATTTGTTGAAAAACATGGTGGTGGGCGAGGCTACAGAGTAAAGTGTGAGTAAGTGCATGATTTGATATCAAGTTTTGCATATGGGATACACAGTGACGAATGTGCCAAATAAAATCTATGTAATCCGTTCCTTTACCTGGAGTGCAGTCCATTAGATTCATTTTCCTCAACCTCTACTTACGGTACACAGGATAATATATTAATATCCGCCTCTATGGAGACAGGGTAGAAAGAGAAATGCATTTGGCGAAGAGCAGGGCCAATGGAATTAGATAATTGTCAACTACAGCTGCAGCCAGTAGCAAACTAGCAGAGGCGCAGGGTAGCAATGAGCATGGCTTCATTATTTTAGCACCACACACACCTTGTACTCCATAAGAGTGCATAATGCCGTACTCATCAATGAGAAGTCATTTATTTTTCAACTTCAAGTGTCTGACTCTGTTTATAGTTACATGAAAAGCATTTAGAAGAAAAAAAAATCCAACCATTGTTTTTAATCCTGTGATTTTATTCTCTGACAGTCTGCCTGGCCTTGTTATTCTCCTAATCATAATCATCACATCAAATAAATTCCAATGGCTTGAGGGGACCAGCAATGTACTGCCGCTGTGCCACAATGTTATTTAAAACAATGTTTGCACAGAGCATTATCTACAGTTTTTATTTTTTGTTTTTTAAATATAGCTGCTCCTGCTGGTCCAGCATATCCAGCAGGAATACCGGTGGCTAGTGGTCCTGGAAGAGGAGGAGGAGGAGGAAATCAAACCACAGCTCCCAGGCCCCAAGGCAGCCGGTCCCCCTCAGCCTCCAGCCTCCAAGCCATATCATCGCCGGAGCTGCCGCCAGCCAACAACTGACACTTTTTAAAAATATTTTGTTTTCGTGGGAGGGATTGGTTGTGTGTTGGGGCTGGGTGGAGAGGGTGGGAAGCGAGTTGGGAGTGGGACTCGAGAGACTTTCTTGAACATTTTGATTTTTGGGGCTTGGGTCTATTTTTTTCGGGAGAGGGGTGGGCATGTTGTTTGGGTGGAGAGGGTGAGTTGCTTTGTAAATAAATAAAGGGGAAAATATTTTTTATAATCTAAATTTATGCCTGATGTAGATTATTTTACTTTTACTTGGCACTGCTAGCTTCAAGTAGTTTTACACAGCCTGTTTATGTGAGTGTAAGTTAAGACAAGAGATAGTGTAGCACTTAGTTATATAGTCTAGGCTTATAATTCTCTAACTATCTTGACCATTATGGAGAATGCTGCCATGATGAGATGACCTAGGCTATATTGTGTCAGAGATCTGAACTATCTGGATAAAAAACAGTAGCAGTTACATTAGTTCTTACTAAGTTAAATTAAATCCATACTAGTTGTCTTACCTGAATATACATGCAGCAATAAAAGGGGAGGCATCACAACTTCACAAGCGTGGTCCCACTTCCAGTTCCACCCAGGTGAGCTCCAACTGTAGGATTGTTCTGACTGACTGATAGATGATTATCCATCGCAAGCAACTAAATGGAAGTAAAAAGCCTCAGTAAGTGGGTTATATATATTTATCACAGATTTACAAGCAATTGACACCACCTGAGTACTACATGATGATGATGACACAATGAGAATGCCTGATTGTGCTAAAATAGAAATAATTGCAATACTAGTTTTGGCTAATGTGGAGCTAGCAGTATTATTTGTAAAATCCACAAGATATCAAAGATGGACTCAAAGTCTGGAGTTGACAAGCTTGGGTTAGGCGTTTATGGTTAAGTAACACAAGGCCTTAATGATGATGATGCTGACAACTCATGCTCTTCATTCTTTATCTAAAAAACTATGGATAATCTTTAATGCGTGGGTTGGTATTTGGCTGGTGTGGGATACTGCTTCGAAGATTCTACAGTAAATTGGTGTTGCTTTCACCATATCCACCCCACCAAGTGTGTGATCCATTGATGGTGTAATTTAAGACACAGCTCAATAAATCACACAGCTCGGGGGAAGAGGGTTAGGAGTTTGATGAATGGATGGGTAAGGAGATTTGAGGAAAGGTTGGACAAAGACAAACTCTTCAACACAAGGCCATCATTCACCTGGGCAATAAGCAGAAGCACATCATTTACCATCAATCTGTTGTTAGAAGGAAACAAAGGAATGAGTATGACAGAGTACAGATACATGCATTTCAAACAGTCCTCTGCCCCCGAGACCCAATTTACCATATATCCAAATGTTTTGTCTTCTAGGTTAAGGAGTGAACCCACCCACCCACTTCTCTTAGTTAATATGATTGTTAAAAAGAAAAATGATACTGTATTGCAAAATTGGGTGGTGCGTCTGCATTCTCCTCGGGAAAGTCCACTCTATGTGGCCTTTCTGCACTGGTCCAGTAGGTAAGCAGGAGTGTTGTTGAACTCAGCTAGCTTTCGCCTTTCGTTCGTGAAGGAGACTAGAAGAAGGCCTGTGGATTGTAGAAGAGAAATAGTATTTTAGAGTCGAGTAGAAGGACAGAAGGAAGGTAAGCTTCATGAGGAGTGTATCACAATAAGAAGACTCAGAGCAAAAAAAAACAAGAGGGGGGCACAGAGTTACACTTTTGCCATTGCCACAAGTCCAAAACATTCACACACAGAGCAGCATTGCACAAACACACCTCTCTCTATTCCAAATAGCTGAGTAGTACTAGGCCTCAGACTCTTGGTTTAACTTTGAATTGAAGTCAACACTTGATAACTTCTTGCTTCTTGCTGTTGATGAGGTAGTCCTGGAGCTCCCAGTCCTGACCTGAGTTCTTCAATGATACTCCTCCATTCCTGAGTGACTCTGAGTAACCCCGTACCAGACCAGTCATCATCATCATCATGAATTGCTAGGACCCGAGCAAGATAGACATGGAGTGCAGGGCACTGCTGTTGAAAAACAAGTAGAGAATCAAACAGAATTGCAGTATTTTGCATAGGTTTTTTTTTATAACTAAAGTGACAGTTCTGATATCTGAAGAACCAGAAAAAAAGGAGAACACCCCTGCCATTAATTAAATCTCACTAAGTATAAAAGGGCTGATCATCACCTATAGAGAAAAAAAATAGGTGCCCATCACTCAAGCCCCAAACAATGCAAATCAATAATCATCTCAAGAAATTTCCCATATTACAGTTCAACATACTCCCTCCCTGAGTGTCTGCCACCACATAAATCATCAATCAACTTAAATCATCACTCACGCAATCAGTCACTCACCGTTGCAATAGTTGAAGTTACCTCATCCAATCTGAGGTAAGCACGGGTACTTGAGGTATTGGGTATTCAATCATCTTTGATGCAGGCAACACATTGGAATTTGGTATTGGCAGGCAGTCCTGTACTTAATAAATGATTTTATGGGGCAGCTGTTCTAGTAATAAGTGATGCAAAAAGGGACAGGCATTAGGCTATGGGCATGCAAGGGAGGCAGGCCTTGTCCCCAGTGTCATGCAGGAATTGTGGAGGCTTCTTCAATGCACACTGGCCTAACTGCAATCAGGCAATATATATGTGACTAATAAAAAAAATGTGGGGCAGCATAAATCTGACACAAAAGTAATAATGTTCCTCTAGCTATTTTTTAAATGTTTTTTCGCAAAGAAAGAACTAAGTTCATTGAGAACATTTTTTAATTTTCTATGGGGGCACTGGCATACTTAGTCTGGGAAGTAGAGTTTGTCCTCAAACTCAGGTGGTTCACCCAGAAGATGGTCAGCTAACACATTTGATTCAATTTCGGACAAATCACCCTCTACCTCCTCCTGTGCTATTGTTTCAGGAAAGGTGTAATTGTTTGGTATAAAATGTTGGTTCATTTTGATCATAGTCAATCTCTCCACATTTTGAGGTGAGAGACTGATCCTTCTCACTGTGACGACTGTACCAGCTGCCCTGAACACACGTTCAGCAGACACACTGGTGACAGGACAAGCCAGATACTTTATTGCCGGCCTGCTGAGCTCTGGCCATTGGCGCATCATCCCATACCAATACATCAATGGATTTTGATCCACATTGAGCTCTTTTGGATCATCCAGATACTCCTGGAACATCCTGTGGTCCTGTGGATGGTCATTGGTGCTGCCACTTGCTTTACCTGTTTTGCCATCCCCTCTACACTGGACTTGAGCCCTGCCAATTGAAACAAATACAATGCAGAGGTTGGGTCTGGTCCTTCTTTTGCTGTTGTTGACGGTGTTCTGGTTGATGTTGTTGTTGGCTGCTGTCAGACAAGACTACCCTCTCTGGAAGTTGAAGGCAGCACCCCAGAGCTGTGGCATAGGACTCAAAGTGCCAATCGTTTTTCTTCCAAGTCTCTGGCATGTTCTACAATCCACCTCTTTTATTTTAAAACATCCCCTTCAGAAAAAGGGATGAAAGTGGGCAGAGGTTTTTTGTACCATGAATCAAGTAGTGTTGCACAAATGTACTCTTTGGACTCTATGATTTCATGTTGCAGCCTTACATTAGAAGCCAAGCGCAGGAATAAGCTCTCAACCAAGGCATGTGCTTCTGTGTTTTCATTCAAACCTGCAATGGAGAACCTTTCAGATGCCTTCTTTAACTGGTCTTGTAGGAGATCCAGAAATGGGACAGCTTGGCCCATTGTACTGTCCTCTTTGCTAACTTCCCGCATGAAAACCTCAAAAGGGAGTAGCATCTGTGGCAGGCATTTGACTAGGCCCCATTTGTCTGCATCCATGGTCATAGCTTTCCCAACTGCATCCCCCTCCTCTTTGAATGACATAGTCATTGATCTGTTTGTACTGCTCAAATAGATGTTGCAGCATGTAAAATGTGGAGTTCCAACGTGTTGGCACCTCCTGTATCAGGGCTTTAACTAGTGCCCTATTATTACGCTGAATAATCTGCAGCTGCTTCCGGGCTTTAAAAGAATGGCAGAAATGGGTGCAGATTCTTCTGCAGGTAGTCAGTATGTTGCTGATATGTCTTCCTTTTTGAGGAAGTCTTTCACCACCAGGTTGATGCAGTAGGCCAAACACAGGACCTTGAAATAGCCTCCATCTGACATGGCCATGACTATGTAACTGCCATTGTCTGTGGCAACAAATCCAATTCTAAGTCGTCCGGGTTGCAGCCATCCATACACCTTGCTGTTAAATTCCTCCAAGATGTTTACAGCTGTATGTGATTTCTCCCTGGCGAACATGGCCACTGTTACATTCCACCGAACGCTCTGAAAACTTTCTTCAGGGCCAAGACCTAAAGATATTGTTTGCTTTGCTCTAAGAATGCTAGATTTATGTCGTCACGGCCATAAGCCATGCGAGTGAGCGTGAAGCCTTGCAGGAGCTCTCTAGCGGTGTGACAAGTCTTGCGCATGCTTGCAAGTTGCCTGAGAGTCTCAGCTCTTGCGGTTGAGTGCCAAAATAAAACTCGAGTGCGCGAACGGAAAAAAACTCTGCTTCACGCCTGAATGGCGGAATTCACTAATTCCACGTTCCTCTGCGAGTGGGGCAGAGTTTACCGCCCTGGGTTATTTGTGAGGTTTGCAGGGGAACAGGATGGGACTTCAACCAAGTATGATTAATAAATAATTAATATTAATTATTTAATTGATAATGAATTATGTAAGTTATGTAATCATTATATTTTTAAGTGGTATTTTAGGTTTGGGTTCTTTGGTTTGTAGGGGTATAGGGTGGGAAGTTTCAAATAATTATTGATTTTGAAGTCAATATTTTATTAGTTAATAATTAAGTAACTAGTTTATTAGTTACATATTTGTTGGGGAATAGGGTGGCAAGTTACTCATATATAAATAATTAAATATTTAACCATTTATTAATAACTATTTTATATATTAATTAATATGTTAATTGTGATTTTTTATTTTAAATATATTTTAATTGTGTGTCGCTATGTTTGTGTGAGTATAATGTGGAATTTTAATTAAATGATCAATTAATTACAAAATTGTACATTTTAAATACATTGCTAATGTTTTTATAAATAATTACTTTTAATTGTTTTTAAAATGTATACACAAGATATTTACATCAATAGTTTTATATTTGTACTTAATTAAAAGAGTTATTAAAATATATTATGTTTTTAACTGAAATAATGTTTCTACTGTTGCATAGACTAGAGTGGTAATAGTACACTTTACCCATGTGATGTCCAGCACTTTCCCTACTGTTGCACAGACTGGAATGAAAATAGAAAATGTTACCCCTTCAGAGTCCAGCGCTTTCCCTGCTGTTGCACAGACTGAAGTGATAATAGTATATCTATTTCTTATATAGTTTAGTAGTTTTGTATTGTTGCTGAAATATATTTAATGTTGTTTTTATTGTTATTATTTATATATATATATATATATATATATATATATATATATATATATATATATATATATATATATATATATATATATGTTAGACCTGGCATCATTGGCGCTGGTCTCACTTCCTCTTTTCGCTTCTGACCTATTATGTTGGCTGGATTTAGATGCTCTGGGCGCTGTGCCACTGCCAATCAGTGACACAGCGTGAATGCTCCTGTGTAAAGATAACTGTATGAATTGGGATAATCATAATTGTCTCGTTTGGTTTACCTGTCAGTCCCTAGTATCAGTGCACTGTGTGTGCCCAGGGCTGGTAGACCAAATACTGCTGGTGGGCCAGCAGCGCTGATTTGCGCTACCCACCGAAGCAGCTTTTAAAGTATGTCTGTGTAGCATGTTCTAATAGCGAGTTACCCTCTATTTCACTGTTTACTATTGCGAGGCCACCCGTTTTCATAGGCCAGAATGTGCAGGCCGAGTATTACGTGCCTTAATCCTACCTGCCCCCAGGAACCTGATAGGAACGTCGAATTTGATATGTTTAAGCTCAGAACATTGAGATGCATCTTGTAGTAAGGATTATTAGCGTAGCCCGTGTTCCAAAATGCCTCTACTAGAAACGAGGTATTTTCTGGCCTGAAGCTTTCCTGTAGGCGTATTGCTAGCGTGTGTATTGGCCGTCTGGTTTTGGAGCGGCAGGGCCAGCTGGGTCATACCTGGCTGGAGAGAGAGATCGGCATTTCGAGTATGGGGAGGGGTGACTCTTTGATCCGAGCAGGGCCGTGCCTGGCAAGGTGAATGATGGCTCCATCTCCCACTGGGCGTCTGATAGCAGACCCCCAGATTCTTAAAGGGCAGGATGTCGCCTCGTAAACCAAGTGCTCCCCGACCCCACCGAACTGGTACTGGCTGGATGCAGTGATTTGTGACTGCAGAGAACAAAGACTTTTTAGGTATAAAACGCTGCGCTGAAACCTGTTCAGTGTGTTCCTTCTAGATGTCAAGACAAAACTCTGTCCGAGCGGACAGAGGAAAGGACTTTGAAACTTTCACCAAGCTTGCTGAAGAAACTACCCAAGGGCCTGAATTGAGAGCGCCTCCTGCTGAAGTCTCAGGGACATTAGACTTCACCCCGTCAGCCGCCCGAATTCCCTTGCTAGGAATTCTACTTGCAGGTGAGGCCTCCGTCGAGTAATCCGGAACCTCTAGTCCTACTGTGAGCAACGCGGACTGGTAATCCTTGTGAACTCTGTGTGTGTGGGCCGCCGCAGCTAAGCGAGAGCTGCCGCCGCTGAGTGCCCGCCATAATTTGAATCGTCAGAATGTTCGCTGAAACTGTGTGGGCCGCCACAGCTAAGAGAGAGCTGTCGCCGCTGAGTGCCCGCTGTAATTTGAATCGTCAGAACCTTCGCTGAAACTGTGTGGGCCGCCGCAGCTAAGAGAGAGCTGCCGCTGCTGAGTGCCCGCCTTATTTTTGAATCCTTTGAACCTTCGCTGAAACCCTGTGTGCCGACGCAGCTAAGAGAGCTGTCGCCGCTGGAAGCCTGCACTTGTGTTAATTGTGCAACATCGTGGATTGTCCCTTTGAGCCGCCGCAGCTAAGAGAGAGCTGCCGCCGCTGAGTGCTCGCACCCTTGCTAACCTTGCATCACCGAAATGTTTCCTGTGGGCTGCCGCAGCTAAGAGAGCTGCTGCCGCTGGTGCCCTCACTTGTGGTAATTGTGCAACATCGTGGATTGTCCTTTGAGCCGCCGCAGCTAAGTGAGAGCTGCCGCCGCTGAGTGCTCGCACCCTTGCTAACTTTGCATCACCGAGATTTGTCCTGTGAGCCGCCGCAGCCAAGAGAGAGCTGCCGCTGCTGAGTGCTCGCACCCTTGCAAACTTTGCATCACCGAGTTTTGTCCTGTGAGCCGCCGCAGCCAAGAGAGGGCTGCCGCCGCTGAGTGCTCGCACCGTTGCTAACTTTGCATCACCGAGATTTGTCCTGTGAGCCGTCGCAGCCAAGAGAGAGCTGCCGCTGCTGAGTGCTCGCACCCTTGCTAACTTTGCATCACCGAGATTTGTCCTGTGAGCCGCTGCAGCCAAGAGAGGGCTGCCGGGCTGAGTTCTCGCACCGTTGCTAACTTTGCATCACCGTGATTTGTCCTGTGAGCCGCCGCAGCTAAGAGAGAGCTGCCGCCGCTGAGTGCTCACACCCCTGTTAACTTTGCATCATCGTGATTTGTCCTGTGAGCCGCCGCAGCTAAGAGAGAGCTGCTGCCGCGGAGGGCTCGCACCTTTGCTAACTTTGCATCATTGGGTTTTGTCCTGTGGGCTGCCGCAGCTAAGAGACAGCTGCTGCCGCTGAGTGCCCACATCTTTGTCAACCTTGCACCACCGTGAATCGTTCTGTGGGCCGCCGCAGCTAGGAGAGCGCTGCTGCCTCCGCGAGCCCACCACGGAGCTGCACGACGAAAGTCATCGCCACCACCAGCCCGGACCGCCGCAGCCGTGTGCTGCTGCCCCGTGCTGCTGCCGCTGAGGGCCCGCCTGTCCCGGAGTGCCCAAATCATTGCGAGTGCACTTTGCGGACCACTGCCATCGAGAACTGTGGTCGCTGGGAGTCCACCTGTCACCGTCTCCGCTTCTTCAAGAAGCTACGTACTGTGTCCCCGTCCAACGGCAGGTATCTGGTGCGCAATGGGTTGCGTAGACCCAGGCCTTGAACTCAGTCAGTGCCACGTTCTGGTGAATACCTATTGCCCTTTTAAGTCCCTACTGATTTACATGCATGGTGACTGGTTAAAACGCTTTTGAGAGTCTCGTACTAAACCTTAGATAAAGATGCTATTTTTCCTATACCTACTTGAGTTGTGTCCTTTTGTGGTGTCGTTACTGCCTTATTGTGCATGGTCATAAATGCTTCACACACTGCCTCTGAGATAGGCCTAACTGCTCATGCTACGTTACCACAGGGTTGAGCAGGGGTTATCAAAGGGGTAGCCCACTTGCCCTGACTTAGGAAGAAGGGTCCCTATTTGGACAGTGGTGCCAGCCATTGCCAACTAGAGACCCCCATTTCTAACAATATATATATATATATATTCACTGAAAAAACCATAGGTTTCAGGCACGTTATAGTTAGAAATTAGTATTTAAAAAGCCTTAGAAATTCACTGAAAAAACCATAGGTTTTATGGAAAGTTATAGTTAGTTGGACATTTCACTCGTACAAAACCAGAGAAATTCCCCCATTATAGTTAGTTCAGCTAACTATAACTCGCGCCCCCGCAATGCACTGCTGATGACGTCACATATTACATCACTCATGACATGGTCAGTGACATCACTGATGACATCTCAAATGACATCACTGATTACATCACTGATTACATCACTGATGACATCATCCATGTGATAAATTGATGCATCTTCTCACACCCTAATATAACCTTTGATACACCCACTCTAAATTACAGACTGCCATTGTCTGCCATTGCAAAGCAGTTTGCAATGACAGGCCAGGAGCCGTGCGGCTCCCGCCCTGTCATTGCAAACAGCAGTGTCCCGGGGGTGGGCACCCCGGGACACTGCAGGAGGCGGCCCTGGGGGGTGGCGGTCCCCAGGGCCATCAAGGGCTCTAGGAGGGGGGCCGCGCGGCCCCCCTCCCTTCAATTGCAAAGCCCCGGGGAAGTGGTGGTCCCTGGGGCTCGGGGGTCCGTAACGGACCCCCAAATTACCATTTTAGTGCCCTGGGACGTGTGGGGGGGGCTCGAGCCCCCCCACAGAGGTATATATATTTTTTTTAAAAGAAGCCCCGGGGCGGTCCCGGGGTTGTGGGAGGCCGTGTGCCCCGCAAATAATTAATGAAAGCCCGGGGGTGGTGGTCCCTGGGGCTTGGGGAGACCTTAGAGGCCCCCACACATTCCAAATTAGCCCCGGGGGTGGCGGTCCCCGGGGCTGCGGGAGGCTGTATGTCCCCGCAACTCATTAATCAAGCCCGGAGAGGTGGCAGTCCCGGGGCAGTGTGGGATTGGGGCCCCCACACTTTTTCACTGCCCCGGGACCTGGCCCACCCGGGGCTTCAATCCAACGAGCGCGTTTTTTTATTTTCTCGGCCGGATTCGCGCACCCAGCGCGAGTGGGCCGATTTTCTTTTTTTTAAAATGCTTTTTTGTACCCTGGGGGTCCTTGTGGGACCCCCTGAGCAGGCCTAGGGGGTCAGGGTGTTTCTACCCTGCCCCCTTTTCTTTTTTTTCACGTTTCTTTTTCTCTTTTCTTGTGGCTCAGTTCTACCAAGTCACAAGATGGCTGCCAACACTTCCTGGTTTGGAGTGTTGACAAACAATTAGAATAAAGCGCGTGATCGGGAGGGTGCGCGGATCCACCTTGCCTCTATATATCGAAACTTTTATTTTTGGATTTTCTCAGCAACTACTGAACGGATTTACTCCATCTAAAAAAAGGTCTCTTTCTGAACCAAGGGCTACCTTTTGCCAAATTTGCTGTAATTCCGTTCAGCAGTTTCAGCTGTAACCGTGTCTAAAGTTTCCTATGGGAAATTGATTTTCCGACCTCTATTTTTGAATTTCTCAAGAACTACTGAACGGATTTGCACCATTTAAAAAAAAGGTCTCTTTCTGAAACAAGGGCTACCTTTTTGCCAAATTTGGTGTAATTCCGTTCAGCAGTTCGGGCTGTAGCCGTGTCTAAAGTTTCCTATGGGAATTAACATGGAAAAAACACGTTTTGGGACCCCCCTTTTTTCTCAGCCCCCGCTTGCCGAATCACCTCGAACCTTTCAAGATAGGAGCTGACCGGAGCGGGCCATAAGTTTTGAAACTTTTGTGAAGATTCGTCAACCGGCGCCAAAGTTATTGGGAAAATAAAAAATGAGTTTCCTATGGAAACTAGGTCCTAACTATAACTATCTACTGGCGACCGCCACTAGATAATATATATATATATATATATTCACTGAAAAAACCATAGGTTTCAGGGACGTTATAGTTACAAATTAGCATTTAAAAAACCTTTGAAATTCACTGAAATAACCATAGGTTTTAGGGACAGTTATAGTTAGTTGGACATTGCACTCGTACAAAACCCGTGAAATTCCCCGTTATAGTTAGTCCAGCTAACTATAACTCGCGCCCCGCAATGCACTGCTGATGACGTCACATATTACATCACTCATGACATGGTCAGTGACATCACTGATGACATCACTGATGACATCTCAAATGACATCACTGATGACATCACTGATGACATCATCCAGTGACTGTGTGTTTCTGTAAAGTTTAAATATTTTTAATATATATAGGAAAAGACGTATTGAAGAATGAGTGGGTGTGTAAGTGTCTGTATGGATGATTTAGTAGGTGCGTGACTGACTCTATAAGTGAGTGATTTAACGTATCTTACTGAATGCATGGGTTAGTGACTAAACTGGGTGAATGTCTGTATCCGTCTGTCTGTTGCTGTGTAAGTGGCTGCATGTGTTTGTGAATAGCTACATGAGTGTCTATATGAGTTATTGAATGCTTGTCTGAGTATCTGTATGGGTGCCTGAGTGTTTGTGTGGGAGGGGTGTGTGCAACTCTGTGCATAGATGTGTGAGTGGGTGATTCACTGGGTGGATGGTTTCAAGAGTGCATCTGTGATAGACTGTATGGGTGGGTAAGTGTGTGTAAGAGTGTGTTAGTGAGTGAATGTATGTCCCAGTGGTACATGTGTGAGTAACTACATATGTGAAAGGCAGTATATATGTGTGTTGGAGTATATAAATAGCTATAAGCGAGAGTGAGTGATTGTGATAGTGGCTGTATGGATGAGTGTGTGCTTGTATCAGTGATTGTATAAGAGCGTAAGAATGTGCTACTATTTGTATGAGTAAGTGAGCTGGTGTGTGTATAACTGTGTAGGTGAGTAAATGGTAGTGTGTTTAATTATTTGCATGACTGACTAGGTGTGTGAGTACCTCTATGGATGAGTGGCGGTGTTTGAGTGTCTATATAGGAGTATGAGTGCATATGATAGTCCTGTACTGAGTGACCGTAAGTATGAGTGACTGTACGGGTGAGTGAGTGGATGTGTGCGTAGACCTAAGAATCAGTGAGTGGGTATGTAGTTATTGGTGTTGGAGTGTCTATGGTTTTGCGAATGGCAGTCTGTAATTTAGAGTGGGTATATCAAAGGTTATATTGGGGTGTGAGGAGGTGCATCAGATTATCACGTGGATGATGTCATCAGTGATGTCATTTGAGATGTCATCAGTGATGTCATCAGTGATGTCACTGACCATGTCATGAGTGATGTAATATGTGGCGTCATCAGCAGTGCATTGCGAGGCGCGAGTTATAGTTAGCTGGACTAACTATAACGGGGAATTTCACGGGTTTTGTACGAGTGCAATGTCCAACTAACTATAACTGTCCCTAAAACCTATGGTTTTTTCAGTGAATTTCAAAGGTTTTTAAATGCTAATTTGTAACTATAACGTCCCTGAAACCTATGGTTTTTCAGTGAATTTCAAAGGTTTTTAAATGCTAATTTGTAACTATAACATGTCTGAAACCTACGGTTTTTCAGTGAATTTCAAAGGTTTTGTAAATGACAATTTTTAAATGTATTAATTGTTATATAAATTTTTTCATACTGATTTCCAAATTTTGTAGAAACAATTTTTTTTAAATATTTTATTTTTTAAATTACATTGTAATTACATTATACATTACATTACAAAAATACTTTCTCAGAATGAATTACTTTAGTTTAAATACTTTGCACATAGGCAATAGACTTTTAAGTACAGTAGTTACAGTTGTTGCAGTGGGCAACACATTTTCAAACACAATGCAACATTCAGCTCAATGTGAATTTCTAGTTAAATGCAATTAGTTACTTTATGGATTACTTTTCTAACCACAGGACTGGATCCTAGATTCAGTCCTGGGACATCTCCTGTAAACAGTTGAGTAAACGCGTTTTGGTTACAGTCGTGATTTTTAAGGAATATTATTGTACTTTAAAAGTTCACACTTAGGAACTTTTTCTCATAGAATCACCAATGTTATCCTATGGAAGGAAATTCACTTAGAAGTTAAAAACTGTTATCGTTACTTTTTCTTACTCAGTGTTGGATCCTGGATCCAGCACTGGTGCATCTCCTGTAAACAGTTGAAAGAATGCGTTTAAGTCATACAGGCGATTTTTAGGAATATTTGTAGTTTGTGAAAATCGACACTTTGAAACTTTTCTGCTGAAAACCAGACAATGGATTCCTATGGAAGAAAATATAAGTTACTGGTAAGTACGGTTAAAATTACTTTTCAGGGTCAGTGCTGGGCTAAAGATGCAGCACTGGGTTCTCTCCTGATAACAGGTGAGTAAATTGGAATTTCTTACTTTGGTTGATTTTAGAGGAATATTATAAAGTTCCAAAACTCCACACTTAGAAGAATTTCCAAGTGAAACCAGTCAATGTTAGCCTATGAAGGAAATTCAAGTTACTGGTAAGTACGGTTAAAATTACTTTTCAGGATTAGTACTTGGCTGAAAGATACAGCACTGAGGTCTCTCCTGATAACAGGTGAGTAAATCGGAATTCGTATTTCGGCTGATTTTAGAGGAATATTTTAAAGTTCCAAAATTCCACACTTAGAAGAATTTCCAAGTGAAAACAGTCAATGTTAGCCTATAGAAGGAAATTCAAGTTACTGGTAAGTACGGTTAAAATTACTTTTCAGGACCAGTACTGGGCTGAAAGATACAGCACTGAGGTCTCTCCTTATAACAGGTGAGTAAATCGGAATTCGTATTTCGGCTGATTTTAGAGGAATATTTGTATGTTTCAAAAATCAACACTTAGAAACTTTTCAACAAAAAGCAGGCAATGATATCCTATGGAAGGAAATTCAAGTTACTGGTAAGTACGGTTAAAATTACTTTTCAGGACCAGTACTGGGCTGAAAGATGCAGCACTGAGGTCTCTCCTTATAACAGGTGAGTAAATAGGAATTCGTATTTCGGATGATTTTAGAAGAATATTTGCACAATGGTGAAGGGAGGGCGGGGCCTGAGGTGACATCTGTGCAAACGCGCCCCGTGGCGCGTTTTAAGTTGGGGGATTAAGTCCCCTTGAATCCTGAGGGTCCCTAGGGGCCAACTAGCCCACCAGGAACCTCCAATATGCGCCAGGGGCTGCGTTGCAGAGACGTGTAGAGAGGCCACACCCCTTTTACACCTCTCTGCAACGCAGCTCTGTGGCGCTTTCTGGATGTACCTGTTGGGCTAGTTGGCCCCAGGGACCCTCAGGATTGAAGGGATTTAATTCCCCATCTTAAAACGCGCCACGGGGCCTGTTTGCACACATGTCACCTGAAGCCCGCCCCCTCCCTTCACCACTGTGCTAACGCGCCCAGTGGCGCATTTTAATTTGAGAATTAAGTCCCCTTGAATCCTGAGGGTCCCCGAGGTCCAACTAGCCCACCATATACCTCCAAAGCGCCACAGAGCTGCGTTGCAGAGAGGTGTAAAGGGGCGTGGCCTCTGTACACCTCTCTGCAAGGCAGCCCCCTGGCACATACTGGAGGTTCCTGGTGGGCTAGTTGGCCCCTAGGGACCCCCAGTATTCAAGGGGATTCGTTCCCCCTCTGCAAACGCGCCAGGGCGCGTTTGCAGAGTGGTGAAGGAAGGGGCGGGGCCTGGGGCCCGATCGTTTTTTTTTTTTGTCCCCTGAAGGGAGGCTGTGTAGCCCCCTTCCTTTTCATGTTTTTGGGCCCTGGGGACCCCATCCCCCAGGGCCTTACCCCTTTTTTAAATTAAATATAAAAAAAACGGGGAAGGGGGCGCGTGGCCCCCTTCCCTGGGCCTGTATTGGCCCGGGGACCCCATCCCCGGGGCATGGCCTCGATTTTTTTTTCATTGGAGGGGGGCTGCGTGGCCCCCTCCTCAGGCCATTTAAGGCCCGGGGACCCCATCCCCGGGGCCGGCCTTTCAGTTTTTTTAATTTAATTATTTTTATTTTTGGGGAGGGGTACCGCGTGGCCCCCCTCCCGGGCCACTACTTGCCCCGGGGACCCCATCCCCCGGGGCTGGCCCTCTCCGTTGGGGACTGTGGGGGTCCCCAAGCCCCCACAGTCCCGCCGGCTCCCCGCGTCCCTTGGGAGCCGGCATTGCTTTACACATGGGGAGCTGCTAAGATGCAGCTCCCCATGTGAAAGCTATGTGCTGGATATTGGAAGAGAGAGCAGGTTCCCTGCTCTCTCTTCCAATATCCAAAGCAGTTTGCTATGGCAGGGCGGGAGCCGCGAGGCTCCCGTCCTGCCATAGCAAACTACAGTGTCCCGGGGGTAGGCACCCGGGACACTGCAGGAGCCGACCCTGGGGGTGGTGGTCCCCAGGGCCATCAAGGGCTCCAGGAGGGGGCGCGCGGCCCCCTCCCATTCAGGTCACAGCCCCGGGGAGGTGGTGGTCCCGGGGCTCTGGGAGTCGTAACGGACCCCCATATTTAAATGTTTAGTGCCCGGGGAGGTGGCGGTCCCGGGGTGTGTGGGGGCTGGAGCCCACCCACACAGGATTTTTAATTTAAAAAAAAAAGCCCCGGGAGGTGGTGGTCCCGGGGCTGCGGGAGGGCTCAGAGCCCTCCCGCACCATTAAAAAAGCCCGGGGGTGGCGGTCCCGGGGCTTGGGAGGCCTTTGAGGCCCCCACACATAAATTAACCCCCGCCACCATGCCCCCGGGACTTGGGCCACCCGGGGCCAAGTACTATCGAAGCGTGGGAGACCGCGCTCGATTTTTCGGCAGGATTCGCGCACCCTGAGCGCATCCTGCCGATTTTTAAAAAAATGTTTTTATTTTTTGCCCAGGGAGTCCTTGTGGGACCCCCTGAGCAAACCTAGGGGTCAGGGTGTTTCTACCCTGCCCCCTTTGTGCGCTTGTTTCTGTCCCTCGGTTCTACCGAGGACAAAATGGCTGCCAACATTTCCTGAATCGGAATGTTGACAGCCAGCTGACAGACCAATTAACATGCAACTCGTGATCGGGACGGTGCGCGCAGGGTGCGCTGAGGGTACGCGGACCCTACTCGGCCATAGATATCACTATCTTTTTTACTTTTCATTTTCTCAGCAACTACTGAATGGATTTACACCATTTAACAAAAAGGGTTCTTTCTGAACCAAGAACTACCTCTTTGCCAAATTTGGTGTAATTCCGTTCAGCAGTTCGGGCTGTAGCCGTGTCTAAAGTTTCCTATGGAAAAATGCATGGGGAAAACGCGTTTTGGGACCCCCTTTTCCTCGGCCCCAGCTTGATGAATCCCCGAGACTTTCAGGGTAGGAGCGGACCGGAGCGGGCCACAAAGTTTGAAAATTTCGCGAAGATACGTCAACCGGCAAGAGAGTTATTTCAAATAGAATGTCGCGGATTTCCTATGGATAATAGGTTGTAACTATAACTATCTACTGGCGACCGCCAGTAGATAATATATATATATATATATGTCACCTACTGTCAGTCGCCAGTAGGTAGTTATAGTTAGAACCTAATTTCCATAGGAAAAAAAACGTTTTTTGATTTGTCAATATCTTTGACGCCGTTTGAAGAATCTTCGCGAAATTTCCAAAACTAATGGGGCGCTCCGGCCAGCTCCTGTCTTGAAGGTTTCGGGGTGATTTGTCAAGTGGGGGCCGAGAAAAAGAGGGGAGTCCCAAAAACACGTTTTCTCCATGTTAATTTCCATAGGAAATTTTGGAACAGGCTGCAGTCCGAACTGCTGAACGGAATTACACATTTGGCAAAAAAGTAGCTCTTGGTTCAGAAAGCAATTTTTTTTTAAATGGTGTAAATCTGTTCAGTAGTTCCTGAGAAATAAAAAAATAAAAAAATATCAATATCTGGTGACCGCAGTGGATCCGCGAACCAGCACGATCACAAGCTTGTCTCTGATTGGCTGCCAACACTTCAAACCAAGAAGTGTTGGCAGCCATCTTGTGACTCGGTTGAACTGAGTCACAAGAATAAAGGTGAAAAAACAAGATAAGGGAGCAGGGATGAAACACCCTGACCCCCTAGGCCTGCTCAGGGTTTTTAATTTTTTTGGCATGATTCGCGTACGCTATGCGAATTCTGCTGATTTTTTTTTTAAAGAAAATAAGCGCAGTCTCCCACGTTTTGTTTTAATAAGCCCCCAGGTGGGCCAGGTCCCGGGGGCAATGTTGTTAATATACGTGGGGGACGCGTGGGCCGCCGCAGCCCCGGGGACTGCCACCTCCCTGGGGCTTTTTAAATAATATGCGGGGGCATGTGGCCCCCCCACAGCCCCGGGGACCTCCACCTCCCCGGGGTTTCTTTAAAAAAACTGCGTGGGTGGGCTCCTGCCCCCCTATGCTGCCCCAGGGACTGCCACTTCCCCGGGGCTTTTTAAATATTATGCGGGGCATGTGGGCCCCCCGCAGCCCCGGGGACCGCCACCTCCCCAGGGCTTCTTTAAAAAAACTGCATGGGTGGGATCCTGCCCCCCCAGGCTGCCCTGGGAACCACCACCTCCCCATAGCATTCCTTATTATGGGGCAGGGGCCTCGCGGGCCCCCCCAAGCCCCAGGGACTGCCACCTTTCCGGGGCTTTACTTCAATTAGAAAGTGTGGGGGGTTTCCTGCCACTCCCCATACTGCCCCGGGGACCACCACCTCCGCGGGGCAATTTTAAATTAAGGGTGGTGGTCCATTCCGGGCCCCGGGGACTAACACCTCCTCGGGGCAATGTTTACATTGGGAGGGGGGCCACGCTGCCCCCCTCCTGGAGCCCTCCATGGCCCTGAGGACCAACCAGGGCCGGCTCCAGCAATGTCCTGGTGTGCCTACCCCCGGGACATTGCTGTTTGCTATGACATTACTGTTTGCTATGACACGGCTCTCGCCCTGTCATAGCAAACACTGCTTGCTTCGTGGAAGTGAGAGCAGGAAACCTGCTCTCGCTTCCAGCTGGCAGCAAGTGATTTTAGGCAAAGGAGCTGCATGTTAGCAGCTCCCTTTGCCCAAAAGCAATGCCGGCTCCCGCAAGAGGCGGGGAGCCGGGAGGGACCGTGGGGGCATTGGGGCTCCCCTGCGGTCCCCAATGTTGATGCCAGGCCCCAGGGGATGGGGTCCCCGGGACAATAAGTGACCCAGGGAAGGGGGGCCATGCGGCCCCCTTCCCGTGTATGTAATTTAAAAATAAATAAATAAACAAGCCAGTGCCCCAGGGGATGGGGTCCCCGGGGCCAATAATGGCCTCCGGAGGGGGGCCTGCGCGGGCCCCCTCCTTTAAAATTATTATTTTTTTAAATAAAAATATGTGGCCATGGCCCGGGGGATGGGGTCCCCGGGGCCAAAATCGGGCCCCCTTCCCATTTTTAAGAAAAGGAAAAAAAATGTTGCAGGTCCTTGGGATGGGGTCCCCAGGGCCCACAAAATATTGAGAGAAGGGGGGCCACACAGCCCCCCTTCTAACTAAAAAAAAAAAAGGAAAAAAAATAAAAAAAAAGCTGGCATCTCACCGAAGGCCCCGCCCCCTCCCTGCACCACTCTGCAAACGCTCCTCCTGGCAAGTTCTGGGTTGGGGGATTAAGTCCCCTAGATCCTTAAGGGTCCTCGGGGGCCAATTAGCCCACCAGGTACCTCCAGTAATCCCGACACAGTGGGATTGCTGAGAGGTGGTCCGAGGCCACGCCCCTTTTTACACCACTCTTCAAACGCACCTCTTGGCCCACTGCTGGTGGAGCGATGAGGTCCTCTTGTGTCCTGAGGACCTGAAGACTAAAGTGGACTTCATCCCCTGAGCAGCAATGTGCCAGAAGGTGTGTTTGAAGAGTGGTGTGGCCTCAGACCACTCTCAGCAATCCAGGTGTGTCGGGCTTACTAGAGATAACAGGAGGGCTCGTTGGCCCCCAGGGACCCTAAGGAGGCAAGGTCAGTGCTTAATTTTAGTCAGTGCTTTCCGGTGCTGAGCACCAGCACTTAATTGGTTTCTGGTGCTCGGCACCGGCACCTAATTGTCAACACCACACTTAGGGCTGTTAAGAGTATGCACGCCCGCCTTGTCCACTCTCCCATGTCCACCTTGTCTAGTATGCCCGCCTTGTCCAGCACTTCTTTGCGCTAACCTTGCCTGATTGATAGAGCAGGGCTTTTTGTATATTGTAAACCATGTGCATGTTTGTCTCATGCTTTCTTGTAAGTAACCAATTGTCAAAAATGTGTAAACCAACTGCCAAAAGCGTGTAAAACAATGTATATACAAAAGTTGAAAGCATACCAACTGTCAAAACGTGTAAAAGCAATGTGTATTCAAATATATGCAAATGGGGCTGACACGCGCCAACTGACAGGAGCACTCCATTCGTAATGCATATTCAAAGATATTCACACGTGCTAACTGTCAATTGACATACGCGTGTATGTTAATCATTTACAACGTGAATGAGAGGGTATTTAAACCGCTCTCATTCACACTCGCTGCTTGGCCTCGTTTCGTCAAACACTTACCTGGCTCCAGCTCCTGTCTCCGGACCGGCTTCCCTTCCCTTCAGGCAGCTCCTCGGGGATTCCTTGCCTTCCTGACTCCGGTTGATGTCTTTCGTCAGAAGGCTCTTCTCTACAGCTTCCGGGCCTTGCATCGTGTTACCGCTGTATCTGTAAAAGACGAGCAGAAAGAAAAGCGTAAAACAAGGTATTTAACACAACGAAAGCTGCGGTGAGTCTTTTCAGTATTTAATTGCAAATGTGCGCATTATTTGAAAACAACTACTACAACAGAGATCGACATAATCAAAACTCTTGAGGGAGCATCAAGTCGTATCGCAGAAGGATTACCGAAATTCTCAGAAACTAATTGACATCAAGAAAACAAAGACTTGAAAACTTTATTGTAAAAGGTACTTTATTGTAAAAGGTATTTATATCACATTTATCTCGAAACGAACATTTAGCTTCAAGAACATAAGAGACTTGCGACACCATTGGGAAAAGCCATTATTGTTTATCATTATTTTGTTATGTTATTCTCATTTTGTTACCTAGCGCGATTAATGCTCTGACACAGAAATCTGAAGGAGAGTCACAAGTTACAGATTGCCCATCAGAACATTTTTAGTTGCATATCTATCACTAATCCCACGCCCAACCTAAGAAGGTATTAGGAATCTAGTGAGAGGTGCAAGAACACTCATTGCTTCTCGTTCCCTGTGTCCTGTATCCTATCCAGTCCCGCTGAATTCCTGCCCATAAGCGAAGACGGCTGGAATCTTCCTGTCCCTTTGTTTCTCTTCTCATCCCAACCCCTTTCCCCCAGGGAACTTTCAGAGTGACGATAAGTTATCTATACCTGTTGTCATGCTGATAGTTTCCAGAGGGCCTGGGGACATTGTCATCATCAAGGTGAAACAACCTGGAGCACAGGTGAGCGTCTTTAAGGGCAGTCTACCACAAGGTGGCGCTGCTCATGTAATTTAGAGATGAGCAGTATAACAGTTGTTTAGGGAAACAATATACATTAAAAAGTTGCTAATACCTGCCTCCCCAGCCACTCCTTTAGCTTTGGGGAGCTGGAATAATCTGAACTGTCGCATTTACATGCGAGAGAGATGGTTAGTAGTTGTTTTGGCAGCAATGACAAGGGCGATGGGTGGTGCAAGCTGCAGTTGCCTCCTGGTCAGAGCCCTGGCACTTAATATTTTACAAATTAAGCACTGGGAAAGGGGACTTCATCCCCCAACCGAGAGCGCCAGGAGGCGCGTTTGCAGAGTGGTGGAGAAAGAGGGTGTGGCCTGTGTCCACCTCTAAGCAATCCCACTATCTGGGGCTTACTGGAGGTGTCCGGTAGGCTAGTTGGCCTCTAATGACCCCCAGCATCGAAGGGGACTTTAATCCCCATCCAAGGGTGCGCCAGGGAGCGCGTTTGCAGAATGGTGGGCAAAGAGGGCGTGGCCTGGTATGGGAACTTACCAATGCTGCTGTGTGAAACTTACTGGAGGTAATAGGAGGGGGTAGTTGGCCTCCAAGGACGTCCTTGGGGGCCAACTACCCCTCCTGTTACCTCCAGTAAGTCCCACACAGTGGTATTGCTAAGAGGTCTTCAGAGGCCACGCCCCCTTTCTCCACCACTCTGAAAACGCACCTCCTTGCACACTACGGGTTGGAGGATGAAGTCCACTTTACTCCTGAAGGACTTTGAGGGCCAAGAAGCCCTCCTAGTACCTCCTGTAAGTCCTAAGCAGCAGAATTCCTGAGCGCTGGTCGGAGGCCCAGCCTCCTTTCTGCACCACTCTGCAAACGTGACTACTACGTTATAGTTATAAATCAGCATTTAAAAAACCTTAGAATTTCACTGAAAACAACATAGGTTTGAGGGACGTTATAGTTAGTAATTAGCATTTAAAAAACCTTTGAAATTCACTGAAAAAAACATAGGTTTCAGGGACGTTATAGTTAGTAATTAGCATTTAAAAAACCTTAGAAACTCACTGAAAAAAACACAGGTTTCAGGGACGTTATAGTTAGTTGGACATTTCACTCTTACAAAACTAGAGAAATTGGGCCGTTATAGTTAGTTGAACTAACTATAACTCGCTCCACCGCAATGCACTGCTGATGACTTCACATATTACATCACTCATGACATTATCGTTGCGCGACTTTTTGGAAAATCTCCCCCTAAGTATCTTAGGGAACACTCTTTGGCCTAACACCAGTAGATTGCTCTGAGCAACAGTCCTACAGTGAAGTTATAGTTGGGCCTGCTGTTTAGAAACTTGTGTGCCACAGTGCAAGGTTGATCGAGACTGACAACAACACTGAGACAGATAAGATGTGAAGGACCCTGGCGCAATAACAGAAGTCTTTCCCTTAGCTGATTGGCACAGAGACCAAGCCAGAGGTTACACTCTAAACACCTGGACTGCAACAGACAGTGGACCGACTTTGGAAAGGAACAAGTACCAGAATGGAAAGAATAACCAGACTACATGACAGACAAGACAGCAATGAAACATGGAGAAAGCCAAGACAAGGAGTTATGAACAGGGTTTTAGAAATCAAGAACAGGAATACAGGGATCAAGAGCAGGCTGTAGCCAACAGGCACTGGGACAAGTAATGCCCAGCTTGTACATAGAAACTGGAACTAAGATTCAGAACAAGCATAGAAACTGGAACTAAGGGCCTTATTACGATGTTGGGCGGACAACACCATTACGGAAAGGAACCGCCTGACCTCAGGTCGGCGGTTCCGACCGCAGTGTTTTGATGCGACCAAATCTCCATTTCTCAATGGAAGCTTATGTGGCGGGCAAGAAAAGGCCTGCAGCACAAGCTTCCATAGAGAAATGGAGGTTTTGAAACATCATTGCACTGTGTAGCAGGCACCGTGCGGTGCCTGCCACACAGTGCAGGAATGTGTGCCTCCCAGGCCCCTTTGTGGAGGGCCAGGTTGGAGGGGGCCCATCTCGGGGCCCCCAAAGTCAGTTTACAACAGCCAAACCATGTCAGAAAGGCCCACATGGCGTGGCTGTCGGAAACTGACATCGAAATCAAAACAGCGGAGCCGAGCCTGGCTCCACTATCCTTATTGGGATTACTATTACGCTCCTGTTCCGACTGGCAGCAAAGGCAGAAGCAGGACGCTCCCGTCTGCACAGCTCCAGGCTCCCATTTAAAGGCCCTGCAGTTCGTTTTCTAAAAAATACAAAACCAATCATCCCGGCCAGCTGCCTTTCCATCCCGGGTTCCCTCCAAATAAGCAAACACGAGTCCTGGACAGACATTCCCACTCAGTTCTTTGGCGCCATTAATTCACGCCTTCGGCCCATTTTAAAAATCAGTACCAGCTGCCCACATCATTAACAGACGAATGGGCCAAGGATGATTTTCCTTTCTTCTAATTCAGCTTGCTCACCCTTGTCCTGAAGATGAACCCCACTTATTGGGTTCGAAACGCCGTCGACCACCATACAACATGAACTCCTATTACTCCTTGTAAAATAACTGTGGAGCTCATTATACTGTTGTCAATGCGATGCCTTTTTAAACCTCACTATCACCCTGCATGTCACGCTTCCTTTCACCTAAATGTATGTGAGCACCTGAATACTATACAAAAAATTGTAAAATAAATGTCTATCATTTATCTGACCTACATGACCTTCCTCTGATCTTTCCTTTGCTCCCTCATGAATTAATTTCAAAATCTTAGAACCAAGTGTTCCCTGCTGGGTCACTTTCTCGCTTTGGACCATTTAGGCCACACCTGAACCACTGTTTCCTAGATATAAAGTATTAAGCAGCACTGGCAACTGAGGAAGAAAGCAGGAGTGCCCAGTGCCAGCAGTTGAAGAATGAATTCTGAAAGCAGAAGTCAGGCTTAAAAAATCCTTTATCCCAGCTTAAAGCCACTTAGGGTGATTGGGATTCAGAACAGGTGTACGTGAGCTGAAGCACAGAACAGAGGAGCATAGTAAAAGTCCCTCCTCCAACTTTCTGCCTGAAGGAGTGCACTGAAGTTCCAGGAAGCAACCAGTGGACAGAACGAAACTCCAGAATGGAACAAGGGTCAGATTGAGCTTCAGGACATTGCAGGAATTCATGCAAAGGAGCACATGGGCATGCTGGAAATGGTAAGACAGAGTTCCAAGTATAATGAGATTTACCAAAAAGCTGCTCTTCAGCTATCACACTCGGGTAAGGCATAAAAGTACTATAACATATTAGTGGTTGATAAGTTAAGCCTGGAATGGAATCTGGAGTGGATCTGATGTACAAAATTATCTGTAAAGTCTTTGGGCCTGATTACGAGTTGCTCATAATATTCCGACCCATGCATTAACCCTTCTTTACGCATTGGTCAGAATTACGAGTTTGGAGGTATTTAGCACATTGGATATTTACTGGCTACATTATTTAACAGGGAATACATAGGGAATTCACCATATTACACGGTTTGTGGAGTGTTGAACACCAAAAAACACGTTATTAACCACAAAGTCATAATAGGTGTTATTTATCGCAACCAATAAATAATATACCTGCGGTATCATTATTTATCAGATGCATTAAATAACGACTCAACTCATAATTGGGCCCTTTGAATGAACAATGAAGTGCAGCACAGGTTCTAAATAGGTGTTCATGAGAGAAACAAGCTCACAGGAGGTCTTCAAGTAGCAGCACCCGATGGAAGGAATGAAGGATCCTGTCAGAAATTCTGCCATGTTGAGGTTTGGATTCAAAGTCTGATGAATGTCTGCACTCATTGAAAAGTAAACAAGCAACATTCAGAGTATAATCAAAAACAATACGGTCTTAGAAGTGAAGAAGTAGTTCTATACATTAATTATATTGCTCTGTCATAAATTTTCATACCAGCACCACAGTTCGATGGTATATGCTAGGCAGTTTTCTCTCATAATCATGAACATCTATAGTAGGGCGATAACAGCAGAGAGCAGACATGGCAACAGCATGGACTCCCCAGACCCTGCACAAGCAACAGCACAACCCCTTAATAAACAGGGCCAAGAGAGTCAGAATATAAATCGCCTATCTATTTTGATAGACTGCAGTAAAGCATTTTAAGCAAAAGAAGTCAAAATATAGAGCTCTTTATGGGCAAACAATAAACCATCCTACTACAGCATATGTTGATGAAACCACTAAATCTGCCCTTTTTATAAGAAATTCGTCATTGACTAGCAAGTTTTTATGTGTATGGAAGTATGGAGGAGCAAATGCAAAAATTAGTCAATGGTTGGATTAAGAGTTAGATGAGTGAGTGAATGAACTGGGAATTGACTGAATGAAGGGATGAATATGGGTCACTGTATAGAGGATGCTGGCTGAATAATTGAGTGCATGCTTGTTTGAACAGGTGGGTGGTTCTATGAGGTACTGTCTGCATTTATATACAAAAAGGAAAGTACATTGATAGGCTAATGCATAGTTTAATGGATGAATAGCAACAGGTAAGATGGTACAGCCCCACCGGGAACAGCATCCTGCTGCTTAGACCCACTCATTCCAACTGAACACTCATCCAAACCATGCAGTCATGAACATTCCATTGCATCACACTCACACAGGCTGAGCATCAAGGAACTAGGAGATCATAGAACACAACATATATCTCCTTCCTTCAGAAAACAAAATAAACAACAGGACACAGGGTGGAAGAAAATGCACGTCCTGTAAAAATTACATGAATCATTACACTCCTTGAATTCTAAAATAAGATCACATAAGATTACATTGCATAAATCATTACCCTCCTTAGGTTGTAAAGGAAGATTACACACATAAAGATCAGATACTATATATCTTCTGCTAACACAAGAGAGCACCAGATATATAAATATAGCAGGATTAAACTTGTGCATATATCCACCTCACACCTTGCAGGACAAAGGATCCCTCATGTTTCTACTACTGCACACACTGCAGGACAAAGGATCCCTCATGTTCTTACTACTGCACACACTGCAGGACAAAGGAACCCTCATGTTCCCACTACTGCACACACTGCAGGACAAAGAACCCTCATCTTCCCACTACTGCACACACTGCAGGACAAAGGAACCCTCATGTTCACACTACTGCATACCACACTGGACAAAGGAATGCACATGTTCCCACTACAGCACACCACGATGGGCAAAGGAACGCATGTGTTCCCACTAGAGTGCACACACTTGCAGGACAAGGAACCCTTGTGTTCCCACTACTGCACACTATAGGTAACTTCCAAACACAGACATTCCTACTAAGAGGAAATCGTTGCTCAGGGTATCATTCAAACCCCCACACACAAGGAATCATACTCCCACTAACAAGAAAGCATCACTCAGGGTATCATACAACCCAACCCATCCCCACATGCAGGGAATCTCTGACAACCCACTAGCCATACACAGTCTCAACATACTGCTACACACAATCTCAAATGAGACCCAACTCATCCAAAAGTGCAACCAACCCCATTTCTGCCCACATGAATACAACCACCAAACCAGACAACAGTCCAATAAGCATGGTAAGCAATCAATGCAACAGAACCACAATAACAATATGTATAGGCATAGCATTAGAACAAAAGAAAATACATAGTGTGTCACAAGACAGCCGCAACCAATGACAGTCAAATGATCAGTGAGCGACCTCTCACACGAGCCACTTCAACAAAAAAACACCAGAATGAGTTCACCTCAGACCACCTCCATGCAGTCACATGCCTGTGGATGACCTTTCCTCATACTGAGATCACAGCAACACATTAGGCTGGCAAATAAGCGTCGCTAGGATACTTTGCTAAAGACGTGGTGACTCAACACTCGTTTCTTCCTATCTCCGATCCCTTGGACCACGTTGTGCTTGACTCTAACCCGGAATGCATGTGCATGACTTCCCTCAGTAATGGTCCTCAGGCTCCCAATACTGTTGTTGCTAAGACGATGACCTCCACGTAGAGGATTGCCTCTGATTGGTCGACAGCACACACACATCGTGCAAACAAACTACAACAATGACAACTGCAAAAATCCTCTGAGGAATCTGCCGGCACGCCAGAAAGTTCGATAAGAAATGCGCTGCTGCAAGTTTGAATACCAACAAGTATACTTCTACACGCACTGCCGGGCTCGATCTAAACCCCCGATGATAGCATGCGAGTCCATGGATATGTACATCAGGGCTAAAGTACAGTTAAACCCATACTTCGGGACTTTTCACAACTGGCAATAACTCTGGCACACTTCACTTGAACCAGCTTAGGTGCAAATGCTCACCAATCCTTCATGTGAGCTCGATGTCCACCAACAGTATACCGATACACCAGGTCTGTCCAAGTACGCCAAGTCTGCGTTCTGCTTGTTATCTTAAAAATCACCAGCACTCAGTTACTCTCAGAGAACCAGGGATCGCTTGGTTCATGAGAAATATCAATCATACTCCAACCAAGAATGAATATAGTGTCCACAGTTCACTTCAAAATGACCTCTAGAACTGCAGACAGCAACACGAAGATAAACTTCCAAATGATTTTCCGGATGACTGCAGGCTTCTCTGACACCAAGCTATTAAGGTTAAACACCCAAAATTTCAATTCAGTAGGCTGACTGTAGGCTCGCTGCCTTCAAGCCATACAGGTCTAACATCAAATCTTCAATTCATTAGGCTGTGTGCAGGCTGGCAGGTTTTAAGCCACACAATGTCCAACGCCCAAAACGTACAATGTGTAGGCTGTCTGTTGTGGAAGACACCGGTGGGGAATCTAAGGCGTTGCTCAGGCTTATTTCCAGGCTTCTTTGCAGACTCTGGCAATCTTCTTTTAGTTTCTTGTGTAATTTCTTGGCTCTTCACACGTGGTTCTTTTCAAAATCGTCCCCACTTTTGTAAACAAAATTAAGCCCTTTCAGGTAATCAGTCCAGAAGCCAGTAGTGTAGATTATGTAGGTCTATTCAGTTACAGGTAAGATGGTACAGCCCCACCGAGAACAGCATCCTGCTGCTCAGCCCCACTCATTCCAACTGACCACTCATCCAAACCATGCACTCATGAACATTCTATTGCATCACACTCACACAGGCTGAGCAGCAAGTAACTAGATCATAGAATACAACAACCTGTACCATGGGAAACCCCTCAGCCAACCACCCCACTATTGTCAAGTCTATTCCAAATCCTGGAGTTTATGTACTGTAACGCTGTTCGCCAACGAATTGAATACTGCTCTACACCTTCCCCTGTAGTATGCATATACTTTCTACTTTGTATCAGTTCTTTTTGTTTTTCCTTATCTATACTTTTGAAAATAAAAACTGTTTGAAAAAAATATATATATTTCAGTACAAACCTAGATTCATCACAGAGATTGAGAAGAAAAAGGGTTACAAATCACAACGAATTTGATAGTTGACATTCACATTTGCAACAGTTGCATTTTTTTGCATACATTTCAACTTTCAAGCAGACATCATCCTCCTGCATGCATCAGCGAGTCTGTTTTCTCTCTTTCGTTTCAATGTACATCTTTGAATGTAACTTGAAACTGCAGGCAGAGCCCTTGTTATCATTACTGTAAAGGAATGCTTTAGCGATCAAAAGGAGCACCGTGGAGAACCGTGTAGCTGCTCTTTGACTTGAAAAACTTCTCTTTTTTTTTGTTCCGTGTCCTCGAAAAGTGGGACAGCCACAGTGGCTTACACAGTGACAAGCCAAGGGGCATATTATCAATGCGGCGCTATGGAATTATCGCCGCTTTTGCGTCCGTTTTCGGGCGAAAAGCGGCGATAATTCCATCGCCTTATCAGCAAAGACACGCTATCGCGTGTTTTGCTGACTTAGCCCGTTTCCAGCACGCCTACCTTTGCATCGCTAATGAGATGCAAAGTAGGCGTGGCTGTGAAACCAACCAGGGAAAATATCGCGAAGGCATCTTCGCGATATTAACAAGGGTGGGTAGCGATGTTTTAAATCACGGTAAGTATGCCTTAACGCAGGAATTTAACGTCTGTTAAATTCCTGACTAAGGCATACTTTACATGGGGGGTGGATTCTGTGGCTAAGGCCACAGGCCCTATCATCTAGGATATCGCCGTTTTCCACCATGGAAAACGGCGATATCCATGCTATCTCTGCAATTTTATCGCCTCGGCGATGCATGTTGTTGATAACGCGCTAACCGGGCGATAAATTACAGAGATAGCCGGCGATAAATATGCAAGCGCTAAGCGCGCTTTGCGATATTTATCGCCGGCCCTTGTTGATATGCCCCTAAGTTATTTGCAACGCAGTGCAACAAAATTATTTCCTTCAGAGGTCCATTATGCAGCTTTATTTGGAAAATCCGTTGCACTCCGGCATCTCCAAATGAACATCCTTAAATGTTAAAATGTTTATGCCATCCAAATAAAGGTTATGCAAGGTAAAGGAGAGGGAAGAGGCACTCTATCCCTGGTAGATCGAAATATGAAAACTACTGTTATTATTCACGCTTAGAGTGCTGATCGTAATTTATATTTTCTACCGAGTACAATTTCTCAGAACGCAAGCTGAAATCATTGGGATTGTATCTAAAAATATCTACAATGCAAAGCCGCGTTTTCACTCAATGATCTGCCTTGTAGTTTGTAATTCCTATGGGTGCACCAAGTTTTTCTCACCTAAGGACAGCTTTTAGGTGTCTACTTTAGAAGACATTTCGTGGAAAATGCCAGTGTTTACAGTGGGGTTTGAGTCTGTTCTTTGCTTACCATTTGTTGTCACTCTTATCAATGTTATTTATCTTTCTTATCAATGTCCTCTTCTTGTTTTTGTCCTACACCTGGACACACAACACATGGTATGCCACAGACATTTATTATCTATCTTGGCACAGAGCAGTCAGGCTTAATTTAAGAGGCAATGTGTAATGTATTAAAACAGTAAAACAGTGAAAACACAATACAAAAATAGAGCTTGGTTTATTAACCAAAACAACAAAAATCCAGTAAGTAGAACCGAAGTTATGAATTTTTAAAAAATGTCTTGAAATATAGTGCTTAAAAGCATAAAGTGTGAACCAAGGCTATTTGGTCACGTTGGACCAAGTCAAATCTGAAAGTTCAGGCCAACCATGATGGAGTGGAGGTCGGATACAGGAACCAAGTTGGTCCCGCTGAAAAGTACCTTGGGTGCGTCGTTGATGGAGCCGAGTTGCGTAGAGTAGGAGTTGGTGCCAAAGTACATGATTTTTATGCAATGCGTCATCGTCGAGCTGCGCAAATCGGGGATGCATCATTGTCGAACCACAGACTATGGGTGATGTATTGAAGGCTGGAAGTGAGGAACCACGCAGACAGTGATGTGATGTCCTCAGCCCTTGCGGTGTGGGTGATGCGTAGGCTCGAGGTATATGTGCCGGTTCCGACTGGCGCAACGTCATCGATGTGTGGATTTCGTTAGTTGAAGCACTTTTTACCCACTTCCAAGGGTGCTGTTGAAGGTGGAAGAATAGTCTTTGATGTCCCTGAGACTCAGAACAGGCGGCAAGCAGACAAGCCCTTGGAGCAATTCTGGTTTCAAGTGGGTCAGGTCCAGTCCTTCTCAGTCCTTCACAGGTCAGCACAGAGAACAGCAGTTCTTCCAGAGCAGCAGTCCAGCAGAGTGGAAGTCCTTCAGCAGCACAGCAATCCTTCTTCCTGGCAGAGAATCCACAGGTCCAGAAGTGTACTCAAGTGGTGGTGTCAGAGGTCCAGTACACAGTTGTGCCTTTGAAGTGGGGGCTGACTTCAAGGAGAGGCCTTTGAAGTGCACAGAGTCCCTGCCCTTCCTGCCCTGGCTCCAGGCTCACTACTAGGAGTTAAGCAGTCCTTTGTGTGGGGAGAGGACACAGCCTATTCAGGTGTAAGTGTGAGTCTGTGCCCAGCTCCTCCTTCCCATCCTGCCCAGGATAGACCATCAGGATGCAGATGGCCCATCAGTCACACCTAAGCTCCCTTTGTGTGTGGCTGTCTAGAGGGAATGCGCAAGGCCCAGCTGTAACCCACCCCAGATGTGTATTAGAGACTGGCAGCAAGCACAGAGGGCTAAGAGCAGAAAAAGGCAAACTTCCTAAAAGGGGCACTTTTAAAAATGTAATGGTGGATTCGACTTTACCATTTAAAAGGATTTATCATTTAAATGCCATAGATACTAAATATAACAGCTCTACCTTCTGGGAATTACACTTATTAGATGTAAAAAGGAATACCCAATGTTAACATATGAGAGGGGTAGGCCTCACAGTGGTGAAAACTAATTAGGGAGTTTTTCACTACCAGGAGATGTAACACTTAAAAGTACATGTCCTACCTTTTAATTACATAGCTCCCTGCCCTATGGGCTACCTAGGGCCTACATTAGGGGTGAATTATGTGTAATAAAAGGAGAGTTTAAGGCTTGGCAACGGGTTTCAAATGCCAAGTCAACATGACAGTGTGAACTGCTCACGCATGCCTTGCAGTGGCAAGCCTGAGGCATGTTTAAAGGGCTACTTAAGTGGGTGGCACAATCAGTGCTGTAGGTCCACTTGTAGCATTTAATTTACAGGCCATAGACACATGTAGTGCACTTTAACAGGGACGTATTGGTAAATTAAATATACCAATTGGGTATAAGCCAATTGTACCATGTTTTAGAGAGAGAGCCCGAGCACTTTAGCACTGGGTCTGGTTAGCAGTGGTAAAGTGCAAAGAGTCCTAAGGCCACCAAAAACGAGGTCAGAAAAAGGGGAGCAGGAAGACAAAAGGGTTGGGGATGACCCTGCAGAAAAGGCCATTTCCAACAGTAGGTATCAGTCTAGAGTGGCATAGTAAGTGAAAAATGGTAGTCTGAGATAAGGACTAGAGGAATTGCCAGAGGCGGACATTATTTTAAGCAATCCTTCCATCACCTTACTCTTTGTTGTAGTAGTAAGTAAACACCAAATTCAGCATGTGTTGCCTTTATCCCATGCCTTTTCCCTTAAGAAAATTTGGCTGGTTTTACCTACTCAAATCTGTCAGAGGAAAACAATAGGAGTTTGATAAGTATTACACAAAGTGGAATTCCTATCCTGTGCAAACTTTTATTTGTATAGGAAATCCGAATGTAACCCCCAGTTTGTAAAAAGAGTCTAAATGTGTTTTATCACTATCCCCAGTACACATACATCAACCTTTTGTTTTTTATACATCATGTTTTTATATTGATTTTGTACTTCAAATTTTATTAGCAAATATTTATTTATTGATGGAGAAGAAAAGTCTGGGTTCTATTAAAGATTCAAGGTCAAGCATTGCACTACTACTTTAACTTTATTGCCCATCAGCAGCAAAATTTAAACTTTAAAGTATTACCATAAAAAGCTAGAGCTTCTATGAATTCTGTAGTAAACACAAACAATAAATTCCAGTCAAAAAAGATAGTCCATCAGCCCACAATATCCCTAAGTAGGACTTCCTCTTTCTCTTTTCTATGATGAAAAATCGTATTCATCTGACTCCATCCTCTGAGCTTCACTGTTAACAAAATAACTCAAATTAATCACACTTTTAAACTCTGGAAGGACTGAGAATAAAGGAACTTGTGTTATAATTTTGTGATCCTTATAAACTGTTATCAATGTTTAATAATACAATATAAACTACCACCTTTCAGTACTTTTAACAGCATAATCACCCCCCCCATTTTCTCTGGAGGGTTGTGTAAAACTCACCTCCATTTTGTTAACGGAAGTCAGATTTTCTTTTATGTTGTTTAGAAAATGTCCATTCTGTGTCAAAATATGGAGGATTATATTAAGCTATTTTAAACATGGCTCAAACTTAGAAACAGAATCACCGGACCAAACCGCTGCTTTAATTATACCTTATAATTGTGTACCTACTCGGAACTCCTTTTGGGCATTTGCACCCCTAACAGAATGTGCTCCAAACAGCATGACATCCACTCCATCCTGCTGCATCACCCATTTGGCCCATCTTGCTAATGTGGGTGAAGTCATATCTTGTAGAGCAACCAGAAGATGGATAACTGAAATCATTACTTTTTTTTCATACTCTTTAAACATTTCACTACACCCAACCTTCCTTACGCAGCACCTGTAGTTTGTCTTTGTCCATCTAAAAACAATAAATGTTATAGCTTTCAGAGAAAAAGAACATCCTTTTACCTCATGTGCCTTGATAACCAACACTCTCTTGAAAGATATCAGACACAATAACATCACCACTTTACATGAAAACTCTTAAAAGGTAATTATTAATTGTCCTCTAGAAACAAATATGTCAAAGGCCTTGTTTACATCCCACAGATGATGATACTGTGGTCGAAGAGGAACTTCCTAAATCTACACACCACATTATTCAAACCCCCTGGTGCACCACCCACATGCACATTTTGTGCAGAAACAGCTGGCCTATATGAGTTCACTGTTCTATGTGCTTTTCCCCTGGTGTGCCAACTCTGACAAAAAAATCTAAATGTGCTTTGGGCAGTGAAGCAGTATGCAAACCCTGTTTCATACACAAGTTATGAAACTTAACCCAGGCTGTCTTACAATTCATGAGTATTCTTGGGGTGCAAGATTCATTACATAAGTGCTCTGATTGCTCTGAAAGCCCACTGATGGGCCATCTTTCACTAAAATCCTCCATGCTATTATCATCAGTAAATTCTTCTCCAAAAGAGAAGAATCTGCTGAAGGTAGGCTTCCCTTCATGGACTCTGCTGCATATAAAGATAAAATGGTAGGATCACTTGTATCTTAACTGACAGCTCTAAGAGATCTGACTATCAAACTTGAGTAAGCCACCAGTATGATCAAGACCAGATCCGCTGCTAGTCTCCTCACTTTTAACACCACCCTTGGAATCATTCAGAATGGGGGAAATGCATAATTCAGCTGAGCACCTCACTATTGAAGGAATGCATCCATTGTCAATGCTTCTGGATCAGGCCTCCATATAAAGGACCATTTCATATGAAAGTTTAGGCTGAACACTAAGAAATATACATGACACTGACCACATCTGGCCTGCAGAGCCGCCACAAATACTGGATCAAATGCTCAAGCCTTGATTCCCAGTCTACCACCTTGTTGCATTCTTCTCATTGGCCGTTTTCTCAGAGGTGTTGGCTTCTTTGGTGCCATTTTCTTTACTTCTTGTATTGTTTATCAGCAGCACGAGCAGTAGTTGCTTGTCTTTGGACTATGGTATCAGCTAATTCACAGACTTCTCCTCATCTTATTATCATTGTGGGCACCTATTAGGCAATAACAACTGCCCATTTTCTCAGAGGCATCGGCTTCTTTGGGGCCAATTTCTTTACTTCTTGTATTGTTGATCAGCAGCACGAGCAGTAGCACCTCGTCTTTGGATTATGGTGTTAGCTAATTCACAGATTTCTCCTCATCTCATTATCACTGTGTGCACCTACAGGCAATAAGAAATAAGAAGGAAAAGAATGAGACCTGACCATTGTAGTAAATGCAATACAAGTCATTGTCATCACATTATCATAACAATATCTTGTTCCCACATATATACAAAATTGTTCGTTAGACAATTTACTACTTACAGGAAAAGCTAACCTGGTGTCTCTCCAGGGCAGATTGGACCCCCACTAAAGGCGGGAGATGCAGGCAAAAATCTAAAAATAGATCAAAAAAATGGTGTATCTTCAGGACCTAACAAAAAGAAGTCCACATTGCTGACTGACCTCCTATTATTCACAAACTCTCCTCTCGGGGGCTCAGAGACACCACCAGTTGTTAGTTCAAAGGGAGCTCACACAATAGGTTTGGGCGGAAAATTATGCTCCTTGCCTTCTAGTTCACATGTGCTACAAATAGCCCTTGTACAATTTTCTTTTTATTTTGGCCTGCAAAATAATTCTCAGACTTTAGTACCCAATACTTTCAGATCTTGTAGGGTAGTGCACATGGGGACTTGGAGTTGAATTTTTCTTTCGTTTTAGGTGGTAGTAACTGGATGGCACTGTTGTGGGTTTGGGAGACAAGCCAATATGCTAATGGTACCAAAGATTTCACTATGATAAACAGGACTATAACATGCCTTCTGCCAACATGTTCCAGGAACTGTATAACACTGCTGCTCTTGATGGGAAGGGACATCCTGCATTTCTTTAATAACTTAAGGGTATTACCAATAGCACACTGGTTTTTCCATTTCAATTGTAATGCTTTTCAAACTCCCACAACATATCTGCTTTGAACTGATGAGCAAAAAAATGGGTTAATAGTTGGGAAGGATGTGAGTCCTTCCCCAGTAAAAGTTTAAAAATCCTTGTAGGAGAGTAGGATCTGCTTCACATGGGTACCCCCACTTTTTGCTGATGCTTCACTGTTTTTCGACCTTAGTCTGGCTGGGGCCCTGCTAATCAGAACCCCAGCCTAGCTGCTTCCTCTCTAAAATGGTTTCCATGTGCCTTAGGCACATCTCTGATTGGAATCTGGAGTGCCCTTATAAGTCCCTAGGATATGGTATACTATGTACCCAGGGCATAGGTACCTCAGAGGCCTGCCAGGGGCTGAAGCATGTATTGTGCCACCCCTGGAAGGCCAGCCAAAGGACACCACAGGTCTGCTACTGCAGCCTGGGTAAGGTGGTGCATGCACCCCTTACTGTGATATAGGCTACCTATATCACTACATACATACACACATATAAACCTATAAGTCACTCCTATGGCAGGCCTTATCAATCCTGAAGGCAGAGTGCGTGGTTCCTATGTGAGAGGGTGCCCCTGCATGAGCTGGGCCCCTCTGCAGCGTTCAGAGACCCTTCTCTGATGCTGTTTGTAGTGCAGCCCGACCATATACTCTTAAGCGCATTATAACCTCGCGTTAAATGCTAACTTTGGGATGGCTGCACGGAAACATGTCGTGTTTGGTGTCAAACATCTTGGAATACTACCCCC
This sequence comes from Calotriton arnoldi, assembly GCA_963921515.1. NCBI lineage: Eukaryota > Metazoa > Chordata > Amphibia > Caudata > Salamandridae > Calotriton > Calotriton arnoldi. The sequence goes on from CAWUFW010017350.1 coordinate 174,557, forward strand.
CCCCACCAGTTCTGGCGGTGGGGGTAGCATAACACCCTTCTAGAGGGAGAGACATGTACACACCGGTATACCCGGTACTGACTTTCCAGAGCCCTGGCATCACAAAATGGATGCCGCTGCCACAGACACGAGTCTGGCCTCCTGCTGCTGACCGAAACTCCGGCAGGGGAGGCTTGGACAATAGGTTTCCTGTCCCAGGGAGGTGTAACCACCTCCCCAGACAGGATAGTGTGTATTGGGGCTGGGCGGGAGCACTCTCTGGTGCTTTGAAGTCCTGCACTGGGGGCACATTTGGTGTCCCTGTGCATACCCCAGTTCAAACCGGCTCAGGGGCTTCCAGCCCCTGCTCTGGCGCGAATATGGACAAAGGGAAAGGGGTGTAACCACCCCTCTGCCCTGACCCTCCCATAGGTGGGGCCACAGAGTATGTCCAACCCCCTACCTTAGTATAAGTATGGGACCCCAGTCCTTAGGACTTTAGATTAACCTGGATGAAACTCTGACACAGAATCCTGGACCTTCGACGCTCTACTTCAAGATTAGAGGACTGAAGAATCTCCCTTGGGGTCAAGGAGTGACTCCCCTGCTTGGCAGGCACCAAAGAAGCAATTGTCCGGTCTGCATTGCTGAAGCTCCCGCCGGACGCCGAAGTCTTTGCATCACCAGAGGTGGATTTCCAGACTTCCCCGAGGCTGCCCTGAGTCTCCAGCAAAGCTGAGGCCCGTAGCTGTCGTGGGTAACGTGGAACCGTGACCGCTGGACACCGATCGCATTTGCAAGTGCATCCTCCTCTGGGTCTCCCACAAAGTCGTGCTTTGGGCTCCGAGTAGCCCCAGCCTCCAGCATCAACTGCACCGAAGATCACTGGCCTCCACTCCACGAGCGTCCTGTGAGCCAGCTCCACGTGCGTCGACTCAAGGCTCCTTCGCGGTCGCTAGTCCGTTGTCTAGTAGGCCCTCCCAAAGGCTAATCTTCTTCTGCTTGGGCTCCCTGGTTGCTCCAGGCGTGCCCTGACTTACCCTTGCTGGGTGAGTCCCACAGACCTTGCTGGTCTGCAACATCGTCCTTCTTCCATTTCCACGAGACTTGCCGTTGTCAAGGCTTGTTGGGTCCAATCCGGTCGCCGATACCCCTGCAATCGACAGACGTCGTGGAACAGCTCGAATCCAGCTCCTGGTCATCGTTGACGCCTCCTGGACCTTGTGGCTGAAGAGTCAAGATGACCGTCAACCTACCTGAAGCACTCAACATCGGTGGGCATCTGCTCATCACCTTCCTGGTCACTGGCTAGTGACCCAGACTCTGTCACCTCTGCTTTCAGGTTCTTCAGATCTTCGATCCACCTTTGGATCCACCCGAACACTTTCGACTTGGCCGCCAGCAGCACTTTGCAGCAGATCGCCATTGAAAGCGACGACGAAACCCAACCCCGAAAGACACCTATGCACCCGGCTCCCCTGGGTGAGGTAACTCGAGTACTCCGGTGCTCCCGTGGGTATTGACACTAGAACAGCCTAGTTCTCAAAGGGTTTGCTCCAAGTCCTCCTCTAAGTGTCCCTTTTCTTTTAAATTCAAACCGCGACTTTCCCCATAGAAGTTAACGGCGATTCGCGGCTGTGTTCATACACTGCACGCGTCCCCCGTGGGTCCCCTGTGTCACTACCTTGGGTGGTTCCTTGTGGTCCAAGCACTTCTACAGGCTCTAGGCCCTGTGTCTAGCTCAGTCGTGGTTCTTATACCACTTTATTGGTATATGGTTTGGTACGCCCCTAGGGCTCAAACGTGTATTTGTGCTATTACTGTAGATAACTAACTTATAACTTATGTACTTCGAACTCTAGCCTCATAAAGAGACTAGAGGGGTGTGTTTAGCAATAAATACATATATTTTGAATATATACCTGGTGTGGTCCTCTTTCATTTGGTCACTCAAGAGATTATAGACTGGTAAAACAAGCTGCTTTACATTCCTTCAAGACTTAGCCTGAAGGCTGCTCTCCATAGCTACCACTAGGATAGCTTTCAATAAAGGTTGTCTTTAACCTATCTCCAATAAGGGGTTGTTTGGACTGGTGCAAGGTGCCCACTATAATTAGTGGACAGCATATGCCAGGCCAACTTCTCACATTGGTGTGCAGCGTGTGGGATTCCAGCTTGCTATTGTTTTACCAGATAATCTCAATTGAATTGATCAACTGAAAACCACTAAGGGTACCTAAGGTACATATAAATCAAGCTTAGTAATACAGTAAGTTCTACTGAACTTAGAGTTGTGTGTTAAGGGATAGCACACCCTTTCTACAACTCAAGAGAGTTTAGTAGGCCACACTAGAGTAGGTAGTGCATACACCACACCTCACTAGTAATGTCTTCAAAGCCAGGACCCAGTGAGTCCTCGCCAGAAGCCAGTGGGCTTCTTCCTCCAAGTATGATAAACTCCCATTCTTGGAATTGAGAGCATTATGCAATACTAGGAAGTTGAAGGCAGGCAAAAGTGCTAGCACCCAACACCTCAGGGAGGTGTTACTAGCTGATGATCTCAGCAGGCCCCTAGGGCCTGAAGGGGTAGGCAGAGAGGGTGGGGCAGAAGATGAGGAAGGGGCCAGGGGTGAAGAAACCCAGCCCCCCCCCCTCTGAAACTGGCCAGGAAGGTGAAAATGACCTTGTCCTGGATAACCCAATTCCTCCTGTGGAGGAGGAGGAGGGGGATCAGAATGACCTCCCCTTTGTCCCCCCAGGAAGAGTACTGAGTGTGCCCAGAAGGTCTAGATCTCCTTCTCAGGAGTCTAACCACTCTGACACCTCAATAGGGACCTCTGTCTCCTCTCATAGGAGGGAATCCTCTCATGAAAGGAGAAAGAGATTGCTTCAGTATGAACAAGCCCAGCTTGAGCTCAGAAAACAGCAATTGGCTATAGACAGGGAGTCCCTATATCTCTATAGAGAGAGAGAGACAAAAGATGGGACTAGAGTCCCATGGTGGCAGCAATTTCCCAAGAGATAGGGAAAGGTATTATGACCATAGAAACCTGAGCAAGATTGTCCCTCCCTACCAGAGTGGGGATGACATCCACAAATGGATAACTGCTCTAGAGAGGGCCTGTAAAGTACAGAGGGTCCCTCAGGAGCAGTGGGCAGCAATCTTGTGGCTCTCCTTTGCAGACAAAGGTAGAGATAAGCTCCTCACTGTTAGATAGGAGGATGCTGATAATTACAAAGTCTTGAAGAGTGCTCTAATTGATGGGTTTGGCCTAACCACTGAACAATACAGGTTAAAGTTCAGGGATACCCAAAAGGCACAGACTCAAGACTGGGTGGACTTTGTTGATTGTTCTGCCAAGGCTCTGGAAGGTTGATTATTGGGCAGTAAGGTATGTGACTTCACCGGATTGTACAATCTTATCATGAGGGAGCAGATCCTTAACAATTGTCAAAATCAGCTGTTGCATCAGCACCTGGTGGACTCTGATCTGACCTCTCCCCAAGAATTGGGAAAGAAGGCAGACAAATGGGTCAGAACCAGGGTGAGGCAGAAGGTACAGAACCAAGGTGGTGACCCTAAGAAGCAAGATTCGAAAACCTCTGATAAGGGTGGGGAGAAGGGTAAAGACCAAAAGTCTTCACAAGGCCCCCAAAAATCTTCTTCAGGTGGGGATTCACAGTCTAACAAAGGGAAAGGCCAAAAGAAACCATGGTGCAAGGTCTGTAAGCAAAAGACCCACTGGACCAGTGATTGCACCAAGTCCAAAGACTCTACTCAAGCCCCCACCAATGCCCCTAAGGCACCTGCTCCCCCTAGTGCAGTTACAGTTGGTGGTGGGACTACACAAGCCAAGGGTTTAGTAGGGTTGACCCTGGGTAAGGAGATGAGCTCTGACCTAGTCAGAGAACTCACTCAGGCTGTCCTAGTCTGTGATGGAGGCATGGATGTGACCTCCTCTGTGAGTCCCAGTAATCTGGGCAAGTACAGGCAACAGCCCTTAATCAATGGAAAAGAGGCTTTGGCATTTAGGGACACAAGGGCAAGTGTCACCATGGTGACACAAGACCTTGTGAATCCTGGGCAGATTACACTTGGTGAATGTACCAAGTGACCAATGCTAGCAACGTCAGAACAGACCATACTCTGGCAGTTGTTAACTTCTCCTGGGGAGGGGTAACTGGCCTTAAGAAGGTTGTGGTAAGTGCAGATCTACCCGTTGAATGCTTGCTTGGCAATGACTTAGAAACTTCAGCTTGGGCAGAAGTGGAGCTCAGGACCCATGCAGAAATGCTGGGCATCCCTGCAGATGTGTTTGCTGTGACCAGGTCACAAGCCAAAATGTCTAACACTGAACAGGCCTTGGATTCTGGAATAATGGACCAAGTGCCCTCCAAGAAGAGGAGTAGTAGGGTAAAGGCAGTGCCTTCCCCTTGGCTCAGAAGGAAGATCAGTCTCTTGAGGGGGATGATCTCAGTCCTGAGGAAGGAACTGTCCCAGAGGAGCTTGAACCTGACCAGGTTGAGTTCTTGGGGACAGGGGCCCTTCCAGGGCAGATCTGAGCCAGGAGCAGCAGAGCTGCCCCTCTCTTGAACCCCTCAGACAGCAAGCTGCTGCTGAGGCTGCTGGGAAAGCTAGTGGTCCCCATACTGTGTATTGGGATGATGGACTCTTGTACTCAGAGTGTAGAGACTCCAAGCCTGGTGCCACCAGGAGGTTGGTTATACCTCTGAAGTTCAGGGGCTTCCTATTGACCCTAGCCCATGACATTCCCCTAGCAGGTCACCTGGGCCAGAACAAGACTTGGGACAGAATTGTCCCTCACTTTCACTGGCCCCACATGTCTGAAGACACCAAGGAGTTTTGTCGCTCCTGTGTAACCTGCCAGGCCAGTGGCAAGGCAGGTGGCACTACAAAGGCCCCCCTGATACCACTACCTGTGGTGGGGGTTCCCTTTGAAAGGGTGGGGATTGACATTGTTGGTCCCATGGATCCCCAAACAGCATCTGGGCACAGGTTTATCCTGGTGGTAGTGGATCATGCCACCAGGTACCCTGAGGCTATTCCCCTTAGGACCACTACAGCACCTGTGGTGGCAAGAGCCCTCCTGGGAATTTTCTCAAGAGTGGGCTTCCCTAAGGAGGTTGTATCAGACAGGGGTGCTAACTTTATGTCTGGATACTTAAAAGCAATGTGGAAGGAGTGTGGAGTGACTCACAAGTTCACCACACCCTATCACCCACAATGCAATGGTTTAGTTGAGAGATTCAACAAAACCTTGAAGGGCATGATTAAAGGGCTCCCAGAAAAGCTTAGGCGAAGATGGGACATACTCTTGCCCTGCCTTTTATTTGCATACAGGGAGGTGCCTCAAACGGGGGTTGGCTACAGCCCTTTTGAACTTTTGTTTGGTCACCCTGTCAGGGGTCCATTGTGCTTGGTGAAGGAAGGATGGGAGTTACCTCTCAAGCCCCCAAAGCAAGACATAGTGGACTATTTACTTGGTCTCCGCTCCCGGATGGCTGAGTACATGAAAAAGGCAACTAAAAACCTTGAGGCTAGCCAGGAACTGCAAAAAGCCTGGCATGACCAAAGGCTGTACTGACTGTTTACCAGCCAGGACAGAAGGTGTGGGTGTTGGAGCCAGTGGCCCCAGCAGCTCTCCAAGACAAATGGAGTGGACCCCATACCATTGTTGAACAGAAGGGTGAGGTTACCTATTTGGTGGACCTAGGAACACCCAGGAGTCCCCACAGGGTTCTCCATGTCAACAGGTTAAAACCATATGTGGACAGGGCAGACATGGGCTTGCTCATGGCTACTGATGAGGGACAGGAGGAAGAGAGTGACCCACTCCCTGACCTGCTCTCACAGAACCCTGATGATGGATCAGTGGATGGTGTAGCCTTGGCAGGCAGCCTCACTACCCAGCAGCAGACTGATTGCAGACAGGTGCTCAATCAGTTCAGACACATATTCTCACTGACACCCAGTCAGACTACCTGGTGCACTCATGAAGTGGACACTGGGGACAGTCTGCCTATTAAAAATAAGATTTATAGGCAACCTGACCATGTCAGGGACTGTATCAGGACAGAAGTCCAGAAGATGTTGGATTTGGGAGTTATTGAACCCTCAGATAGCCCTTGGGCTAGTCCAGTGGTCCTTGTGCCAAAACCTCACACCAATGGTGGGAAAAGAGAGATGAGGTTTTGTGTGGACTACAGGGGTCTCAATGCAGTCACTAGGACTGATGCCCATCCAATACCAAGGGCAGATGAGCTAATAGACACTTTGGCCTCAGCCAAGTATCTAAGCACATTTGACCTGACAGCTGGCTACTGGCAGATCAGACTAGCTGATGATGCAAAGCCAAAGACAGCATTCTCAACCCCTAGTGGGCATTATCAATTTGTGGTAATGCCCTTTGGTCTGAAGAATGCACCTGCCACTTTTCAGAGGTTGGTGAATACAGTCCTTACAGGTCTGGAAGCCTATAGTGCAGCATATCTAGATGATATTGCTGTCTTTAGCTCCACCTGGGAGGATCACCTGGTCCACCTCAGAAATGTTTTGCAGGCCCTGCAGAAAGCAGGCCTGACTATCAAGGCCACAAAGTGCCAGATAGGGCAGAGTCAGGTTGTGTACCTGGGCCACCTTGTGGGTGGAGGCCAGGTTCAACCACTGCAGAGCAAGATCCAGACCATCATGGACTGGACTGCTCCAACTACCCAGACTCAGGTGAGAGCCTTTTAGGCCTGACTGGGTACTATAGGAGATTTGTCAAGGGGTATGGATCAATAGTGACACCCCTGAATGACTTAACTTCCAAGAAAATGCCCAAAAAGGTTCAGTGGACAGTTAGCTGTCAAAAGGCATTTGATGACCTGAAGCAGGCCATGTGCACTTCTCCCATTCTACAGAGTCCTGATTACTCCAAGAAGTTCATTGTCCAAACAGATGCATCTGAATTGGGGGTAGGGGCTGTACTGTCACAATTGAATGATGAAGGTCAGGATCAGCCAGTAGCTTTTAATAGCAGAAGGCTGACCCCTAGAGAGAAACGTTGGTCAGCCATTGAGAGGGAGGCATTTGCTGTGGTCTGGGCTCTGAAGAAGTTGAGGCCATACTTGTTTGGTACTCACTTCCTTGTTCAAACAGACCATAAGCCCCTCTTATGGCTAAAACAAATGAAGGGTGAAAACCCCAAACTGCTTAGGTGGTCCATTTCCCTACAGGGGATGGACTTCACAGTGGAACATGGACCTGGGAGTAACCATGCCAATGCAGATGGACTCTCTAGGTACTTCCACTTAGAACATGAAGACTTAACTGGGCAAGGTTAGTTTAATGTCCCTACGTTTGGGGGTGGGTTGTGTAGGAGAGTAGGATCTGCTTCACATGGGTACCCCCACTTTTTGCTGATGCTTCACTGTTTTTCGACCTTAGTCTGGCTGGGGCCCTGCTAATCAGAACCCCAGCCTAGCTGCTTCCTCTCTAAAATGGTTTCCATGTGCCTTAGGCACATCTCTGATTGGAATCTGGAGTGCCCTTATAAGTCCCTAGGATATGGTATACTATGTACCCAGGGCATAGGTACCTCGGAGGCCTGCCAGGGGCTGAAGCATGTATTGTGCCACCCCTGGAAGGCCAACCAAAAGGACACCACAGGTCTGCTACTGCAGCCTGGGTAAGGTGGTGCATGCACCCCTTACTGTGATATAGGCTACCTATATCACTACATACATACACACATATAAACCTATAAGTCACTCCTATGGCAGGCCTTATCAATCCTGAAGGCAGAGTGCGTGGTTCCTATGTGAGAGGGTGCCCCTGCATGAGCTGGGCCCCTCTGCAGTGTTCTGAGACCCTTCTCTGATGCTGTTTGTAGTGCAGGCCGACCATATACTCTTAAGCGCATTATAACCTTGCGTTAAATGCTAACTTTGGGATGGCTGCACGGAAACATGTCGTGTTTGGTGTCAAACATCTTGGAATAGTACCCCCCCCGCCAGTTCTGGCGGCGGGGGTAGCATTCCACCCTTCTAGAAGGAGAGACATGTACACACCGGTATACCCGGTACTGACTTTCCAGAGCCCTGGCATCACAAAATGGATGCCGCTGCCACAGACACGAGTCTGGCCTCCTGCTGCTGACTGAAACTCCGGCAGGGGAGGCCTGGACAATAGGTTTCCTGTCCCAGGGAGGTGTAACCACCTCCCCAGACAGGATAGTGTGTATTGGGGCTGGGCGGGAGCACTCTCTGGTGCTTTGAAGTCCTGCACTGGGGGCACATTTGGTGTCCCTGTGCATACCCCAGTTCAAACCGGCTCAGGGGCTTCCAGCCCCTGCTCTGGCGCGAAACTGGACAAAGGGAAAGGGGTGTAACCACCCCTCTGCCCTGACCCTCCCATAGGTGGGGCCACAGAGTATGTCCAACCCCCTAGCTTAGTATAAGTATGGGACCCCAGTCCTTAGGACTTTAGATTAACCTGGATGAAACTCTGACACAGAATCCTGGACCTTTGACGCTCTACTTCAAGATTAGAGGACTGAAGAATCTCCCTTGGGGTCAAGGAGTGACTCCCCTGCTTGGCAGGCACCAAAGAAGCAATTGTCCGGTCTGCATTGCTGAAGCTCCCGCCGGACGCCGAAGTCTTTGCATCACCAGAGGTGGATTTCCAGACTTCGCCGAGGCTGCCCTGAGTCCCCAGCAAAGCTGAGGCCCGTAGCTGTCATGGGTAACGTGGAACCGTGACCGCTGGACACCGATCGCATTTGCAAGTGCATCCTCTTCTGGGTCTCCCACAAAGTCGTGCTTTGGGCTCCGAGTAGCCCCAGCCTCCAGCATCAACTGCACCGAAGATCACTGGCCTCCACTCTACGAACGTCCTGTGAGCCAGCTCCACGTGCGTCGACTCGAGGCTCCTTCGCGGTCGCTAGTCCGTTGGCTAGTAGGCCCTCCCAAAGGCTAATCTTCTTCTGCTTGGGCTCCCTGGTTGCTCCAGGCGTGCCCTGACTTACCCTCGCTGGGTGAGTCCCACAGACCTTGCTGGTCTGCAACATCGCCTTCTTCCATTTCCACGAGACTTGCCGTTGCCAAGGCTTGTTGGGTCCAATCCGGTCGCCGACACCCCTGCAATCGACAGACGTCGTGGAACAGCTCGAATCCAGCTCCTGGTCATCGTTGACACCTCCTGGACCTTGTGGCTGAAGAGTCAAGATGACCGTCAACCTACCTGAAGCACTCAACATCGGTGGGCATCTGCTCATCACCTTCCTGGTCACTGGCTAGTGACCCAGACTCTGTCACCTCTGCTTTCAGGTTCTTCAGATCTTCGATCCACCTTTGGATCCACCCGAACACTTTCGACTTGGCCGCCAGCAGCACTTTGCAGCAGATCGCCATTGAAAGCGACGACGAAACCCAACCCCGAAAGACACCTATGCACCCGGCTCCCCTGGGTGAGGTAACTCGAGTACTCCGGTGCTCCCGTGGGTATTGACACTAGAACAGCCTAGTTCTCAAAGGGTTTGCTCCAAGTCCTCCTCTAAGTGTCCCTTTTCTTTTAAATTCAAACCGCGACTTTCCCCATAGAAGTTAACGGCGATTCGCGGCTGTGTTCATACACTGCACGCGTCCCCCGTGGGTCCCCTGTGTCACTACCTTGGGTGGTTCCTTGTGGTCCAAGCACTTCTACAGGCTCTAGGCCCTGTGTCTAGCTCAGTCGTGGTTCTTATACCACTTTATTGGTATATGGTTTGGTACGCCCCTAGGGCTCAAACGTGTATTTGTGCTATTACTGTAGATAACTAACTTATAACTTATGTATTTCGAACTCTAGCCTCATAAAGAGACTAGAGGGGTGTGTTTAGCAATAAATACATATATTTTGAATATATACCTGGTGTGGTCCTCTTTCATTTGGTCACTCAAGAGATTATAGACTGGTAAAACAAGCTGCTTTACATTCCTTCAAGACTTAGCCTGAAGGCTGCTCTCCATAGCTACCACTAGGATAGCTTTCAATAAAGGTTGTCTTTAACCTATCTCCAATAAGGGGTTGTTTGGACTGGTGCAAGGTGCCCACTATAATTAGTGGACAGCATATGCCAGGCCAACGTCTCACATTGGTGTGCAGCGTGTGGGATTCCAGCTTGCTATTGTTTTACCAGATAATCTCAATTGAATTGATCAACTGAAAACCACTAAGGGTACCTAAGGTACATATAAATCAAGCTTAGTAATACAGTAAGTTCTACTGAACTTAGAGTTGTGTGTTAAGGGATAGCACACCCTTTCTACAACTCAAGAGAGTTTAGTAGGCCACACTAGGGTAGGTAGTGCATACACCACACCTCACTAGTAATGTCTTCAAAGCCAGGACCCAGTGAGTCCTCGCCAGAAGCCAGTGGGCTTCTTCCCTCCAAGTATGATAAACTCCCATTCTTGGAATTGAGAGCATTATGCAATACTAGGAAGTTGAAGGCAGGCAAAAGTGCCAGCACCCAACACCTCAGGGAGGTGTTACTAGCTGATGATCTCAGCAGGCCCCTAGGGCCTGAAGGGGTAGGCAGAGAGGGTGGGGCAGAAGATGAGGAAGGGGCCAGGGGTGAAGAAACCCAGGCCCCCCCCTCTGAAACTGGCCAGGAAGGTGAAAATGACCTTGTCCTGGATAACCCAATTCCTCCTGTGGAGGAGGAGGAGGGGGATCAGAATGACCTCCCCTTTGTCCCCCCAGGAAGAGTACTGAGTGTGCCCAGAAGGTCTAGATCTCCTTCTCAGGAGTCTAACCACTCTGACACCTCAATAGGGACCTCTGTCTCCTCTCATAGGAGGGAATCCTCTCATGAAAGGAGAAAGAGATTGCTTCAGTATGAACAAGCCCAGCTTGAGCTCAGAAAACAGCAATTGGCTATAGACAGGGAGTCCCTATATCTCTATAGAGAGAGAGAGACAAAAGATGGGACTAGAGTCCCATGGTGGCAGCAATTTCCCAAGAGATAGGGAAAGGTCTTATGACCATAGAAACCTGAGCAAGATTGTCCCTCCCTACCAGAGTGGGGATGACATCCACAAATGGATAACTGCTCTAGAGAGGGCCTGTAAAGTACAGAGGGTCCCTCAGGAGCAGTGGGCAGCAATCTTGTGGCTCTCCTTTGCAGACAAAGGTAGAGATAAGCTCCTCACTGTTAGATAGGAGGATGCTGATAATTACAAAGTCTTGAAGAGTGCTCTAATTGATGGGTTTGGCCTAACCACTGAACAATACAGGTTAAAGTTCAGGGATACCCAAAAGGCACAGACTCAAGACTGGGTGGACTTTGTTGATTGTTCTGCCAAGGCTCTGGAAGGTTGATTATTGGGCAGTAAGGTATGTGACTTCACCGGATTGTACAATCTTATCATGAGGGAGCAGATCCTTAACAATTGTCAAAATCAGCTGTTGCATCAGCACCTGGTGGACTCTGATCTGACCTCTCCCCAAGAATTGGGAAAGAAGGCAGACAAATGGGTCAGAACCAGGGTGAGGCAGAAGGTACAGAACCAAGGTGGTGACCCTAAGAAGCAAGATTCGAAAACCTCTGATAAGGGTGGGGAGAAGGGTAAAGACCAAAAGTCTTCACAAGGCCCCCAAAAATCTTCTTCAGGTGGGGATTCACAGTCTAACAAAGGGAAAGGCCAAAAGAAACCATGGTGCAAGGTCTGTAAGCAAAAGACCCACTGGACCAGTGATTGCACCAAGTCCAAAGACTCTACTCAAGCCCCCACCAATGCCCCTAAGGCACCTGCTCCCCCTAGTGCAGTTACAGTTGGTGGTGGGACTACACAAGCCAAGGGTTTAGTAGGGTTGACCCTGGGTAAGGAGATGAGCTCTGACCTAGTCAGAGAACTCACTCAGGCTGTCCTAGTCTGTGATGGAGGCATGGATGTGACCTCCTCTGTGAGTCCCAGTAATCTGGGCAAGTACAGGCAACAGCCCTTAATCAATGGAAAAGAGGCTTTGGCATTTAGGGACACAAGGGCAAGTGTCACCATGGTGACACAAGACCTTGTGAATCCTGGGCAGATTATACTTGGTGAAATGTACCAAGTGACCAATGCTAGCAACGTCAGAACAGACCATACTCTGGCAGTTGTTAACTTCTCCTGGGGAGGGGTAACTGGCCTTAAGAAGGTTGTGGTAAGTGCAGACCTACCCGTTGAATGCTTGCTTGGCAATGACTTAGAAACTTCAGCTTGGGCAGAAGTGGAGCTCAGGACCCATGCAGAAATGCTGGGCATCCCTGCAGATGTGTTTGCTGTGACCAGGTCACAAGCCAAAATGTCTAACACTGAACAGGCCTTGGATTCTGGAATAATGGACCAAGTGCCCTCCAAGAAGAGGAGTAGTAGGGTAAAGGCAGTGCCTTCCCCTTGGCTCAGAAGGAAGATCAGTCTCTTGAGGGGGATGATCTCAGTCCTGAGGAAGGAACTGTCCCAGAGGAGCTTGAACCTGACCAGGTTGAGTTCTTGGGGACAGGGGGCCCTTCCAGGGCAGATCTGAGCCAGGAGCAGCAGAGCTGCCCCTCTCTTGAACCCCTCAGACAGCAAGCTGCTGCTGAGGCTGCTGGGAAAGCTAGTGGTCCCCATACTGTGTATTGGGATGATGGACTCTTGTACTCAGAGTGTAGAGACCCCAAGCCTGGTGCCACCAGGAGGTTGGTTATACCTCTGAAGTTCAGGGGCTTCCTATTGACCCTAGCCCATGACATTCCCTTAGCAGGTCACCTGGGCCAGAACAAGACTTGGGACAGAATTGTCCCTCACTTTCACTGGCCCCACATGTCTGAAGACACCAAGGAGTTTTGTCGCTCCTGTGTAACCTGCCAGGCCAGTGGCAAGGCAGGTGGCACTACAAAGGCCCCCCTGATACCACTACCTGTGGTGGGGGTTCCCTTTGAAAGGGTGGGGATTGACATTGTTGGTCCCATGGATCCCCAAACAGCATCTGGGCACAGGTTTATCCTGGTGGTAGTGGATCATGCCACCAGGTACCCAGAGGCTATTCCCCTTAGGACCACTACAGCACCTGTGGTGGCAAGAGCCCTCCTGGGAATTTTCTCAAGAGTGGGCTTCCCTAAGGAGGTTGTATCAGACAGGGGTGCTAACTTTATGTCTGGATACTTAAAAGCAATGTGGAAGGAGTGTGGAGTGACTCACAAGTTCACCACACCCTATCACCCACAATGCAATGGTTTAGTTGAGAGATTCAACAAAACCTTGAAGGGCATGATTAAAGGGCTCCCAGAAAAGCTTAGGCGAAGATGGGACATACTCTTGCCCTGCCTTTTATTTGCATACAGGGAGGTGCCTCAAACGGGGTTGGCTACAGCCCTTTTGAACTTTTGTTTGGTCACCCTGTCAGGGGTCCATTGTGCTTGGTGAAGGAAGGATGGGAGTTACCTCTCAAGCCCCCAAAGCAAGACATAGTGGACTATTTACTTGGTCTCCGCTCCCGGATGGCTGAGTACATGAAAAAGGCAACTAAAAACCTTGAGGCTAGCCAGGAACTGCAAAAAGCCTGGCATGACCAAAGGCTGTACTGACTGTTTACCAGCCAGGACAGAAGGTGTGGGTGTTGGAGCCAGTGGCCCCAGCAGCTCTCCAAGACAAATGGAGTGGACCCCATACCATTGTTGAACAGAAGGGTGAGGTTACCTATTTGGTGGACCTAGGAACACCCAGGAGTCCCCACAGGGTTCTCCATGTCAACAGGTTAAAACCATATGTGGACAGGGCAGACATGGGCTTGCTCATGGCTACTGATGAGGGACAGGAGGAAGAGAGTGACCCACTCCCTGACCTGCTCTCACAGAACCCTGATGATGGATCAGTGGATGGTGTAGCCTTGGCAGGCAGCCTCACTACCCAGCAGCAGACTGATTGCAGACAGGTGCTCAATCAGTTCAGACACATATTCTCACTGACACCCAGTCAGACTACCTGGTGCACTCATGAAGTGGACACTGGGGACAGTCTGCCTATTAAAAATAAGATTTATAGGCAACCTGACCATGTCAGGGACTGTATCAGGACAGAAGTCCAGAAGATGTTGGATTTGGGAGTTATTGAACCCTCAGATAGCCCTTGGGCTAGTCCAGTGGTCCTTGTGCCAAAACCTCACACCAATGGTGGGAAAAGAGAGATGAGGTTTTGTGTGGACTACAGGGGTCTCAATGCAGTCACTAGGACTGATGCCCATCCAATACCAAGGGCAGATGAGCTAATAGACACTTTGGCCTCAGCCAAGTATCTAAGCACATTTGACCTGACAGCTGGCTACTGGCAGATCAGACTAGCTGATGATGCAAAGCCAAAGACAGCATTCTCAACCCCTAGTGGGCATTATCAATTTGTGGTAATGCCCTTTGGTCTGAAGAATGCACCTGCCACTTTTCAGAGGTTGGTGAATACAGTCCTTACAGGTCTGGAAGCCTATAGTGCAGCATATCTAGATGATATTGCTGTCTTTAGCTCCACCTGGGAGGATCACCTGGTCCACCTCAGAAATGTTTTGCAGGCCCTGCAGAAAGCAGGCCTGACTATCAAGGCCACAAAGTGCCAGATAGGGCAGAGTCAGGTTGTGTACCTGGGCCACCTTGTGGGTGGAGGCCAGGTTCAACCACTGCAGAGCAAGATCCAGACCATCATGGACTGGACTGCTCCAACTACCCAGACTCAGGTGAGAGCCTTTTTAGGCCTGACTGGGTACTATAGGAGATTTGTCAAGGGGTATGGATCAATAGTGACACCCCTGAATGACTTAACTTCCAAGAAAATGCCCAAAAAGGTTCAGTGGACAGTTAGCTGTCAAAAGGCATTTGATGACCTGAAGCAGGCCATGTGCACTTCTCCCATTCTACAGAGTCCTGATTACTCCAAGAAGTTCATTGTCCAAACAGATGCATCTGAATTGGGGGTAGGGGCTGTACTGTCACAATTGAATGATGAAGGTCAGGATCAGCCAGTAGCTTTTAATAGCAGAAGGCTGACCCCTAGAGAGAAACGTTGGTCAGCCATTGAGAGGGAGGCATTTGCTGTGGTCTGGGCTCTGAAGAAGTTGAGGCCATACTTGTTTGGTACTCACTTCCTTGTTCAAACAGACCATAAGCCCCTCTTATGGCTAAAACAAATGAAGGGTGAAAACCCCAAACTGCTTAGGTGGTCCATTTCCCTACAGGGGATGGACTTCACAGTGGAACATGGACCTGGGAGTAACCATGCCAATGCAGATGGACTCTCTAGGTACTTCCACTTAGAACATGAAGACTTAACTGGGCAAGGTTAGTTTAATGTCCCTACGTTTGGGGGTGGGTTGTGTAGGAGAGTAGGATCTGCTTCACATGGGTACCCCCACTTTTTGCTGATGCTTCACTGTTTTTCGACCTTAGTCTGGCTGGGGCCCTGCTAATCAGAACCCCAGCCTAGCTGCTTCCTCTCTAAAATGGTTTCCTTGTGCCTTAGGCACATCTCTGATTGGAATCTGGAGTGCCCTTATAAGTCCCTAGTATATGGTATACTATGTACCCAGGGCATAGGTACCTCAGAGGCCTGCCAGGGGCTGAAGCATGTATTGTGCCACCCCTGGAAGGCCAACCAAAAGGACACCACAGGTCTGCTACTGCAGCCTGGGTAAGGTGGTGCATGCACCCCTTACTGTGATATAGGCTACCTATATCACTACATACATACACACATATAAACCTATAAGTCACTCCTATGGCAGGCCTTATCAATCCTGAAGGCAGAGTGCGTGGTTCCTATGTGAGAGGGTGCCCCTGCATGAGCTGGGCCCCTCTGCAGTGTTCTGAGACCCTTCTCTGATGCTGTTTGTAGTGCAGGCCGACCATATACTCTTAAGCGCATTATAACCTTGCGTTAAATGCTAACTTTGGGATGGCTGCACGGAAACATGTCGTGTTTGGTGTCAAACATCTTGGAATACTACCCCCCGCCAGTTCTGGCGGCGGGGGTAGCATTCCACCCTTCTAGAAGGAGAGACATGTACACACCGGTATACCCGGTACTGACTTTCCAGAGCCCTGGCATCACAAAATGGATGCCGCTGCCACAGACACGAGTCTGGCCTCCTGCTGCTGACTGAAACTCCGGCAGGGGAGGCCTGGACAATAGGTTTCCTGTCCCAGGGAGGTGTAACCACCTCCCCAGACAGGATAGTGTGTATTGGGGCTGGGCGGGAGCACTCTCTGGTGCTTTGAAGTCCTGCACTGGGGGCACATTTGGTGTCCCTGTGCATACCCCAGTTCAAACCGGCTCAGGGGCTTCCAGCCCCTGCTCTGGCGCGAAACTGGACAAAGGGAAAGGGGTGTAACCACCCCTCTGCCCTGACCCTCCCATAGGTGGGGCCACAGAGTATGTCCAACCCCCTAGCTTAGTATAAGTATGGGACCCCAGTCCTTAGGACTTTAGATTAACCTGGATGAAACTCTGACACAGAATCCTGGACCTTCGACGCTCTACTTCAAGATTAGAGGACTGAAGAATCTCCCTTGGGGTCAAGGAGTGACTCCCCTGCTTGGCAGGCACCAAAGAAGCAATTGTCCGGTCTGCATCGCTGAAGCTCCCGCCGGACGCCGAAGTCTTTGCATCACCAGAGGTGGATTTCCAGACTTCGCCGAGGCTGCCCTGAGTCCCCAGCAAAGCTGAGGCCCGTAGCTGTCGTGGGTAACGTGGAACCGTGACCGCTGGACACCGATCGCATTTGCAAGTGCATCCTCTTCTGGGTCTCCCACGAAGTCGTGCTTTGGGCTCCGAGTAGCCCCAGCCTCCAGCATCAACTGCACCGAAGATCACTGGCCTCCACTCCACGAGTGTCCTGTGAGCCAGCTCCACGTGCGTCGACTCGAGGCTCCTTCGCGGTCGCTAGTCCGTTGGCTAGTAGGCCCTCCCAAAGGCCAATCTTCTTCTGCTTGGGCTCCCTGGTTGCTCCAGGCGTGCCCTGACTTACCCTCACTGGGTGAGTCCCACAGACCTTGCTGGTCTGCAACATCGTCCTTCTTCCATTTCCACGAGACTTGCCGTTGCCAAGGCTTGTTGGGTCCAATCCGGTCGCCGACACCCCTGCAATCGACAGACGTCGTGGAACAGCTCGAATCCAGCTCCTGGTCATCGTCGACACCTCCTGGACCTTGTGGCTGAAGAGTCAAGACGACCGTCAACCTACCTGAAGCACTCAACATCGGTGGGCATCTGCTCATCGCCTTCCTGGTCACTGGCTAGTGACCCAGACTCTGTCACCTCTGCTTTCAGGTTCTTCAGATCTTCGATCCACCTTTGGATCCACCCGAACACTTTCGACTTGGCCGCCAGCAGCACTTTGCAGCAGATCGCCATTGAAAGCGACGACGAAACCCGACCCCGAAAGACACCTATGCACCCGGCTCCCCTGGGTGAGGTAACTCGAGTACTCCGGTGCTCCCGTGGGTATTGACACTAGAACAGCCTAGTTCTCAAAGGGTTTGCTCCAAGTCCTCCTCTAAGTGTCCCTTTTCTTTTAAATTCAAACCGCGACTTTCCCCATAGAAGTTAACGGCGATTCGCGGCTGTGTTCATACACTGCACGCGTCCCCCGTGGGTCCCCTGTGTCACTACCTTGGGTGGTTCCTTGTGGTCCAAGCACTTCTACAGGCTCTAGGCCCTGTGTCTAGCTCAGTCGTGGTTCTTATACCACTTTATTGGTATATGGTTTGGTACGCCCCTAGGGCTCAAACGTGTATTTGTGCTATTACTGTAGATAACTAACTTATAACTTATGTATTTCGAACTCTAGCCTCATAAAGAGACTAGAGGGGTGTGTTTAGCAATAAATACATATATTTTGAATATATACCTGGTGTGGTCCTCTTTCATTTGGTCACTCAAGAGATTATAGACTGGTAAAACAAGCTGCTTTACATTCCTTCAAGACTTAGCCTGAAGGCTGCTCTCCATAGCTACCACTAGGATAGCTTTCAATAAAGGTTGTCTTTAACCTATCTCCAATAAGGGGTTGTTTGGACTGGTGCAAGGTGCCCACTATAATTAGTGGACAGCATATGCCAGGCCAACGTCTCACATTGGTGTGCAGCGTGTGGGATTCCAGCTTGCTATTGTTTTACCAGATAATCTCAATTGAATTGATCAACTGAAAACCACTAAGGGTACCTAAGGTACATATAAATCAAGCTTAGTAATACAGTAAGTTCTACTGAACTTAGAGTTGTGTGTTAAGGGATAGCACACCCTTTCTACAACTCAAGAGAGTTTAGTAGGCCACACTAGAGTAGGTAGTGCATACACCACACCTCACTAGTAATGTCTTCAAAGCCAGGACCCAGTGAGTCCTCGCCAGAAGCCAGTGGGCTTCTTCCCTCCAAGTATGATAAACTCCCATTCTTGGAATTGAGAGCATTATGCAATACTAGGAAGTTGAAGGCAGGCAAAAGTGCCAGCACCCAACACCTCAGGGAGGTGTTACTAGCTGATGATCTCAGCAGGCCCCTAGGGCCTGAAGGGGTAGGCAGAGAGGGTGGGGCAGAAGATGAGGAAGGGGCCAGGGGTGAAGAAACCCAGGCCCCCCTCTGAAACTGGCCAGGAAGGTGAAAATGACCTTGTCCTGGATAACCCAATTCCTCCTGTGGAGGAGGAGGAGGGGGATCAGAATGACCTCCCCTTTGTCCCCCCAGGAAGAGTACTCAGTGTGCCCAGAAGGTCTAGATCTCCTTCGCAGGAGTCTAACCACTCTGACACCTCAATAGGGACCTCTGTCTCCTCTCATAGGAGGGAATCCTCTCATGAAAGGAGAAAGAGATTGCTTCAGTATGAACAAGCCCAGCTTGAGCTCAGAAAACAGCAATTGGCTATAGACAGGGAGTCCCTATATCTCTATAGAGAGAGAGAGAGACAAAAGATGGGACTAGAGTCCCATGGTGGCAGCAATTTCCCAAGAGATAGGGAAAGGTCTTATGACCATAGAAACCTGAGCAAGATTGTCCCTCCCTACCAGAGTGGGGATGACATCCACAAATGGATAACTGCTCTAGAGAGGGCCTGTAAAGTACAGAGGGTCCCTCAGGAGCAGTGGGCAGCAATCTTGTGGCTCTCCTTTGCAGACAAAGGTAGAGATAAGCTCCTCACTGTTAGATAGGAGGATGCTGATAATTACAAAGTCTTGAAGAGTGCTCTAATTGATGGGTTTGGCCTAACCACTGAACAATACAGGTTAAAGTTCAGGGATACCCAAAAGGCACAGACTCAAGACTGGGTGGACTTTGTTGATTGTTCTGCCAAGGCTCTGGAAGGTTGATTATTGGGCAGTAAGGTATGTGACTTCACAGGATTGTACAATCTTATCATGAGGGAGCAGATCCTTAACAATTGTCAAAATCAGCTGTTGCATCAGCACCTGGTGGACTCTGATCTGACCTCTCCCCAAGAATTGGGAAAGAAGGCAGACAAATGGGTCAGAACCAGGGTGAGGCAGAAGGTACAGAACCAAGGTGGTGACCCTAAGAAGCAAGATTCGAAAACCTCTGATAAGGGTGGGGAGAAGGGTAAAGACCAAAAGTCTTCACAAGGCCCCCAAAAATCTTCTTCAGGTGGGGATTCACAGTCTAACAAAGGGAAAGGCCAAAAGAAACCATGGTGCAAGGTCTGTAAGCAAAAGACCCACTGGACCAGTGATTGCACCAAGTCCAAAGACTCTACTCCAGCCCCCACCAATGCCCCTAAGGCACCTGCTCCCCCTAGTGCAGTTACAGTTGGTGGTGGGACTACACAAGCCAAGGGTTTAGTAGGGTTGACCCTGGGTAAGGAGATGAGCTCTGACCTAGTCAGAGAACTCACTCAGGCTGTCCTAGTCTGTGATGGAGGCATGGATGTGACCTCCTCTGTGAGTCCCAGTAATCTGGGCAAGTACAGGCAACAGCCCTTAATCAATGGAAAAGAGGCTTTGGCATTTAGGGACACAAGGGCAAGTGTCACCATGGTGACACAAGACCTTGTGAATCCTGGGCAGATTACACTTGGTGAATGTACCAAGTGACCAATGCTAGCAACGTCAGAACAGACCATACTCTGGCAGTTGTTAACTTCTCCTGGGGAGGGGTAACTGGCCTTAAGAAGGTTGTGGTAAGTGCAGACCTACCCGTTGAATGCTTGCTTGGCAATGACTTAGAAACTTCAGCTTGGGCAGAAGTGGAGCTCAGGACCCATGCAGAAATGCTGGGCATCCCTGCAGATGTGTTTGCTGTGACCAGGTCACAAGCCAAAATGTCTAACACTGAACAGGCCTTGGATTCTGGAATAATGGACCAAGTGCCCTCCAAGAAGAGGAGTAGTAGGGTAAAGGCAGTGCCTTCCCCCTTGGCTCAGAAGGAAGATCAGTCTCTTGAGGGGGATGATCTCAGTCCTGAGGAAGGAACTGTCCCAGAGGAGCTTGAACCTGACCAGGTTGAGTTCTTGGGGACAGGGGCCCTTCCAGGGCAGATCTGAGCCAGGAGCAGCAGAGCTGCCCCTCTCTTGAACCCCTCAGACAGCAAGCTGCTGCTGAGGCTGCTGGGAAAGCTAGTGGTCCCCATACTGTGTATTGGGATGATGGACTCTTGTACTCAGAGTGTAGAGACCCCAAGCCTGGTGCCACCAGGAGGTTGGTTATACCTCTGAAGTTCAGGGGCTTCCTATTGACCCTAGCCCATGACATTCCCTTAGCAGG
The DNA here is from genome assembly GCA_963921515.1 of Calotriton arnoldi. Lineage (NCBI taxonomy): Eukaryota > Metazoa > Chordata > Amphibia > Caudata > Salamandridae > Calotriton > Calotriton arnoldi. Next base: position 195,297 of record CAWUFW010017350.1, read on the forward strand.
TCACCTGGGCCAGAACAAGACTTGGGACAGAATTGTCCCTCACTTTCACTGGCCCCACATGTCTGAAGACACCAAGGAGTTTTGTCGCTCCTGTGTAACCTGCCAGGCCAGTGGCAAGGCAGGTGGCACTACAAAGGCCCCCCTGATACCACTACCTGTGGTGGGGGTTCCCTTTGAAAGGGTGGGGATTGACATTGTTGGTCCCATGGATCCCCAAACAGCATCTGGGCACAGGTTTATCCTGGTGGTAGTGGATCATGCCACCAGGTACCCAGAGGCTATTCCCCTTAGGACCACTACAGCACCTGTGGTGGCAAGAGCCCTCCTGGGAATTTTCTCAAGAGTGGGCTTCCCTAAGGAGGTTGTATCAGACAGGGGTGCTAACTTTATGTCTGGATACTTAAAAGCAATGTGGAAGCAGTGTGGAGTGACTCACAAGTTCACCACACCCTATCACCCACAATGCAATGGTTTAGTTGAGAGATTCAACAAACCCTTGAAGGGCATGATTAAAGGGCTCCCAGAAAAGCTTAGGCGAAGATGGGACATACTCTTGCCCTGCCTTTTATTTGCATACAGGGAGGTGCCTCAAAAGGGGGTTGGCTACAGCCCTTTTGAACTTTTGTTTGGTCACCCTGTCAGGGGTCCATTGTGCTTGGTGAAGGAAGGATGGGAGTTACCTCTCAAGCCCCCAAAGCAAGACATAGTGGACTATTTACTTGGTCTCCGCTCCCGGATGGCTGAGTACATGAAAAAGGCAACTAAAAACCTTGAGGCTAGCCAGGAACTGCAAAAAGCCTGGCATGACCAAAGGCTGTACTGACTGTTTACCAGCCAGGACAGAAGGTGTGGGTGTTGGAGCCAGTGGCCCCAGCAGCTCTCCAAGACAAATGGAGTGGACCCCATACCATTGTTGAACAGAAGGGTGAGGTTACCTATTTGGTGGACCTAGGAACACCCAGGAGTCCCCACAGGGTTCTCCATGTCAACAGGTTAAAACCATATGTGGACAGGGCAGACATGGGCTTGCTCATGGCTACTGATGAGGGACAGGAGGAAGAGAGTGACCCACTCCCTGACCTGCTCTCACAGAACCCTGATGATGGGTCAGTGGATGGTGTAGCCTTGGCAGGTAGCCTCACTACCCAGCAGCAGACTGATTGCAGACAGGTGCTCAATCAGTTCAGACACATATTCTCACTGACACCCAGTCAGACTACCTGGTGCACTCATGAAGTGGACACTGGGGACAGTCTGCCTATTAAAAATAAGATTTATAGGCAACCTGACCATGTCAGGGACTGTATCAGGACAGAAGTCCAGAAGATGTTGGATTTGGGAGTTATTGAACCCTCAGATAGCCCTTGGGCTAGTCCAGTGGTCCTTGTGCCAAAACCTCACACCAATGGTGGGAAAAGAGAGATGAGGTTTTGTGTGGACTACAGGGGTCTCAATGCAGTCACTAGGACTGATGCCCATCCAATACCAAGGGCAGATGAGCCAATAGACACTTTGGCCTCAGCCAAGTATCTAAGCACATTTGACCTGACAGCTGGCTACTGGCAGATCAGACTAGCTGATGATGCAAAGCCAAAGACAGCATTCTCAACCCCTAGTGGGCATTATCAATTTGTGGTAATGCCCTTTGGTCTGAAGAATGCACCTGCCACTTTTCAGAGGTTGGTGAATACAGTCCTTACAGGTCTGGAAGCCTATAGTGCAGCATATCTAGATGATATTGCTGTCTTTAGCTCCACCTGGGAGGATCACCTGGTCCACCTCAGAAATGTTTTGCAGGCCCTGCAGAAAGCAGACCTGACTATCAAGGCCACAAAGTGCCAGATAGGGCAGAGTCAGGTTGTGTACCTGGGCCACCTTGTGGGTGGAGGCCAGGTTCAACCACTGCAGAGCAAGATCCAGACCATCATGGACTGGACTGCTCCAACTACCCAGACTCAGGTGAGAGCCTTTTTAGGCCTGACTGGGTACTATAGGAGATTTGTCAAGGGGTATGGATCAATAGTGACACCCCTGAATGACTTAACTTCCAAGAAAATGCCCAAAAAGGTTCAGTGGACAGTTAGCTGTCAAAAGGCATTTGATGACCTGAAGCAGGCCATGTGCACTTCTCCCATTCTACAGAGTCCTGATTACTCCAAGAAGTTCATTGTCCAAACAGATGCATCTGAATTGGGGGTAGGGGCTGTACTGTCACAATTGAATGATGAAGGTCAGGATCAGCCAGTAGCTTTTAATAGCAGAAGGCTGACCCCTAGAGAGAAACGTTGGTCAGCCATTGAGAGGGAGGCATTTGCTGTGGTCTGGGCTCTGAAGAAGTTGAGGCCATACTTGTTTGGTACTCACTTCCTTGTTCAAACAGACCATAAGCCCCTCTTATGGCTAAAACAAATGAAGGGTGAAAACCCCAAACTGCTTAGGTGGTCCATTTCCCTACAGGGATGGACTTCACAGTGGAACATGGACCTGGGAGTAACCATGCCAATGCAGATGGACTCTCTAGGTACTTCCACTTAGAACATGAAGACTTAACTGGGCAAGGTTAGTTTAATGTCCCTACGTTTGGGGGTGGGTTGTGTAGGAGAGTAGGATCTGCTTCACATGGGTACCCCCACTTTTTGCTGATGCTTCACTGTTTTTCGACCTTAGTCTGGCTGGGGCCCTGCTAATCAGAACCCCAGCCTAGCTGCTTCCTCTCTAAAATGGTTTCCTTGTGCCTTAGGCACATCTCTGATTGGAATCTGGAGTGCCCTTATAAGTCCCTAGTATATGGTATACTATGTACCCAGGGCATAGGTACCTCAGAGGCCTGCCAGGGGCTGAAGCATGTATTGTGCCACCCCTGGAAGGCCAACCAAAAGGACACCACAGGTCTGCTACTGCAGCCTGGGTAAGGTGGTGCATGCACCCCTTACTGTGATATAGGCTACCTATATCACTACATACATACACACATATAAACCTGTAAGTCACTCCTATGGCAGGCCTTATCAATCCTGAAGGCAGAGTGCGTGGTTCCTATGTGAGAGGGTGCCCCTGTATGAGCTGGGCCCCTCTGCAGTGTTCGGAGACCCTTCTCTGATGCTGTTTGTAGTGCAGGCCGACCATATACTCTTAAGCGCATTATAACCTCGCGTTAAATGCTAACTTTGGGATGGCTGCACGGAAACATGTCGTGTTTGGTGTCAAACATCTTGGAATACTACCCCCCCCCCCCGCCAGTTCTGGTGGCGGGGGTAGCATTCCACCCTTCTAGAAGGAGAGACATGTACACACCGGTATACCCGGTACTGACTTTCCAGAGCCCTGGCATCACAAAATGGATGCCGCTGCCACAGACACGAGTCTGGCCTCCTGCTGCTGACCGAAACTCCGGCAGGGGAGGCCTGGACAATAGGTTTCCTGTCCCAGGGAGGTGTAACCACCTCCCCAGACAGGATAGTGTGTATTGGGGCTGGGCGGGAGCACTCTCTGGTGCTTTGAAGTCCTGCACTGGGGGCACATTTGGTGTCCCTGTGCATACCCCAGTTCAAACCGGCTCAGGGGCTTCCAGCCCCTGCTCTGGCGCGAAACTGGACAAAGGGAAAGGGGTGTAACCACCCCTCTGCCCTGACCCTCCCATAGGTGGGGCCACAGAGTATGTCCAACCCCTAGCTTAGTATAAGTATGGGACCCCAGTCCTTAGGACTTTAGATTAACCTGGATGAAACTCTGACACAGAATCCTGGACCTTTGACGCTCTACTTCAAGATTAGAGGACTGAAGAATCTCCCTTGGGGTCAAGGAGTGACTCCCCTGCTTGGCAGGCACCAAAGAAGCAATTGTCCGGTCTGCATCGCTGAAGCTCCTGCCGGACGCCGAAGTCTTTGCATCACCAGAGGTAGATTTCCAGACTTCCCCGAGGCTGCCCTGAGTCCCCAGCAAAGCTGAGGCCCGTAGCTGTCGTGGGTAACGTGGAACCGTGACCCCTGGACACCGATCGCATTTGCAAGTGCATCCTCTTCTGGGTCTCCCACGAAGTCATGCTTTGGGCTCCCAGTAGCCCCAGCCTCCCGCATCAACTGCACCGAAGATCACTGGCCTCCACTCCACGAGCGTCCTGTGAGCCAGCTCCACGTGCGTCGACTCGAGGCTCCTTTGCGGTCGCTAGTCCGTTGGCTAGTAGGCCCTCCCGAAGGCCAATCTTCTTCTGCTTGGGCTCCCTGGTTGATCCAGGCGTGCCCTGACTTACCTTTGCTGGGTGAGTCCCACAGACCTTGCTGGTCTGCAACATTGTCCTTCTTCTATTTCCACGAGACTTGCCGTTGCGAAGGCTTGTTGGATCCAATCCGGTCGCCGACACCCCTGTAATCGACAGACTTCATGGCACAGCTTGAATCCAGCTCCTGGTCATCGTCGACGCCTCCTGGACCTCGTGGCTGAAGAGTCAAGACAACCGTCAACCTACCTGAAGCACTCGACATCGGTGGGCATCTGCTCATCGCCTTCCTGGTCACTGGCTAGTGACCCAGACTCTGTCCCCTCTGCTTTCAGGTTCTTCAGATCTTCGATCCACCTTTGGATCCACCCGAACACTTTCGACTTGGCCGCCAGCAGCACTTTGCAGCAGATCGCCATTGAAAGCGACGACGAAACCCGACCCCGAAAGACACCTATGCACCCGGCTCCCCTGGGTGAGGTAACTCGAGTACTCCGGTGCTCCCGTGGGTATTGACACTAGAACAGCCTAGTTCTCAAAGGGTTTGCTCCAAGTCCTCCTCTAAGTGTCCCTTTTCTTTTAAATTCAAACCGCGACTTTCCCCATAGAAGTTAACGGCGATTCGCGGCTGTGTTCATACACTGCACGCGTCCCCCGTGGGTCCCCTGTGTCACTACCTTGGGTGGTTCCTTGTGGTCCAAGCACTTCTACAGGCTCTAGGCCCTGTGTCTAGCTCAGTCGTGGTTCTTATACCACTTTATTGGTATATGGTTTGGTACGCCCCTAGGGCTCAAACGTGTATTTGTGCTATTACTGTAGATAACTAACTTATAACTTATGTATTTCGAACTCTAGCCTCATAAAGAGACTAGAGGGGTGTGTTTAGCAATAAATACATATATTTTGAATATATACCTGGTGTGGTCCTCTTTCATTTGGTCACTCAAGAGATTATAGACTGGTAAAACAAGCTGCTTTACATTCCTTCAAGACTTAGCCTGAAGGCTGCTCTCCATAGCTACCACTAGGATAGCTTTCAATAAAGGTTGTCTTTAACCTATCTCCAATAAGGGGTTGTTTGGACTGGTGCAAGGTGCCCACTAATATTAGTGGACAGCATATGCCAGGCCAACTTCTCACAATCCTGTCAGGCTAAATGCACAGGGCCGGATTAACAAAGATAAACTTACACTTTTGTGTAAGTTAATGATTTCTTGCTGTTCACAAATGTATTTTACCAGTAGAATCTTTACAACTGCAGAGTCTCTGCACATACAAAGATAGAACACACCATCTTTATTAGCATGTCTTCTAAGTTCAGGGAATCAGACAGTGAGAGTAATGGAACAGAGCTCAAAGACTTGATGTGAGCTTTGATGAGTGGCCACAAAATGTAAACCATCTTCTTCTCAAAGGTAAAGCGGCTTCTATGAGAATTCACTGACTCACTTCTTGCAGTTTAGCACAGGCAGCAAGACTTTGCTTATAGAAATGCAAGTGGTTCTTATAGAACAACACCAATCTATTAGGCCAAAAATCGTAGCAGTCACAATGCACTAAGGTAAAAGTAGAAAAACATAATGAGTAAAATGTCACAAAATAGAAGAAAATCAGATGCAGGAATTAGGAGTTTGAGAAAACAGCTGTATTCCATTGAAATCAATTAGAAAATTCAACAGCAACGGTGTTCTTTGGGGCAGTAGACTGGGGTCATTGCTGACAACCCTGTCAGGGACGAAAGTATGATTGGCAATTTTCCCGAGTTTATTCACACAAATCACATGTTCTAAGATATCTAGCACTTGCTGTCAACTCTGGGTGGCAAACACTGCTCACAGAATACATTGAGAACTGGTGCATGTAGGCAGGCGCTGTACTCCCATCTACAATTGTCTTCTTTGTCTGATGGGTTTAAGGACCTTGGGGATCCAGCTGTATGCTTCAAATGACTCCCGAAACTACAGGATGTATCCTTGCTGATCATTGCCAATTAGAACAAAAGTAGTGTCCAAGGATGCCCAGCATTTGCTGTGCCAACACTGCATGGCAAGCAACTCATTGATTATGAGTATGAATATTATTAACGACTGCATTGCCAGAATGCATTTGAGGAACTGGTGAACACAGACAGGGAGTGAGCTCTCTTTCCCCATTGTTATACAGTGCCCTTGAAACTCTGATTACCTTACCTTGGAACTGCCCTAGGATATGATCTGTAAGTACTTTCAGTTTTCCACAGTGTCACTTCCCAAGCCTCCGAAAATGTTATCGAGTCTTGCAGGCTTGTCCAGAAGCATCCAAGCCAAGCTGTCAGTCAACACTCTCATATCCTGAGTGTCCGAACTAGCGCCTGCTAAGTTGTAACACTCACCTTTATGGAAAAAGGGAACCCTGACACACCCATAATGGCTCATAGTCATGTAAAAGTTGATGACTGATCCCCACCAAAACGTTTAACTTCAGACTTAAAAACGTTTCTGGGGGGCGTGGCTAGCAGCCAAAGTGAATGGCCGAAAGCTAACGTGGCTCCGGAGCCCTATCCATCTCTCCTGCTGGTAATCCGGTCAAAATCCTGATAAATTCATTCCCGGATGGGGGATCCCGACCCCAGGGTCTCGCAGCACTTGTTGGGGGTGTAATCCCGCCCGTGGGGGCAAGATATTGACGGATGCCTCCGAGCGCGGCCGGCGCTCAAATCCAACATGACGGTGCGCCCTCGCTCCACTGAGTGATCTTGTGGAGTCGACGGGTGCCTCAAGGTAAAAATCACGGAGCGGGGCCAGTCAGCGCCGGCGGAAGACCCCGGAGGTAACAGTGGCCTGTGCGCTGGCTGAGTTGTCTCTCCGTGGGGATTCGACTGCTCGCCTATGATCGGCGGAAGCGGACTGCTGGGTGAGCGGGGGAAGGCCGGCCGTGGCTGAATCGGAAGTCCTGGCCTCGCGGGCTTGGAAAACTACGGCCTTAAACAGCGGACAGTGGAGTGAAGAATCGGAACATCTCGGGGGTGAGTGTCGCGCCGCGGCGGGTTTCTGGTGGGAAATGAGGGCTGCTGTGTGGCGCAGATGACGAGGTGGCAACGGAACTAATTGAGGCCCCGGCTGTCTGGGTGAGCAGGCCCAAACTCCGCCTTTCCCTCACGGAGTCACACAGAGAGCTGAGCCCTTGGAGGATCGGCATTGAGCATTGCAATTTGGTCCAGACCCCCCCCCAATGATTCACCTCTGCATGCGAAAAGGCCTGCGAAGTGTCTTAGAGGAGACCTCAACATATCCTTGTTGGATCACTGTGACTGGAACCATCAGCGAGGAGAAGGAGAAGGGCCTTGACTAAGACTTGAGACCCAGGGATCTGGGATACGTGAGGAGAGGCGAGAGCCATAGCCGATCCCGCTCAGTTGGGGGGCGCATTGGTGGTCTAGAGGCATACCCGGTACGCAGCCCTGAGGCGTTCCTGCTACACACGCAGCACTACCCCAGACTTAGGAGGAGGGAGGAGGGAGAAGCGCAGTAAGCTCATAAGCTCATAAGTGTCCGCTCCACAGAATCTCGCTAGATTCATAATTGCTCCTAGTCCTCCCTTAGACTACAGAAGGGTCGGTAGGTCAGGAAACCCGACGGGCTGACAGGGGAGGATACCATCCCCTGGGTGGGTGGCGGCAAGTACTGGGGCTGCCCCCTAGCAGTTCAGTCATATACCAAACACTGCAACTGAAAAATGGCAAGTGGGAAAGGACCTAAAACACCGGCACAAAGTAAGCTAGCCAAATTTGCTTGGTTGAAAGCAGGGGAGGATGGAAACGCCGCATCTCAAGGAGCCTCGGATAGCCAGGGCCAACCACCACAACAACAGGACTTGACGCTCCAAGACATTATGGCGGCCATCACGGGAGTGCGTACCTCCCTAGAGACTCGGATTGACACTGTAAACGTGGAGGTTTCCCTGATAAGAGCCGACTTAAGAAAAATGGACTCCAGGGTGAAGGACGTAGAGGAAGCTACCACAGTCCTAAACACAGACACCGCCCAGTTAAAAAAGCAAGTAAGCCAGCTACAAGAGAGACAGACCAAAATGGAGGGGCTACTTGATGAATATGAAGGTAGGGCACGTAGGAATAATATACGAATTTTGGGAATTCCGGAGAGAGCAGAAGGCCCAGCAGCAGATTTATTTGTGGAGGAGTTAATTCTGAAACAGTTACAGCCAAAAAGACTATCGAGCTACTTCTCCATTGAACGTGGCCATCGTGTCCCCGGAGGTAGGCCCAGGCTGGGAGCCCCTCCAAGGCAGATTTTAGCGCGAGTTTTCAATTTTAGGGACTGAGACATTGTTCTTCAGACGGCGCGTGCAAATCCGCCGCTTAAATTTGAGGACAGTTTGGTCACCTTTTTCCCGGACTTAACCACCAAAGTCCAGGCTCAACGGTGCAGCTTTCTGGAGGTCAAGCGAGCACTGTGTGCTAAAGAAATAAAATACGCAATGCTCTTCCCGGCGAAACTCCGTATTGAGTCAGAGGGCAAGACATGGTTCTTTTCCTCCCCGGAGGAGACATGGGAGTGGCTGGAGGGCTGGCGCAGGGTAGAGAAACCAAATAAGGACCGAAACGGAGGACCCCGGCCTGGTAGACCCGACAACAACGCCAGGCATCGAAACGAGACTACTCGAACAGAGACGGATTCAACTTCACGCAGCTGAGAAGACGACGATGAGAGTACTGATATTGATAAGTATAATCACCTCAAGGACCCCGAGGTAGGACAGTGGATCAAGTGACACATGGAGGGGTATTCTTGGCCACACCATAGGGGACATAGGTGACTATGGTCGACAATGACTAGGGAAAACCTGATATATGACACTTTGTGACCATTGAAACGAGACCGGGATGGGATTTCTCCTTAATATCCAGTATACCGTGGAATTATCCTCAAATTGGGGCGGAGGGGGCATGGCTGCAAACCAAGTTCCTCTCAAATAGAAGGGGGGACGACAGGCACTCTGCCTTGTTGGGGAGTGGGTAGTTCGAAATCCACTGGCAAGGGGGCAGGGAGGGGGGAGGTTCGGGGAGGGAGTGGGGTTGTGGGCGGAGTTTCAATTGTTCATTCTCAAATTAAAAAGTGTCGAGTATCAGATTCAATTAGCTTTGTTCAGAGTTCACAGGTAGGAATTGTAAGCAGGAGGTTCGTAGAACAGTATGTACCCAGATGTAGTTTCAGATCCACACATTCGGCGGCAGAGATTGGGGAGATAGCAGATACATCTCTCGATACGCCTACAGGTTTCCTCACATTTTTTCTCACATAGCCTCTAATGGAGAGCAAAGAAGAAACGTCATTATCCATCTTGACGTGGAATGTTAATGGCCTGGGAGACAAAATAAAAAGGGGAGTGGCGCTGCAGTATCTGAAGAGGCATGCTCCAGATGTGGTATTGGTGCAGGAAACGCACTTAGTGGGCAATAAATGCATGGCCCTCAATCGTTGGGGATATAAACTCCTGGTCCATGCGGGGTTTACATCAGGTTCGAGGGACACTGGTATCTTGGTTCGACGGAATCTTGCACTCATCCCTGCCGCACATGGGCAGATCCCCAAGGGCGCTTCGCAGTTTTAGAAGCTAGCTGGGAGGGAAAGCCGCTCAATGTAATCTCAGTGTATCTTCCCCCTACGCTGGGCAGAGAGGCGTTTAGAGACCTGGGGAAAATCCTGCTAGATCTCCCACTTGGTACCCTTATTCTGGGAGGGGATTTCAATATGACCATGGACGATCGCAGAGATAGATATCCACAACGACCCCTAGCACGTCCTAATACTCAGATGGAGGAATTTACAAAGGCCCTGGCGTTGACAGATGTGTGGCGAGCTTTACAACCAAATATGGCGTACTACACTCACTACTCCAATGCACATAAGAGTATGTCCCGCATAGATTATTTCCTTACATATACAGCAGATGTTGGAAGGTTTCGCCACCCGCGGGGTTTGCCCAGAGGTATTTCAGACCATTCCCCAGTGTGGATCGAGCTAACAAATCATAGCAAACAACAGAGGACTACCATTGTCCTTAATCCCTGGCTACTTAAAGTTCCTGATATAAGGGAAACCCTGGTCACACAGACAGACCACTATTTCACTGAAAATGTGGGATCAGTAAATTCCGCGCAGGTGGTGTGGGAGGCTTATAAGGTAGTGTTGAAAGGGCAAGCCTTAGCGTTAAAAGTGGTATACGTCAGGAAGCAAAACCAACAGCTGACACAATTAGAATGGGAACTCCAGCAACTGGAGGTGCAGCAAGACTCCTCACCTAGTGAGGCCACTGCACACCAATTAACTATAAAGCAATTAGAGTATAAAACATTGGCGAGGAAAAAAACTCGGCCTCGACTACTACAAACTCAACATAGAGTATATGAATTGGGAGACAGAGCAGGGAAAATGCTAGCGTGGCTGGAGAAGAAGGAGTGGGGGGAGCGCTGGGTACCCGGATTGTCCATTAAAGGGGAGTAGCAAATTTCAGATCCGCAGGGCATTGCGGAGGCTTTTACAGACCATCTGGAGGCGGTCTATACCTCCTCTACTACATATACGGCTGAAGATTCTCTGCAATTGTTAGCAGATATACGCCTCGCGACTCTATCGGAGGAAGATAGAAAAACATTGGAAGCAGACCTTACAGATGAGGAGATCTGCAAAGCAATATTTAGTATCCAATCTGGGAAGGCGATGGGACCCAATGGAGTCCCTATTGAATTCCTTAAGTCCATGGCTCCATGGGTAGCACCCCACCTCAAAAACATGTACGAGGAAAGTTTTGAGAAAGGTATCCTGCCAGAAGACCAACGTCTGGCTTCCATTGTACTTATTTGGAAGCCAGGAAAACCAGCTGATAGGTGCGGTTCCTACCGACCGATCTCATTAATTAACGTAGAGGCTAAAGTGTTGGCAAAGCTCCAGGCTTCTCGTTTAGTGGCAATGCTTCCATCCTTGGTCCACGCCGATCAGTCGGGCTTTATGCCGGGGCGGAACACAGCACTGAATATCCGTCGTATTCATAAAGTCCTGGGGCGTCAACCTTACATAGATGAAGATGCAGTGGTGCTTTCTCTTGATGCCTCCATGGCATTTGAGTCCATCGAATGGCCGTATCTTTTCGAAGTGCTAGGACGCCTAGGGTTTGGCCCACGATTCCTGGGGTGGATTAGGCTGCTCTACATGGAGCTGCGGGGTCAAGTAAAAATCAATAGCCATACGTCCCGTATATTCCCACTAGGTAGAGGTACTAGACAGGGTTGCCCCCTGTCCCCCCTGCTTTTCTCATTGATGCTAGAACCACTGGCATCATGGGTGCGTGGAGATGTTGTACTCAGAGGGCTGAAATGGGAGACAGGAATGGAAGATAGGATATCACTTTACGCGGACGATATCTTGATTTATCTAGCGTCCCCATATACTTCAATACACAGACTTTTTAATATTTTCACAAATTTCGGCAAATATGCTGGCTATGCCATCAACTTGGCGAAATCGGTGCTGTTTGTTCCTCGGGGCCCAACTCCTAGGCTTCCAACGGGATGCGAGATTGAGATAGCGCGTGGCGGATTTCGCTATCTTGGTGTGTTTATCACTCCTGATTGCCAACTTTTCTATGAGAAAAATCTAGCTGTCCCTTTAGATCGGCTCCGAAACGATGTCAAACATTGGAGAATGCTACCGCTCTCATTGTTAGGCCGCGCTGCCCTGTTCAAGATGCTGGCTCTCCCGAGGTTCCTGTATATTCTCCAGAACTGCCCCTATCAGATCCCTGACTCCTATTTTAAAAATATTGAAAGCGAAGTCTGATCACTGCTGTGGAACGGGGGCGCGCCTCGTATAGCATTGTCTAAACTGACCAAAGGGTGGTATGATGGAGGGATTGCACTTCCGGACATACGACTCTACTACTGGGCCTCGCAATTAGTGGCAACAAATCACTGGTTGTCCGCTCCCCAGCAGATCCAGCCTACGCGCTAGATAGATACCAGGTGGGAAGGGAGGGGTACCTGGAAGCATTATACACTAAATCCTGGAAAGGGAGATACTTGGGACCTATGGCCCGGACAGTGGAAATTTGGCATCAAGTGACCAAACGTCTGGGCTGGACCGGAGTGCTGACTCAGACCACACCTCTGTGGGCCTCTCAAAAACTTGGGCTTCTGTGTTATTACTCAGGATTTGACAAATGGGACACGATTGGCATCTCTACCGTGGGCCAGCTAGTAAAAAAGGGCAAAATCCTCACATTTAGTGAATTACAGGAACAATATGAGCTAACTTAGGGAGAAATTTTTCGCTATATGCAGATTCGCCACGCACTTACAGCAGCACTCCCAGACATGAGTAAGCTGCCAGAGTCCTCCCCTTTGGAAGACCGGCTGCTCTCCGAGCCCATTGCTGACAAGGCCATTTCATTAACATATCGTAAACTGTGCAACAACCTGCCAGATCCTTTTCGAACTCTCTGAGATAGGTGGCAAGCCGATGTCGGAGATATTGACGACGAAGACTGGCAGGCGGCGCTGATGTTCCCCAGAGAAGCTGCTATAACTCTTCGCTTCTGGCTGATCCAATTAAAAATCCTACACAGGACATATCTCACAGGGGTCATTTTAGCAAGAATGGGAAATAGGCAAGATACGTTGTGTCTGCCCGGGTGTCATCTAGAGGCAACCTTCTATCATATTGTTTGGGGATGCCCACATATACGACACATATGGGACCGAGCCACAATACACATGCAAGACGCAATAGGGAAATAGATAGCGCTGACACCTCCGTTGGGGCTTCTTAATATTTGGGACGCCACCGACCTCACAGAAGTGGAACAATTAACCACTCTGGGATATACCTTAGTAAAGAGAGCAATCGCCCTGAAATGTGGGGCAGCAAAAGGACCCTCGATTAAGGCTTGGGCAGCTGAACTTGACAAATGTATGGTCGCAGAGAAAGAAGTCTTTAAATCTAGAGGGTGTCCCAAGAAATGGGATAGGAAGTGGGGCGGATGGAATGCTCATAGGGGGGGGGCCTGTGTATATCCCCAACCGTGGAGATGGAAATGTCCAGAAATGATACCACGCATCTGGACTCACTATTTGATTTACCTTGCACTGTTGTACTGTATGTACCGCCTATAACTCGACTGAAACATGTACCTACCAATGTTTGTGATTTCTTGAATGCTGAAACCAATAAAAAATTACCCAAAAAAAAAAAACGTTTCTGAAGTGGTCCAGATGCAGCCTTGCACTTTGCAACAAAAACAAACTTCAAAGTATGAGAATATAAGAAAAAGACACGGATGCTGTTCATTTTTTAAGGCAGGCTTTCTACTTTGTAATGTTCTTCTGAAGAAGATGTTTTTTTTAATTATGGCAAACCTCTCAAACTTTTAGAAATTTAACAAGGACTGTTACACGGGTCCACGTTGCTGCAGGGCTCCTTGCATATTGTATTCAGGTCCACAGTTTAAGGTCGGGATTCGTAGGGTTTCAGTGCCCTTTGTCAAGAGGACTTTCTGTACTCCCAATTAATAGGGGAGAAAATTCAAAGAAACAGGGTTGAGACATATGGCGGGGCAGCTGGCCCACTGTTTTTCTTCTTGGCAGACCACAGCTTTCTTTGTTCCAAAACGTTTTACACTCTCCATTCACAAGGGCATCTTTTGATTGTGAGAGTCGGACTTCATTTGCACGGATTGTGTTGTTGTGGGTCAGCAAAAGGCTAACTTCACTAGTCCTGTAGTAATGTTCTGTAACTAGAGTTTTGAAAAGTGCCTCTTTTTGCAAGATCTCCCCCATTTATTTCGACAGATGCTGCTGTTGTTTTTGACTCTGTGCTCCTGGGCTCTGCTAACTAGACCCCGTGCATATGTCCTGACCCCTAAAAACATGTTGAATTCACTAAACTCCCAATTTGCATATTTAACTTACCTACAAGTCCCTAGTACATAGTATAAAGTATACACAGGGCCTGTAATTTAAATGTCACTAATGGGCTGAAGCACACATTGTGCCATGTAGGAAATTAGGTTATTAGTTGTGTGGCCTGCACAAGTAATAGGCCTCCAATTCTCTCTTCCTGGGTACAAAGCCCCCCATTGTAGCGTTGACTCTCTCATGGTAGTGAAGCAGAGCAAGACAGAGCCTATGCAAGGGGGGTGGTATGGGCTAGTAATCCTCGTTCAACATCGCATGGAATCGCATAATCAGCTTTGACCCCCTAAACGGGTCATACAACATATAAGGTAAGTCTACTGGCTTGGCCAACGGTTCAAGATCAGCAAACCACATGTTAAAAGAATCATTTTGTGCATAAATGCAATAATCCTTAATAAACACAAATAAATGCACTCATTTCTTTACAATCATTCTGCTAAATTGGCAATGTTTAAATATGTCCAAATATATTTCAACATTGCAATTATGTTCTGTTACTTCTTTTACACATACTCCCATGAAGGAAATAAATGGCAAACGATGCTGGTGATGGTCAATTACAACGTTCTTCTCATTTTTTATCACTTAAAACAAAGCATGATGCTTTTCTTGGGGCTGCACTCCCAGAGGTGGAGCAGAAGCTCCATCCTTGGGAGTGATTTGAAACATTGTAAAAAATCATAGAGGGGTCCTGGTTTCCTCACCCTGCAGAAGGGTCAGCCCTGTGTAAAACCTCTTGGGGGGAGCTGATGGACTCCTGCAGCACCCCCATCCCTACTTTATAATGTTGGTGGTGCACCTGCCATCCTGTTGCCACCACGAGAGGAGAAAGATGTGCAAACTAAGAAGCCCTGCAGGGCATTACGGGACACTGGCACAGTGAATAGGTGATGAGCAGCTCTCCTGCTGCGCTAGGGAGCGCAGATGTTTATTTTCTCTGGTGTACTGCCTCACAAAATGCACCTCCTTGTGGCCTTTTTTGATTTTTTTATGGGTGCCCGGTCCCACCAGGGCACCCCAATGCCTCCAGAATGCCTAGTGGCAGCCAAGCAAGCCCACCCCTTGCTAAAATATAATAATTCAGTATGTGACCGCCGGAGCTTGCAGCTCCTCCACTGCCGACTCCTGCAGGCAGGGTTTCCTCCATCGTGTTGGCAGCCCGCTCCCCCCAGACACAGGGATCAGGGTGGCCCACTACTACTTGGGGGAGTGCAGCAGTGCTCCCCCGGCATTCAGAGAAAGGGGTCGCTACAACCCTTTTCTGTGCAGGCATGGTTTGGGGAATGGGGCCCCCTGGCCGAGGGAGAGTCTGGAGAGAAGGCCCCACATAAACCCCCTCCCTTACAAAATTGAAAGAATTCCTCCTGCACCGACCCCCAGGCCCTGAATCACCCAGGAGTAATTTTAGAAAGTGTGGCAGAGCCTCACGTGTTCCACTCAGCGATAAAGAAGGGTCAAAGTTCGCCAATCTTCAGAATGCCATAACTTGGTCACGGTTGGGCCGATCTGGACAACCCTGGGCTCATTTTACTTCTGGTGGAGAGCTCTAGTCACCAGAACCAGTTTCAGAAGACTTTGCCACCTCCAAAGTAACCTACTGGCTCCTGCATCAGCCTTCCATCCGGTCTTTGTCTCTGGGTGCAGAGCTTTCCCCACCAACTGGTCCTCAGGGGGTGTAAGGTGGCAAGCCTCACTGGCCCTTGGGGAGACACACTGGTCCTGGGGTGAACTGAGGCAGAGTTCCCAGTCCTTTCTAGGCATCAGGGGGTTCCTACTTCCAATTATCCATGGCAGCCACAGGGTCCAGCAGCACAGAGCAGAAAAACACCAACCAAGAGAAAGTCTCTCCATCGTGCAAGTGTTTTTAAAGGGGAGTGGAATGTTCCAGAAGCCAGGCACCCATTGCTAATCCTAGGATGCCATGTCACCTCTTCACCCCTGTCCTAACCCTCCTACGCAGCATGCTAGGAGAGTTAAAGGTGGCGTCTACCAGTAGTTAATAGTAACATTGCCTCTAGTGGCCTCAGCTCCACCCCTCACTGATTGATTGATGCAGATCTTTTAGCCCACCCTTTTCCGCCTCAGGAGGTGAGTAAAACACTGTTAATTGCTTCCTTTGTTTGGGGAGGCCTTTGTTCCTGCTGCTGGAGAGAATTGTAATTAACCCTGCACAGCACAGTGATAAAAGGCCTGGGCTGAGCCAGAGAAATTTGACAATTTTGGATGACCCAAAAGTTGTACAGATATCTTTTTGGAATTTGCAGATTGATTTTCCTGCACAGGTTACACTCCATTTTAATATGCCACTGGCCTTTGTAGTAGGCCAATGGGAAGCAAAACTGCACTCTAAGGCAGTTTTACCCCATGTGTACAATAAAGTCTCAAAACAGACAAAACAGTAAATCACACTGACTATCCCTATTAGTGTATACTAACATGAAATGGTCAACCACAGGTCAATATCTAATCCTGCAGAGTCCCCTCTGTGCCAGCCTACCTGTGTGCAGTTACCAGGGTGTGAATGACAGTAATCTGCCATGCTCAGCTGGCACACGTGTGTACACACTTGTGTACCTATCTAACCAGCCTAGTGCCCCTTCGCCTTGCTGCGTCTCAGCAGCTTTATCTTAAAAGGGAGACACCATTGGTAAACAGGCTCAGTCCACTAGCCGTGTGATTACCATGGGTAAGACATATATAGTGATAGTTGCCCACGATAAAAGTCCAAAACTGGATGGGCAGAATGAGCAGAACCCAACTGCAACACACGTCACCACCAGCTGAAAGTAGGGAAAGGATAGCCATCACTCATGGGTAGCCTTACCCAGTCAGTGGTAAGAAGTGGATTGTGTCTTGACCAGACACACCTACAACCACTGAGAACTTCCACTGGCCTTCCTATGCTAAAACTACCCATCTACCTCAACCATGTGGCCACGTATCACTAAAGGCAACCCAGACTACACTAAGAACCCTTCTGGTTCTAGATAGGATGCATCCCGGACACTAACTGCCTACATGAACTGAGCGGGTCTAGGCCCACCCTTGCCCTGGGCCCTGAAATGCTGCATCCACCACACCATTCCTGGCAAAGGTCCAGTGCATCAGCACTGACACCAAAACAACAGACAGGTCTAAACCCTGTGGCATTAGTCCCTGGCTGTTCCCCCTCTGGAGAATGCAGCCCACCCACTTAACCGGGTCACCACACAAGCCCCTTTAATGGGCCATGGACCCTCACCCACAGTAGTTTTTCTGGGGTCTACTCTGCCACCACACCCTCTCAGGTGCCTGTGTCTCCTAAGTGGACTTGAGGCCAATCATGGAGTGCTCCCAGACAGGAGTCCTCCCAGGAAGTTCCTATAACAGCAACCACTCACCCGTGGATGCCCTCCAGCCCCGCTAGGTCAACAGAAGCGATGTAGAGCACTGAGTGGGAGATGCCTCACCCAGGTCCCCCTTAAAGCCACTTCCCAACTCCATGCCATAAACAGGAAGACTAAGCAGGGACAATAAAGATCCCCCAGTGAAAGGTTCAACACCTTGAGGCCCATACTGCCTCCTTTCACCTCAATCAGCAGAGGGCTGTCCCTACCTGCTGAGTCCTTTCCTGGCAAACCAGGACTTCCAAGAGGTCTAGGGCCACACCCTAGACTGGTTCACCTGAAGTGTACTGCGCTGGAGTCTGCCAGGTTCAGTCCTCAAAAGCTGCTTGTTTGACAGCACAAAGCACAACTCCCTGACAGAAGTGGTTACCATGATGCTAGACTGTAGCACAGTGTCCACTCCCTTTAGATAGGGCCCAGCTGGCCACCTGGTACCACCACTGCAGGTGCACCCGCCTTCAGCACATCCTCGCCACAGGCATCGGATACACCGGTACATTTAAAGTGCCCCCACCAGAAATTTGCTGGGTACAGATCTCATCAACTGCTCCTGGAACAGCTTAAAGCAGCCCACCGGACAGAAGTGCTACCATGATCCAGACTGAGGCATAGGGTCACTTCTCCTATGATAGAGCTCACGTGGCCAGCTGTTACCACCAGTGACGGCACATTCACCTTCTGGGAAGGTGGTGAAGGATAGTAATCCCTGTTCATTGGCACACAATAATGACACTCATTAAATGATTGTCCAGTCAGTGCTTTTTCTTTAGAAAAAGAAATACTGTGTTTATTACATACATACTACTAAATGCTATACCACAGAAGACTTAGTATAATCACCTTGTACCCCCCCCCTAACGGGGTCATACAAACATATAAGATAAGCCTACTGGCTTGGTCAAATGTTCAAACTCAACAAACCACATGTTAAAGACATCTTTTTTTGCATAAATACAATAATCCATAATAACAATGTGTTACTGTTAATAAAGCACATTCACGATGATCCATAATCACTGTCAACATTATTATAACAACAAATCATATTAAAATGAGCAAAACACATGCCTGTGTGT
Organism: Calotriton arnoldi; assembly: GCA_963921515.1. Taxonomy (NCBI): domain Eukaryota; kingdom Metazoa; phylum Chordata; class Amphibia; order Caudata; family Salamandridae; genus Calotriton; species Calotriton arnoldi. Next base: position 213,942 of record CAWUFW010017350.1, read on the forward strand.
TCATTGTATACTCTCAGCCATACACAATGCAATAATAAAAACAACACATTGCTGGGAACACTTTATGATCACATAATGTGCAACCACAGATTTAGCCCCTAGAGAGCACTGTACCACATGTACCTTTCTTAAACATCTTCATACCGCAATCAATGAAGCCATAGAAAAAGTGCATAGAGAGCACTGTACTCCCTGCTGTAGAGCAGAAGCCCCAGCCTTGGGAGTGCTTTGAAACATTTGAAAAAATCCCAGAGATGTCCTGGTTTCTTGACCCCCAATGACGTAGGGTCAATCCTGTGTAAAACTTCTTGAGTGGGACTTGCTGCACTCCTGCAGCCCCTCCCGATGCCTCCTTTATAATGCTGGTGGTGCCTTTGCCGTCCTGAGGCCACCACAGGAGGAGAAAGATGAAGATGTACAAATCAAGAAGCCCCTCATGGCATTATGTCCAGCCTGGAGTAGTGAATAGGTGATTACTGTGGGTGAGAAACAAGTAGTGAGACTTACCCACAGTAAAGAATCCAAAACCTGGTGATCCAAAATGCGGAAGCCAATTGCAACATGCCACCACTTTGGTGACAGTGCTAAACAGTACTGCAGGCCTTTTACTGTAGCCTGTCTTAAAACTGCAAATGTTACTGCCAAAATAGTCCCTTTTGACAGCCCTAAACCCTAATTTTAAATATTAATAAGTCACCACTAAGTAGGCCCTAGTGCCCAACAAGGCAGAAGGCATGGTATTTAAAAGAAGTACATACAAAAGTTTGATGTAAAACATGCCCTTGCAGTGACAAGACCTCTAAGCTATTTAAAGTGTCTGAATAGGAAAGTATCAGGATATACTAATAAAATTAAATAATATTATCTCCACCTGGGTGACAGCTAAAGAATTCAATCTTGGACTTGTAAAAATATTTCTTGCAAGTCTAATTCATTGATAAAGTAAGATTTTTAATGCACATTTTACAAAAGGTGCTTTTTAAAAGTCACCATCAACTTGCATAAAGTCTCTAGAAGTCCATTTACATGAGCTTCCAAATGTCACCCAGAGGCTGAATAGGTCCTTGATGAGGTGTGAACTTGCTCCCATATCTGAGACAATGGCCTTGGTTGTGGGAGGTGACCTGTTCCTCTGACAGGAGGGGCATCTGGGCAGTGCAGGATAACCCTAAGGGCTGGATCTGCTCCAACTTGTACCCAGGACAAAGAAGTGGACTCCAAGGGCCTGTTGGCTGACCTCCCGCCAAGCTATGGAGACTTACAAACTACTGCAAGAAGCCCTCTTTCCTGGAAGAGCCCAACTGATCAATTTCAACTGGACCTGCCCTAGACCTTGCTGCTGGCTTCTGTTAGAGTGAGTTCTGACCCCCAAGTGCTGCTCCTGAGGTCCTGTAACTCTTGGCTAGTGTCATGGCATACACCTCCTGCCTAAACCTAAAAACCTGGGACTTTGAAGATTTTTGCTAACTTTTTCCCAGTAGAATCATTGAGGAACAGGACGCAACCTAGCCAATCTGCTGAGGGTGCATCACCAGTAGGCCTGACTTCAATGCAGCTCCCACCACATTCCTCTCAGCAGCAGCAAATACATTTAAGTGGGCCCTACACTGACTGGCATCCAATGTCGTCGAACCTTCCTTGGCATTAGTTTGCACCCTAGCCCCACTGAGGAAATCTGACTTTCAGAAAAGATTCTAAGTGCAAATGTAGAATGCTTAACTGGGTCCGGCAGCGAGCAGCATATGATTGACATCGCAATTTCCTAGCCGCAAACACTAGACATTTCCTGCTTGGAGCTTTTCTGCCTATGTCAATGACTTCACAAGACCTCGTCTTTCAGTAACCCATCATTGACAAACCCTTCTTCAGACTCATCCTGCATCCTTACCCTGCTAAAGGCTCTCCCTTATTAGAAATTTACTGAGTGCAAAAGTAACTTTCTGACCGGGACCAATCCGACCTCTGTATCCAACCAACGCTCCATCACGGTCGACCTTAACCTTTACACATGACCCGGTCGAGCGCAATCAGCTGAGCGCTGTTGACACTTTGTGCTTTTTGATGCTATTTTTATTTACAACTATAAAAAGTAATATCTCCAGCTCCCCTTATTGAATGTTTGCCATTTTGGTTTCATTTTGTTCATTAAATTATTCTATATTTCTATAATAGTCTGATTTTTGTGTTGTATTTTTGACTTTTTACCATTTTTTCTACTGAACCCGTTACTAGGCATAACAAGACTAACAACATTATTAGTTATAGTGGACTACAATCCACCCCAATTAATATTCCATTTTCTCAAAGAGATTCAAAGCAAGAGCTGGAGACTCCACAAATGAATAATGTTAGTCAGGCAGAAATTCTTCAGCAAAGTAGACCTTAATGTGTTCGTATTAAAACGTCTTAGAAAATGTCTCTTTCTGTGTGGTCAGTCCCATTTTTGCTGACTGAGATTCCTATTTTACAACTTGGTACATGAGAGTACTGCTGTCTAGTCACCTGTGTATGTGCTCTGGCCCCTGAAACATGGTAAAATTGGCTAATCTTGAATTGGAATATTTAGCTTTCCAATATGGCCATAGTATGTGGTCAAGAATATATAACTATGCATGGAAAGTAAAACATTACCTGTGTATAGCAGCACATATTCTGCCATTCACTAGGCAGCCAAGAAGAAACCTGGCTTCTTACCTACTTGTGAAGGTTTTCCCTAGCATTGATGGACAGAAAAAAAAGACATTACACCGTTCACCCTAAATAGGATAGACAGTGTAATGCCCTTCTACCGACAACCCCTCCTCTGTCGAACCAGCGACAGAAGCTTTCTGTTGATGGAACCAATGCGGCTCTGTCAACAAAGGGTATTATGACACATTTATGACGGAGTCCCTGTCCACCAAACTCTAAATCAGGCCCAATATCTGAAGGTAGACATCATGAACAGGCAAAAGTGTAAAAAGTATCCACTCAGTGAGAAGACTCCAACAGCCACAAAACTTGAATTTTCCCTCACAGAGCATTTTCTGCCAAAATGAGTTGGGTTCAGCAAGACCTCATCCAGCGGCTCTTTAAACTTCCATTTCAGAGACTGAGTCAGAAGGTCCAATCTTTGATTGGGACAACTAGTGTGATGTTTCCGAGCTCCTTTGCATGGTGGTTGGCCTGAAATTGCCTCAAGGGTCCAGTCAACCACACACAGTGACTTACGAATTGAGCTTTTATTTTTTGGCCCACAAACTTTCAAAATGATTATTTCTAGTTCCCATTACTGGATTTTACACAGTTCTGCATCAGTTTTCTAATCAAATTTTTTATTTTTTTCTGTAGGAATTTTTCCTACAGAAAAATGTATATGGCTGTGGCTTGAGCGTCCAGGTATCGGGCCACAACCGCACCCTTAAAAACCATACAAACTTTCTGACCTTCTAGGGGTCAGATTGGGGGATTTTACCAAATCAGACCTCTTCAGGAAGTTAGGGGGGAAGGGAAGATACACTATACAACATGAAGTGCTTTTTTTATTTTTAAAGATGCATCTGGGCGCAACCACAACCCTGTAGCACAAATGGTCTTTCTTCTCCCCTGCAGGAAAGTTTTGGGGATTTACTCACAATCTGCTTTGCCAGAGGGCAACAAACACACTAGACACCAGGCAGCCCTTTATTTTTTTTAAAGAAATGGGGCGGCATTGGGTCACACCCACCTGAAGTCTGCTTCTTCTACCCCCAGGGGACAGATTGAGGGATTTACCTCCAATCTGCCATCACCTTGGAGCAGAAAGCACACTAGACATCAGGGAATAATTCTACAAAAAGAATAAAGGGACCAAACCCTCCACTCCTGAAGCTCAAACAGTCTACCTGTCCCTCTGGGGGACAGAAAGTGCACTAGACACCATGGGCCCTATTACAGAAAGTACCTGGGAGAGCAATAGATGTTTGTGTCTGCTCCTTGCATCCCAGGGCACTTGAGAGAATAGAAAGGGCTGCATATGCTTATGAGGCCCCAGCACATACATTGTGCAAACACGATCACAAGATGTTGTCCTGTAATTTTTATGGGGCTTGGCTCCATGCAAATGAGGGAGCAATGTGCCTCTAACCCTGCGCTGTAATAAAGATGATGTTGCAGAGCCCAAAAAAACTATTAGAAGGCAAGCTGACTGTGTGCCACATAGAATCAAGGGCCTAGATCCTGAATACCACAGCCATATCCATGGTAAGTGAAAGGAAATTTGGCTTCCTCTGCTTTTAGTTTTTACATAATGGCAAGCACAGAGGGGGCAAGTCACTCTTATTGCCTCACCCAGGTGACAGAAAGACAATAAGTGACTGGGAGGAGGGCCTTAGGGCAAGATTGGTTGGCACCCGCAAGATTCCTTTTTTGGACACTAGTCCAGGGTGTCTAGTCAGGTTTCTACCCACCCTTAGGCGGCAAGAAGCGGCCATGAACCCCTCAAATTCTCCCTAAGTGGCAGAAAGACTGGTGTCCAGGCTTGAAGCTGTAGTTGATGCTGGGATTGGCAATCCTCAACCCTATTTTGTTTCACACTGTTTTCCCTGATGGTCTGGAGGACCTTCCACTCCCCTTCCCCCAGGATGGGCAAATAGGAGGTAAACAACCTAATTTTCCTCCCACATGGACTGTCTTCATGCACCCAGTAAATATATCCACCTATGGCATTTCTGAAACTTAGAAGTACAGGGGAATTAAGTGTGGTGAGACCTGCATGTATGTTAACAAGTTTTATTAGCTAGAATGCCCTGCAAACAATAAACATTTAACGTAGCATAACTTGTATTTGTATGGTGCACATTCATCCCACTCGGTATCTCAGCACTGAATAACAGATGTTTGCAGGTCTGAATAACAGATGTTTCTATGTCTATAATATGTTATAATACACATATATCTGAAACACCAAATTACTTCTCTTTTTCCATGGTATGACTGCAACATTTTGGCCTGGGATCAGCAGGCACCTAATGAGCCCTGCCAACACTTGGTATTTCTTAAAAGCTCGTGACCAAGGGGAGCCTGAGGTGTGTTGTCTAACATGTTTTCTACATATTATTCCCTGTGAGGATGAAAACATAGGTCAAAACACAGTACTTTTTCTTAAAATTACATTAGAAATTTCAGGCAATACAGCCAACCCCTAAACAACCTTATGTTCCTACACTTTTCCCACCAAAAAAAACAACCCTCAAAGTCTGAGCAGACCAAGCACACTTACAAGAATTGGAGAAGAACTGTAACCATGAGAAGAACACACTGAGACTACTCACAATTCACACAGTCCTGGTTATGGCCATTTCCAGTACTGGGTGAGAATTCTATTGGAAAACATCAGGGAATGCTATGTGTAGTATTTTTGTCAATCCCCAGAGATTCTGGAGCTTTCCCAGACATAGACATACAAATACTATGCGATTTTAGCCATAATTGATGTTTGCAGGGCATTGTGAGTGAAAAAAAGTAGAGGGATCCACCTAAGGGGCACCACCTGGACTCTTCAAGTGTCTAAGTTTCAGAAATGTCTTGGGTTGGTAAGTTTTCCTGGGTGCCAACTGACACCTGGCTGGGAGGAATTTTTCCACTCCCCACAGACTCCATAAATTCACACAAGCCACACCATACTGAAATCCCCCAGGCATCTTTTTTTGAACAAATATCCTGGGTTGGTAATTTTACCTGGGAGCTGGACTACCCTGTGCCCAAATACTGCAACTACCTGCATCAAAAGATTGAAATTCCAAGGAAAAATCTTGATGCCTCCATGTTTCATTTTGGGGCCTTTACTGTCAAGAGTGATAGGCTCATCACACAAGAAGGGCAACATTTTAATCAAGAGAAGTATTGGAACACAGAAAAATAGAACATTTGCTCTTATCTAGGCCTGGGCGGAGTTTGTGGAGTCACACTACGCAGAGCTCTGCAAAGTGCCCAAAAAACGTTGCCGCTCTACATGGAGTTCTGCGAGTGGCGGAGTCCATTACGTTGCACTGTTCATGCTGATTTTTAGCACAAGGAGTTTCTCCCACGCTGTAAAATCAGTGCAAATGGCATAACGCGGAGCGCCAGAGGGCGCTGCTTCTTTCTGCTGCTCAAGTAGATTTTCTACTCCAGCTGCAGCTTCATCAACACGAGCGGAAGCTCAACACGAGCGGAAGCTTTCTTAACGCAAGCGGTAGCGACCTGCCAGGACTACCCATGTTCAGAAATCTCACCATGAGGTAGTCTGACGTACGATTTCTCGCTCGCCAATCTTAACCTTGGCGAGCCTTGTGAGAGAAAAAACTCTGCATCGATTTGCTGAGTTTTTCAGAACTCCGCGCAGAGTGCAGAGTGGGCAAATATCTGCGAACTCCACCTGCAGAGCGGAACTCTTCACCCACCCCTACTCTTATCTACTGCATTTGTCTCTATGTTGATTTCCAAATTGAAGACAGTGTACCAGAAAGAATGTGATATAACGGGCCACCCAAATTCATAGTCGCTTGAATAATCACTGTTCTTAAACCCAGATTCTTGGGAACATTTTCAAAATCCATAGATTTTCTTGATACTGATTTTCAATTAGGAATTGATTGAGGGTCTGTATGAGATGAAAAATTATAATAAACTGAAACTGATTTGATGGCTCCAATACTGTGTATTTTTTTGAAAATCAACAAAACCAATATCCCTGCAACCAAAAGTGGCTGTCTGACATAATGATATAATATTTTATTTGTAAGCTGGCAATTGGGGCAAAAAATTCTAATGAAAACATTTTCACTTATTTCAATTGTTTAAATTTACTTTCATTAGTGTGTGGTTTTTAAATGTCGTTTTTTAAACAAAACAACGATTAATCCCCACCAATGGCCCATGAACGTAGACTTGTCTACTTTTCAAAATGTAAAGCTTTCTGAGATGGCCAGTGGGTTTCACATCTCTTTTCCCCACAAACTGCAAGTAGGTAAAACCATAAAAATTAGACATATTTTCTACCATATAGAAAACTGCAAATTTTGTGGAGAACAAAATATTTTTTATGACTCTGAATGCTCCTGAAAGCATTGTAGAAGGCAATCATAGCTCAGCAAACACTTCTTTGATACTGTTTATAGAAGAAAAAAAACATGTCTTTTTGCACAGTACACTTTTCCCATAAAAAACAGCAGCGATTTGCTACAATGTGTTTATATTCTCATTTTCTCCAAGGAAAAGAACATGCAGGATCTGAAACGTGAGGGAAAAGGACAAACATTTGGCCTAGATATCTATAGGATATGGTCAGGGAACTTTCTTCTCTCCTTGTTCTGCCATTCCTCTTATCACAGAATAGCAAAATTAAAACTTCAAAGGGCCCTATCTATCCTCACCAGTGATGGTATCAGGAACTTTTGCAGATGTCAGAACATCAACAATGCAGTTGAAGTGCGTTCTGAACCTACTTTACATGCTGCAAGGCACAATCTTCCAATCATCCTGCACAGTATTGTTTAAGTACCACACTTCATGTTTGCTCTCATACAGAATGTTTTCTCTAAAATGCTCTCCCTCTTAAAGGAGTTACGTGTGCCATATATGAAATACCTAAAAAATACAATATGTTGGTTTATATATGTCAGTCACCTACTGTATACTTTCTGCAGTAATACCTGCCACTTGCTATACAGAAAATCGGCAAATTCTGATTCATGGATTCAGAGGCTGTGATCTGCTTTCATAGACGACATTTATGTGCTAAACATTTTGAGAATTACCACCCTAGTTTCTTGGAGGATTTAGCTTGTTGCTAATATTAGTGGTGGTATGAAGTAAGGTATTGAGCTGTTGACAACAAAGAATACTAAAACAATGTATCATGGCTAAGGTAATCCTGTGTCAGAAAGCACTAACCTTGTACTCTAACTAATCGTTGCTAAAAACGTCTCTCTGCAGGGTAAGTGACATATCCTCCAACCAATCGTATTACATCCTATGCTGTGCCTAGAGCCAATCAACAAGGGAGGCAGAATATAGGCTAGCCATGACCATGTGACATCAACCAATGCTGGCGAGTGAAGGAGGAGGGAGGGGGAAACACTGACACAAATACAGAGGATCCTCGCCTGGCTCAGGACTCTAGGCCCTGGCTGCATCTGCAAGGACAGGATTAGCTTCAGGGGAGTGAGTGTCGGGGAGCAGTGCAGTCCCTGCCAATTTCAGGTGAGAGGGGCCTGTGGGTGCGCTCCTGGGAGACCCTGTGATGGGAATGATTGGTAGTGCAATGGATATTGTAGCTCATGTCAGCGGCAGTCCCCGAGCCTAGGGTGTCCAGCGCTAACCCAGTGCGCCAGTGCCTGTCAGCTCGGTATGTGCATCGCCTATTCGCCACTGTTTGTTACGTTGCAGGGTGAGACTGAATGAACAGGTTGTCTCTGAGAACCCTGCGAAGTTGGTTTACCAGCTGTCATTGCAACATGCAGATAAAGTTGGGGCTTGGCGCCGAGAATCTCCGCTCCACAGCGGTGGCGGAGTTTTTGGCAAACTTCGTGTTCTAAGCAGAGCGCGAAGTGGCAAAACTCTGCAAACTCCGCTGGAGGAGTGAAGTTTGCCGCCCACCCTTAGCAAGAACCTGGGGAAACAACACAACAGGAGCCTGAACACCCTGTATTGAAAGGCCAATATAAATAACAACACTATACCATGTGGACATAGATGCAGGTGCGCCAGAATATTGCATGTAAGCCAGCAATTCTTAAATATGTTAGAACCATGCATATTAACTAGAGGTTAATTATAAAATGTACTTCGACTTTTCGTGATTCCTGCAATGAACTGTCTTGCAAATTATTTCAAGCAGGTATTTGTACAACACTTTGCTCACTCCGGCATTAACGCAGCACAAGTCTAATTATAAGTCTGAAAATATTTAACATGCACAGTATGAGATCAGAAACTAAATTGTATCTTGACATTGTTACATTGTAAGTTAGGTATTTCAAGATAAAGAAAATAGTGTTGCAAAGCAGGAAAGGAATGTTAAGCATTCGACATTGTACAGAATGACCAACTAGTCTGGGAATAAACCATAATAGGTAAATGTTCATATGGAGGGCTACTCATATACCAGAATACACTGCATACTTTTTCAAAATATCTTCACAAAGTGAGCGATAACTTTCATTTTTTAGTCAACTAGCTGCAAAAAAACTAATTCAATCTTTGGAAATTCCTGATAGAGAAGTTGAGAGCATGATATCGCAGTGTATTTATAACATAGAGCGTGAAGATATGGTGAAAAATAGGCTTCTTTTGTGTGAACAATTCAAGTTTTATTATGCACGCCAAGAGCCAAGCATTCCTAGAAAATAAGTTCGAATAAATAACACATAAAGCAGTGACTTGGGACAAAGTATCAAAAAACAGCCAATTCATTCTTTTGAAAATAACTGACTTTATTGGCGATGGGATTTAAAACAATTATAGCAACAGGAAGCGCAGTTCATCACTTGGTTGAGGGCTGCAGGCTAAATCACAAATACCAGCACTATTAAATTATTATTACCATGGCATTCTGAGAAAATGAAAACGGGGGCAATTAGACAGTTCTCTTTTTTAATTTTATAATATATATATTTGTGGTCCAAAATAGAAGCATGGGAAATGGCATAACTCAGAGGATCCTGGAACAAAGGAGTTCTTAAAGTAGGTAAGCAAAAATGGGCTAGGCTGCCGTGCTTTGGACTTCTAGAATCATTATCAGGGTAGGAGTCCTATAACTGGGTCAGCTAAGAGCACGAGGTCATGCTCAATTTCATACTGAGATAAAGATTTTCCGGTAGGTTGCTTTTTCTGGATTCAGTGGCAATGTAGTCATTCATTCAACTTAATGGGAAACACAGACTTTTTAAACTTTTTAAGATGTACCGTCAAACCACTCTTAGGCCCGCCCCACGGTTCTTTGCTGGTAACTATGGGGATTTTTACAGAGAGCCTCCCATGGTTCATTGCTGTCCATGTTAGCACAAAGTTAAAACACTTCTGTTGTTGTTTTTAGAATCATCCTTCTAAAGGATTCTCTATTGGAGACAGACGTAGCAGAAGATGAGACAGACGTAGCAGAAGATGAGAGGTTAGCAAATGTGCAATCTTGGCTCAAAAATAACATATCGGGCCGTCATGGCTGGACACATAGGCCCAGATTCTCAAAGGTTTAGCGTGGGATTAGCGTTACTTTTTTTAACGCTAACCCGACGTTAAACCCGTTTTGGGATTCACAAGTCAATATACAAACCAAATATTTGCGTTGGTTTGTATGGTAAAGTAACGCGAAGCGGCACAAAACATTGCTTTGCATTACTTTGCATCAAGGGAGTGTTACATGGGTGGTACATGGGCATTCCCAAGCAACCATCCATGCTCTTGATGCTAAACCCTATTCACAAACATTAGTGGAAAGGGTTTAACACCATAAATGAATGCTGCTGAAAACCAGGCGTTAACCAGAGAAATGTTTACATTTCTCCATGCTTTTCGGACTTTGCATACGTGCTGTACCGGCACAAAAAAATCAAAGCAGGAAATGTTTATGGACATGTCTAGGCATAGTATTTTGTACAGAAAGGCTACCCTTCCTGTTCAAAACCTATGCCAGACTCAGGCATACACCACAGCACTATGGCGCTAATGTATGTGCCGAGCGCATGGCTGCTGAAATCAGGGGTGGTGCTCGGCAGAGGGGAGGAAAGTGCCATTTCTCTGTGAATATGACACTCTCCTGCTCTCTCCCTATCATGCAACACAGCACAGCCTCTTGTGTTGCATGAAAGTGTTCAGATTCTGGGCCATAGTGTACTCTTTCCACCATTTAGGAATGTCTGGCCTTTTAATTTGTTTTCTCCTTTTTGTCTACTTCACTGATTGGGTAGAGACTGTAAGCATTATGCAGGGCCATGCATGTTATCCGACTCTCTACCAGCCGGTCATCAGGAAACAGGAAATTGCAAAAATTGCCTTTTGTAGCACCTCGGGGTACAATCTCCCCTTTTTTTGAACTTCACCAACTTTACAAGCACCTTAACCATTAGAGACATCAAGCGAGAGAGATTGTTTGTCCATCATTCTTATTTCTAAACAATAAAAAACCAGGAGTCAAAGCTACTTCTCCCCCAAGGAAGAAGTCCATCTAGATAGAGACTCTGAAGCGACCAGAACAATGTGCCAAAAATTCAATAAAAGTGGCTTGAAAAGAAACTACACATTGTTTGTTGACTAAAAAAAAAAAGAACACATTAAAAACTCTAAAGTTATTTGTGACTATTTAAAACTAAGAACTCCGGGCCATATTTATGAAAAAGAGGCGCAGCACAGGATGTCACCTTGCTGCGCTGCGTCACTGAGAAAAATTAGGAATGTTCCATATTTAATGCAATACAGCGCATTCCTGTCCTTTCCCTTGCGTTGGCACACAATGGGCTGCCTAGCGCCAACGCAGGCACCCTTGCACCATGGCGTCCATCAATGCATGCAGGATTTTTTTGGTGCAGGAAGGGGCACCTTAAATTAAGATATATCTCCTTGTTACACCTCTCCTGGGAGGTGTATCTTTTTGCCACATTGCCAAGTTTACCTGTTCTTGTAAATCTATTCATGCATCAATATCCATGGATGTTGCATGGGAATACCCATGTTCCACCCATTGAAACGCCTCTCTGGTGCAGAGTTAAGCAACGCAGTGATTTGCACTGCATTCCATCACTCAAAATTTATGAAGCCACGCAGGGCCACACAGGTGGCTTCATAAATCTTATTTTGCATTTGTGTCGCTCCTGCACTATGTTGCGTGGTGGAAGAGTGACGCAAAGGGGCTAATAAATATGTCCCTTCATTTTAAGGCCATTGCAATCGAGATATTCAAGATGTACTGCACATTAGTGCAGTAGGAAGTCTAGTTTAAAGAATACTGAAAAGATTTAGCAGGTATACTATCCCTTACATGCCATGCTGAGCCTGGCAACAATGAAGGGACAATGTCGGAACCAGAGATAGCCACTCATTGGACTCTAAGCAGTGATGGCATATAGAAGCCACCCACACCAAGAAGCCCACAATCGAAGAGAGGTCTCTAAACAACTAATTGCTGAATTCGTTGACCTCACATAATCTGAAAGCCATGGTTTGATGCAGGTTCCATGCTAACTTTTGGACTGACAATTGGCATCAGCCTCTTTGTTAGGTCAAGAGTTAGGCTGGGCACCAGTAGGTATGTGCTGCTCCATACAACTTGCAGCGTCTGAGTGTGAAAGTGGCAATACAGGAGCTGGGAGGGTGCACAATCCCTGGTGCTTTCACAAATGGGAAAACCCTCAGAGTCAGCCACAAGCTGAACTACAATCCGACATTCATGTGTGCTCCCCTGAAAGGCAGACACGCATTCCTAACTTATTCTGAGGCTCCTCTTTTCACATTTTAACTAAAAGAGAAAAAAAGCTTTATAGTACCATTCGGTTTCCACCTGACCTCAACATTGACTTACTTCTTCAAATCTTAGTTTTTGCTAAACAGCAAAAAACATGCTGATCAAAACTTAATCAATGTGATATAAGCCTGAATAATTTCTCAAGTATTAAGCAGACTCTGAGAAATCAGCTCGCTTTCAATTTACATCCTAGCTTAGCATCAAGTTTCAAGATGCATTGCTTGTTATGCAACACCCAGGTTGGTAGCTTCTTTATGTGAATCAGCTCTTCTAAATGCGTTAAAAATAAATAACTTACAAACAAACTGTATAGAAAGAAATGCACAAAAAGCTCAAACAACATGACTGTATTTTGGGTGTCTCTGCTCCGATCTTCAAATGTGCTTTTTCTTATGATAGAATGAGGGACAGTGTAGGAGGATGCTCTGCTAAAATGCTATCTTCATGTTCAAGTATTTTTTTCATGTCCAGTTAAACCTGCTGATACCACTTGACTTCACCTCCTAGAGGTCCATGGTACTACAGTTGTCCAATTGGCAGTAAATCTTGAGTGTCTCTCCCTATAACTCTATCTTGCCCATGGAACTTGCACCTCCCCTCAAAGGCACTCTGCACGGAACATATATCTTATTTGTCAGGCTTTCACTACAGCTCTTAAGTCATCTGGAAAGTGTGTGTACAGCCTTGTTTCCTGTCTTCGTACTTAATGATCATTTCTAATTGTACTACAGTCCCACTCTCATGCCCACCCTAAAAATGAGCGAGGATGTTGCATGGTCTTGTAAGCAGCTTGCATGCCAGTTGTCACCTACTTTGGCAGAATCTCTTGTGGCCTAGGGTGACATTTGGATATTGGGTAGGAAACTGGGTTTTTGATCAAGGGAGGGTGAAGACCCTTCTCAAGCAACAACTACAATCCTTCTCAGGGTGAACCAAAAAAGTCACAAAATTAACCTGTGCTTAACCCTCTGGTAGCCTCGCACAAAAGCAGTCCGGCTTAATTTAGAGGCACTGAGTTAAGCATTTTTCCAGCACACAAACAGCAATAAAGTGAAAGACAATACAAGAAAAATCTCACACCAATGCAGAAAAATATGACACATTTTAATTAATTAAAATAATACCAGAATGACAAAATCCAATCAGTAGAACTGGAGATATGCAATTTAGGTAAATATAGGGTCTAAAAGCATAAACAGCCACTCGTGGTCTCTGGTCATGTTAGACCAGGTGAAAGTCACGGGTTCAAGCCGACCGCGATTGAGGGACCAGAATAGGCCAGCTGAAAAAGTTACCCTCTCAAAGTCCAGTGTGAAAGGTCCAGTTTGTGACGGAGGAGGCCATGAGGAGCAGGCAGAGTGTTGCGGGTGGTCGTCACTGTAGCGCGGTGAGCAGGCTTCACGTTGCTGACGTTTGTTGCTGCGAGTTGGGCATCATGGACAGTCGTTGACACATCTTCGCATTGGCGGTCACCATCGTTTCTGCAATGTGAAGTGCAGTTCTCATGTTGCTAGTCGTTGTTGACATTAGCTGTAGCGCAAAGAGTCGGGTTCACCGGAGTCTTGATGAGTATGGTCGCCAGTAGCGGCCCGTGAAGGGAGTGCGCGGGGCGGTGGGGCGGGGCGGGGGAGGAGCAGGGTGGGGGGTAGTAAACTACGGCATACGGCCGAACAGAGTTAAGTAAACAAATAAATAAATAAAACAAATTTCTTTGCGCGCGCTGCATTTCCAAATGCGATGCAGCGCGTGCAACAAAATTAGTTTTATTTATTTATTTTTGTACTTACCTCTGTTCGGCTGTATGCCGTAGTATACTACCCCCCACCCTGCTCATCCCCCGCCCCACCGCCCCGCGGCACTCCCTCCACGGGCCGCTACTGATGGTCGCGAAGAGCACAAAATATCAGGTTTTCTCCCTTTCTTCCACTCTGAGGCCAGCCAAGTGACTACGACCTGGGGAGGCACCTCTTGTAGATCATGGACTAAATCTAGCAGAGGCCAGCAGATCTCAGTCAGTTACAGGAAGGTTCAATGGCAGCAGGTCAGCTGATCAGTTGCAGGTAGGCTTCTGAAGCTTGTTGGTTCCCTCAAGCTCAGAACAGGAGGTCTGTACTGACCCTTGGGCTCACTCAGGGTAGCCTGGGATGAATGGAGCAGGTCCAGTCTTCCTTCACATAGAGCAGGGCAGGCCTGAAGCAGCAGGGCAATTCTCTAGATAAAAAGGCAGACCTGACGCAGCAGGGAAGTCCTCTGAAGAATATGGCAGGCTTCAAGCAGTAGGGTAGTTCTCAGGGGAACAAGACAGGCCTCACGCAGCAGGGCAGTCCTTTGATAGTAGCAGAGCAGTCTACTGAAGAACAAGGCAGTCCTCAAGCAGCAGGGCAGGCCACAGTGAAAAAAGACAGTGCTTCTTCTGTAATATCCACAGGTCCATGAGTGTACAGAAAAGTTGGTCTGAGGGTCCAATATTTATACCTGATGCCAGCCTTTGAAGTAGGGGCATTCCGTTTACTAACCCTATATATAGTTCTGGAAAGCTCCTTCCTTCCCCTGTAGTCTATAGTGAAAAAAAGGCTGGCATCAGATTCCTTTGTGAGTGTGCTGGAGGCAGCCCTTTGAAATGTAAGTGGGGCAGGGAACAGCTCCGCCCCTCTCATTCTGGTAGGATGGTCCATCCTGCCAACAACTAGTGCCTCTTTGTCTCACTGTCTGGGAGGAATACACAAATTGTTAGGGCAAGAAAAAAACAACTTTCTAAAAGTGGCATTTTCAGAATTGTGACTTATAATCTGACTTTACCATTAAAGCACTATGTCTGGGAAGAACTTGTGGAGCTTTGCTCTGCAGAATTACAGGGAGTGCCAAAAGAACTCTGCGAGATTCCGCAGACCTCTGAGATTGGGCGGAAGTGCTCGTCCGCCTGTTTACACTTTTTTTACAGGCAAGTAGCGAGATCCGCACTTTCATGCTGAGACATCAGTGCGAATGGTACCACGCAGTCCTCATGGACATGGCCATTTTGTTTTACCTGCTTTCTGTTTTCTGCATGTTGCTGGACCTGATGTTTGGATCCATTTCCATCCTCCCCATCCCACACATGCACCGCTCATTTACATTTTTTTTAATCAGTGTGTTTGTGTATTTTACATTTTTGTATTTTTTTATACTTTTCTGCAAGTTTGTACTTTTTTAGTTTTCACTTTAAATTTCATTCCTTTCTTCTACTTTTCCTTACTTGCTATTTTTCCACCCCTTGGCCATGTCTGAGGAGCACAAGGGAACAAGCGTTGGTGCCGGTGCAGCTGCTACAAGCCACACACCTTGCAGACACCACCAAGGGGTGCAGCCCCGCCCTATTTTTTCTGAGTCGGAGGTGGCCACACTTGTTTTTTATGTGCAGCACCACCTCCCGTCCATGCTAGTGGCAGGCGTGGGAGGGGGTACACACCACAGGAGCATATGCTGCTGTGGGGAACTGTGCTCCGCTGTGTGTGCTGGAATACTGGGTTGCAGCACATGGTGCAGCAGCTGATGCACTGCTGGGAGGACATCGATCACAAACAGGACTTGCTCTACCTGCTGGGTGTTGAGTTTGCGGGACTTGGTGAGTAATTATTTATTGTTTTTTTCTAAAATGCTAATATTTATTTTCAGATAGCATGCTGCTCACACTTAGAGGTAAGTTAAGTTTACACAACGTTAAGAATATATTGTTATCCAGCCTGAGTTAGCCATGTAGGGACCTTATCATACTCGTCAACGCTCGTTTGTACTGTGAAAATTTCAGGCCCAAGTAAGCTAGCATTATTCACAATGCATGTTTGTTGAGAAGGCTTTCTTTTTCTTGCTCGTGGACCCCCCTCCCATTGTTGTGCGTTAATTCACTTATACAGTATACCAGCAGTTTCCATGACAGTGCAGCATGGCAGGAAAGTATGAGGTCCCATTGCATAAGCCAACCAAGACCATATGTCTTTCATTGACCATTTTTCCACCCCTTCATTGCGCTTCAATGACTCAGAGTAATGATAGCTCTGCCCCCCCATTATGTAAAGTTTTTGGTTGGCTTGGCTACCTGGCATTTCTAACATTGCCAACCAACTGCAACAAACTGCCTAAAGTCATAGTTTTGATAGAAGTTACTGATAACCGAACCATAGTGAGGTATTGTGGTAGTGGACTCAGAATTAGGAGTGGGCAAGGTTAAGCATTTATGCACCACAAGGCCTGAATGATGATGTTGATGAAAGATGTTATATCTAAATTATGGATCCCTTTTATGTGTGGGTGGGTATGTGGGGCTGGTGTGAGCTATGCACAGGTAATAGAAGATCACGCAGTGAGTTGATGTTGCTTTCATCACATCCACCCCACCAAGTGTGTGATCCATTTATGGAGAAAATTAAGTCACACCTCAATAAATCACACAGCCTGGGGGAAGAGGGTTAGGGGTTTAATGAATGGAAGGCAAAGGGGAGTTGGGGAAAGGTTTGACAAAGACAAACACTTCAGAACAACAATATTCATCAGGGCAATGAGCAGCACATTATCATCAACAAATCCATTGTAGAAGGAAATAAACGAATGACAGTTCAATAAAATGCATTGCAAACAGTCCTTCAGCCCTAGCGACCCAAGTTATTATATATCTAAATGTTCTGTCATCTAGGTTTGAAAAATGCAGCAGGCGTGAAAATTAATGATTGTTAAAAGAAAAATTATACTGTAAATGTTGGGCATTGCATCTGCATTCTTCTCGCAAAGTCTGTCTTGGGTGCCTGGCTGAACCGGTCCAGTAAGGTAAACAGGAGTGTTATGGAGCTTTCACCTTTTGTGCAGGAGAAGAGAAGAGGTGTTGATTGTAAAAAAGAAATTATATTGTAGAGTCAAGTAGAATGACAGAAGGTAAGCTTCATGAGGAGTGTACCAAGACTCAGAGGCAGAGCAAGAGCATAGGCTGCTGCAATCATTCATTTTATGACTCATGTTTGATTAATTGATAAGTGAGAGCAATTTACAACCAATCACGGACGAGTAGTTGCATGTACCTGGCTGTTCAATCTCACAACTGTCATCATAACATTAAGCCGAGTGTGTGCATCATGTGATGATTATGACGTGACATCACATGTTTGCCTCCAGTTACAACAAACTCCCGGACTACAACCACTGAATAGAAGAGTTTAACATTTGAGCCAGCACACACACTCAGCACCATTTCCCAAATCAGCGCACCTCTCTCTAGTCCACAGAGCTGAGTAGGCCTCTAAGAAACATCATCATGTTGGTTTCCTTTGAAGTTGATAACTTCCTTCTTGTGGCTGTTAAGGTAGTACAACCATGAGTCCTACCATCCTTCTCCTGATTCGGAGAAATGAATCAGTCCAACTTCGTCGCGACCTAAATGAAAGAGATAGCCCAGTAGTGCACTGCTGTTGATGAACAAGAAGAGAAACAGAATTTGAGCATTTTGTGTAGACTTTTGTTTGTTAACTAATCTGACTGGTCTAAAGGAGTGGACCCTGCAAGTAAATCTCTCTAAATGTGAAAGGGCAAATCATCTTCAGGAAAAATGACCACATATCAGGCCTCAAACATTGTAAATCACCAAAAACAAGTTTGCAAGTTAGTTGAACACCCTCCTTCACTGTCTGCCACCACATGAATCATCAATCACCAGTCACTATCACTCAATAATATATCACTTATTGGTGCAATAGTTATCTGTTCCAATCCAAACATGGTGGTATACAATTGCATCCCCTCTTTGATGAAAGCAACACATTGACAGCCTTGCAAATCAAAGGATTGTTAATGGGGCAGCCATGCTAGGGGATAAAAAGAAGGATAGGCATGGGACGGAGGCAGGCATTTTCTCCAATGTCCTTGAATGGAATGGGGAGGCTTCAACACTGCACACTGGTCCAAATCCAGCCATACATGTGCCTAAAATTGGTGGGGCTGCATAAGTCAGACACAAACAAAATATACAATGTTCCTCTAGCTATATCCATTTTTTTTGCCAAAGCACTTAGCAGTTCAATGATAAATAATTAAAAAGTTCTATGGTGGCCTACTCAGTCAGGGAAGTAGAGTTCATCCTTAAACCGAGGTGGTTCACCCAATAGTTGGTTGGCAAACACACTTGAGTCTAACCAATCACCCTCATCCTCCTCCTCCTCCTGTGGTATTTCAGGAACAGTGTAAAAGTGTTGGTTCATTTTGATCATAGTCAATCTCTCCACAGTTTGAGATGAGATACTGGCACTTCTCACTGTGACAACAGCACCAGTTGCACTGAACACATGCTCAGCAGACACAGTGGTCACCGGACAAGAAATATACCTTATTGCCAGCCCGCTGAGCTCTGACCATTGGCGCATCTTCCCATTCCAATTGACCAATGGGTTTTGATCCATTTATACCTTTTTGGTCATTCAGATAGTCCTGGACCATTCTCTTAAAGGTCATTGGCCTCTTTTGCCTTCTCATCTGCACTTGACCTAAGCCTTGCCACTTGAAACCAAGCCAATGCAGAGGTTTGGTCCAATACTCCTGTTCCTGTAGGTGTTATTGCCAGGGTTCTCATTGCTGGTGTTGGCTGCTCTGAGACAACATCACTGTCCTTCTTGGAAGTTGGAGGCTGCACCCTAGAACTTCTGCCCTGGACTCTAATTTCTAGCCGTTCTTCTTCAAGGTCTCTCACTTGATCAACTGTCCATGTCTTGTATAGTGAAACATCCATTTCAAAAAAAGGAATGAAAGTGGCTAGTATTTTACTGTCCCAAGGATCAAGTATTATGGCATAGATGTACTCTTTGGACAATACAATGTCTCTTTGCAGCCTTGGAATAGCAGCCAAGCGAAGGAAGTCATGCACTTCTCTGTTGCCATTCATGCCTGCAAACCTTTGTGACACCTTATTTAACTGGTCCTGTAGCAGATGCAAAAACGTGAAAGGTTGGCTCATCGCACTGTCCTCCATGCTGTCTTCCTGGGTGAAAACCTCAAATGAAGTAGCATCTATGACAGGCATTTGACTAGGCTTCATTTGTCTCCATGGTCAAGCTTTTCAAGTAGCATCTCTGTCAGGTATTTGACTAGGCTTCATTTGTCCACCTCCATAGTCAAGCTTTTCTCAGGTGCATTCCTTTTTCTTTGAATGACATAGACCTTGATCGGTTTGTACTCTTCAAACAAACATTGTAATATGTAATTGGTAGAACTCCTATGTGTTGTCATCTCCTGTATGAGGGCTTTAACTGGTACTCTATTAGAATGATGAATGATCCTAAACTGCTTCCAGGCTTTAAAAGAATGAAGAAATAAGTGCAGATTCTTCTGTAGGAGGTCAGTATGTTGCTGACAATGTCTTCTTTCTTTAAAAAGTCCTGCACGATCAGGTTGATGCAGTGCACCAAACATACAACCCTAAAATAGACAACCTCCATGGCGAACATGGCTACTGTTGCATGAAGCCAAACGTCCTTAAAAGTTTGTTCAGTGCAGAGACCTGTAAATAGCTGTTGGCTGACCCCCCAAAAGAGATCCAGTGTGCAGTGATACACATGTGATCAGTGGCTTGACAACTGGTTCACATGTCTATCATCAGGTGGATATTGTGAGCAGCACTCCTCTGCAAACCTTGTCCAACCAATCGCAGCTCATCATGATGGACCGCTGGGACAGCAACTCTGGAAAAATTGGTCCAGCTGGAAACCTTTCATTTTGGGCAGATGGCCCTGACAAATTCTAAAAATCCCACTCCTTCCACAAAAGAAAAATGGAGGAGGTCTAGTGCTTACATTTTTGCCAGCTTCCCACTGTACAATTGTGCTGTTGGGTGGCTGCTTTCGTAGGGCCCCTCCTGCCTAAACATGCCAGTGACAGTAGCTTAGATGTTTTTCTTTTGTGGTGCTACTGACACAGGTGACATCCAGAGAGAACCAGGAGGTGGTAGACTCAATGTGCATCTTGGGGCAGTCACTGTCTGCGGTGGTGTTTCCATCTGATTCTTGTGCCATTTCGAAGTTGGTGTGGCGGGTGATACTTGCAAACTGCTGGGGGCAATAAGTAAAGTTGGCACCCTCTTCTTAATGATCACCTTCAAGGTGCACCTCCCACCAGATTACGTGATGTTTTTTCATATGGGTCATTTGGCCTCCAGTACCATAGTGTGAACCAGGCTTACTCCGAAGAACACTAGCGTGACACATGGAGCATATTGCAATGCTATCTTCCTGCTTGCTAATTGTAAAGAAGTCCCAAACTGGGGAGGAGAACTTTCTTAGTTTACCACTGCCAATGCCTGAAGAAGAGCTGGAGGTATAATGGTTTGTTATTGATTGCTTCTCTGCAGTGCATTTTTCAACTGAGGTAGTGGTGGATGCAGATCTCAGCAGGGGACTTACAAATTTGGAAGCTGAGGTTGGTGGCGGTGGTAGTATCAGTGCCACGTCCCTCTGAGCAGGTTGAATAAGACGAATAATGTCGGTGTCCTCTGAGTAAGCTCCCATGACAATGACTGGCTCGTTATCCTCATCCCCTTCCTTAATTTTAAGGCTTTCAGGAACATTTTTCTTTTCTCTTATCTCTCCAGGCATGTCTCAGAGTCAGCTTGGGTCTAATCAATGTCCAGATCATCACAAGGGGGCCTTGGAGAAGATGGTGGTGCACCCTTCCTTTTTCTTGCTGGAGATCTGAAAGCCAATGGGTCAACAACAGGTACATCCTGCTCAGCAGGAAGCTCAACCTCCTGTTCTGCTCCTACTTCAGGAAGATCTGCTGCTGCTAGTGGTGGGTCCTGTTGTCCACTTTGCTCAGTTTCCTATGACGATAGGTTACTAGTTTGCGGCTGAGACAAATCCAATTCAGACTCACTGCTCGCCACTGTGATTGCAATGGCTGACTGTGGGTGAATGTGTCTTGTACACCTAAAAGCAAACAAGCATAAAAAACATTTAGTGAAACATGGCATTTTTACAGTTTGAATTATTAATAGTACAGATAATTTTATAATTTAGGGCCTGAGTATGAGTACGGTGGTCCACAGGACTACCATACTCGTGGTGGTGGTCTGATCACCGCCACACTGTGGGTCCGCCCTCAGTATTTTGAGTGGGGCGGTCCAACCGCCACAAGACTGCTGGCTCTGCCAGGATCAAGGATCCCGTGCAGCAGAGGCAGGGCTGACAGGAGCAGCAATATGCAGGTGATGCTGTTGTGGCACTGCCAAGCATATTTCAAGTTGCCTGTCCACTGCCCCTTTTATGGCGGTGAGCCAACCATGAAAAGGGTGGCAGAGAGGCAATTAAGGGGCTAACAGGGCCCCTGCCGCTCCTGGGACTGAGGCGGCATGCAGGGGGCACAGGTAATGCCCCCTGGATTTGCAAACCCGGTTCTTGCACATTTTGGCATGTATGCCATCCCATGTAGGAAGGTAGCAGTCTGCATGTTAAGCTCCTCTATGAGCCTAACAGCAGCTGCCATCAGACCACAGCAGAATTGCCTGCCAGAACAGGATTTAACTTCTCATCTGGCGGGTGGTCACACCACAGCTTTGGCGGCCCTACGGTGGAGCCAAAGTTGTAATCAGGCCCTAAATGATGTTACTTATTATCCAAAATAATAAACAATTGTGTATCCTTTCCAAAGTCAAACCTCACTGTAATACCATTTAATTTTCAATCAGGATAAAAACATACAGATGTAACTGTTTGCTTTCATGCATCTAAGGGAGGCACCAGTGGCAGTCCGGGAGGAACAGGGGAAAATGGAATAATCCTTAAAAAATGAATGCTGGTGTGTGCCTATGGCAGGCAAGGGGGTGCAGAGGGAAATTGAATAATCCATTAAATTGAATGCTGGTGTGCAACTATGGCATGCACAGGGGTCCAGGGGAAATGGAATAATCCTTAAAAAATGAGCACTCGCATGCGGCTATGCACATATCACAGGCACTGGGCAGGGGGTCTACTTGTCCAGGGAGAAAAGGAAAATGAGAAATGACAATCCTTAAAAAAATAAATGCTTATGTGTGGCAGTTGCCTATGACAGGCAGGATGTGAATGGAGGGATGCAATAAAAAAAATATATATATATACATATATATATATATATATATTATATACTGGCGGTCGCCAGTAGATAGTTATAGTTAGGACCTATTTTCCATAGGAAATCCGCAACATTCTATTCCCAATAACTTTGGCGCCGGTTGACGAATCTTCACGAATTTTCAAAACTCGTGGGGTGCTCCGGTCCGCTCCTATCCTGAAAGTCTCGGGGTGATTCGTCAAGTGGGGGCCGAGAAAAAAGGGGGGTCCCAAAACGCAACTTTTTTCACCTCTCTGCAACGCAACTCTGTTGTGCTTACTGAAGGTACCTGGTGGGCTAGTTGGCAATAAATTACCTGTGTGGGGGGCGCTCCAGCCCCCCCACATGCCCCGGGGACCACCACCTCCCCGGGGCACTTACAAAAGAAATGTGGGGGTCCGTTTCGGACCCCCGAAGCCCCGGGGACCACCACCTCCCCGGGGCTTTACTAATGAAGGGAGGGGGGCCGAAACGGACCCCCACATTTCTTTTGTAAGTGCCCCGGGGAGGTGGTGGTCCCCGGGGCATGTGGGGGGGCTGGAGCGCCCCCCACACAGGTAATTTATTGCCAACTAGCCCACCAGGACCTTCAGTAAGCACAACAGAGTTGCGTTGCAGAGAGGTGAAAAAAGGTGCGTGGCCTCGGAACGCCTCTCTGCAACTCAGCTCTGTGGTCCTAACTGTAGGTACCTGGGGGGCTAGTTGGGCCCCAGGGACACTCAGGATTCAAGGGGACTTAATCCCGCAACTTAAAACGCGCCACGGGGCGCGTTTGCACACATGTCACCTCAGGCCCCCCCTCCCTTCACCACTGTGCAAATGCGCCCTGTAGCACATTTTAAGAGGTAGTTTTAATCCCCCTGCCCTATTATGTACTAGGGACTTACAGAGGAGGTCATGCTAATCACAGGGGTACCCCAACGCATAGTGTTCCCTAGTGTATGTAGGTGTTTTCACTGTATTCTAAGTGTCTTTTAGCATAGCACTGGCTCTGGTTAGTCAGAGTCAGTTACCACCAGTACACGTCTGAAAAAGTTGTGGGCACAGGATGATTTTGGAACAAGGCCTCTTTTTGCTCCTCTGTTGGTTCTTTCTGCACATCTTTTGCTTCTTCCTGGACTTTTCTTCATCTTTGTGGACTTCTGTTGCTTCTTTCTGCATTTCTTTTGCTTCTTTCTGTGCGTTTTTTCTTCTTTCTTCACATGTCCTACCTCTGTAGGCATAGTTAGAAACTAGCATTTGAAAAACCTTTGAAATTCACTTAAAAAACCATAGGTTTCAGGCACGTTATAGTTAGAAATTAGCATTTAAAAACCTTTGAAATTCACTCAAAAACCATAGGTTTCAGACACGTTATAGTTAGAAATTAGCATTTAAAAACCTTTGAAATTCACTGAAAAAACCATAGGTTTTAGGGACAGTTATAGTTAGTTGGACATTTCACTCGTACAAAACCATAGAAATTCCCCCGTTATAGTTAGTTCAGCTAACTATAACTTGCGCCCCCGCAATGTACTGCTGATGACGTCACATATTACATCACTCATGACATGGTCAGTGACATCACTGATGACATCACTGATGACATCTCAAATTACATCACTGATGACATCATCCATGTGATAATTTCATGCATCTTCTCATACCCTAATATAACTTTTGATACACCCACTCTAAATTACAGACTGCCATTCTCAAAACCATACACACTCCAATACCCATAACTACATACCCACTCACTGATTATTAGGTCTACACACACACATCTACTCAATCACCCGTACAGTCACTCATACTTACAGTCACTCAGTACAGGACTATCATATGCACTCATACACCTATATAAACACTCACACACCGCCACTCATCCATAGAGGTACTCACACACCTAGTCAGTCATGCAAAAAATTAATCACACACCCATTTACTCACCTATACAATTATACACACACCAGCTCACTTACTCATACAAATACTAGCACATTCTTACGCTCTTATACAATAACTGATACAAGCACACACGCATCCATACAGCCACTCTCACAATCACACACTCACTTATAGCCTTTTAAATACTCTAACACACATATATACTGCCTTTTACATATGTAGTTACTCGCACATGTACCACTGAGATATACATTCATTCACTAACACACCCATACACACACTCACCCACCCAAGCAGTCCATCACAGATGCACTCTTCAAATCATGCACCCAGTGAATCACCCACTCACACATCTATGTACAGAGTCACACACACCCCACCCACACAAACACTCAGGCACCCATACAGATACTCAGAGAACCAATCAATAACCCATATAGACACTCATGTAGCTATTCGCAAATCCATGCATCCACTTACACACCAACAGACAGACGGATATAGACATTCACACAGTTTAGTCACTAACCCATGCAGTCAGTAAGATACGTTTAATCACTCACTTGTAGAGTCAGTCACGCACCTACTCAAACATCCATTCAGACACTTATACACCAACTTTGCCTATATATATTAAACATATTTAAACTTTACAGAAACACACAGTCACTGGATGATGTCATCAGTGATGTCATTTGAGATGTCATCAGTGATGTCATCAGTGATGTCACTGACCATGTCATGAGTGATGTAATATGTGACGTCATCAGCAGAGCATTGTGGGCGCGAGTTATAGTTAGCTGAACTAACTATAACGGGGGAATTTCTATGGTTTTGCACGAGTGAAATGTCCAACTAACTATAACTGTCCCTAAAACCTATGGTTTTTTCAGTGAATATATATATATATATATATATATATATATATATATACAGATATATATCTATATATATATATATATAGAGAGAGAGAGAGAGAGAGCTATATATATATATCTATCTATATATATATATACATATATAGCTGTATATATCTAAATATATGTATAGATATATATAAATATATAAAAGCTAAAAATAATTGAGAAATAAAATTTAAAAAAATTAAAGAAAAATACTGAAAAAATTAAAATGCAATTGCTGGTAAACTAAGGGACTGTGGAAACCCACTGGGAGGCAAGGACATGCAGGGGAAAAATATAAATTCCATATAATATTAAACACTGTTCATACGTATACTACAATGATCCTCAAGCATATTAAACTATCAGGGGAAAGTAAAGAAAATGAAAAAAAAACAAAAAGGCGTAGCCCTCTCCCTAGAAAATGGTTTTGAAAACTGGAAAAAAAGGATTTATACACAAAATTTACAAAATGGCCGCCGACCACATGGTTAACCAACAACAACAAGCAAGGAGGCATAGCCACAGCACAGACCATATGCACTCCTATGGCAAAAGTACACTGGCTGGCTACACTAAATGGTTGCCTGCCACATGGTCAGACAACAACAGCAAGCAAGAAGGCATGGCCCAAACAAAGAACACATGCACAACAATGGCAAAAAAACACTGTCTGGCTACACAAAATGGCCACTGGCCACATGGTCAAACAACAACAGCAAGCAAGGAGGCATGGCCACAACAAAAAAACATACAGGCCGGCTACACAAAATGGTCACCAGCCGCATGGTCAATTAACAACAGCAGTCACTTAACAACAGCAAGCAAGGAGGCATGGCCACAACAAAAAACACATGCAGACCTATGGCAGAAGCACACTGGCTGACTACACAAAATAGTCACTGGTTACATGGTCAAACAACAAAAGCAAGTAAGGAGGCATGGCAACAAAAACGTTCACATGCAGGCCTATGGCAAAAGCACACTGGCTGGATACACAAAATGGTTGCCAGCCACATGGTCACACAAAAACAGCAAGCAATGAGGCATGGCCACAAAAAAGAACACATACAGGCCTATGGCAAAAACACACTAGCTGGCTACAAAAAAATGTTCGCTGGCTACATGGTCAAACAACAACAGCAAGCAAGGAGGCAGGGCCCCAACAAGAAACACATGCAGGCCTGTGGCAAAAGCACACTGGCTGGCTACACAAAATCTCCACTGGCCACATGGTAAAACAACAACAGCAAGCAAGGCGGCATGGCCACAACAAAGAACACATGCAGGTCTATGGCAAAAGCACACTGGCTGGTTACACAAAATAGTCACCGGCCACATGGTCAAATAACAACAGCTTTTAAGGAGACTTGGCCACAACAAAGAACATATGTAGGCCTATTGCAAAAGCACACTGATTAGCTACACAAAATTGCCACCGGCCACATGGTCAAAAAACAGCATCAAGCATGGAGGCATGACTCCAACAAAGAACGCATGCAGGCATATGGCAAAAGCACACTGACTGGCTGTACAAAATGGCCACCGGCCAAATGGTCAAACAACAGCAAGCAAGGAGGCATGACCACAGCAAAGAAGACATGCAGGCCTATGGCAAAAGCACACTGGCTGGCTACAAAAAAAATAGTAGTCAGCCACATGGTCAAACAACAAGAGCAAGCAAGAAAGCAGGGCCCCAACAAAGAACACATGCAGGCCTATGGCAAAAGCACACTGGCTGGCTACACAAAATTTCCACTGGCCACATGTTCAAACAGCAACAGCAAGCAAGAAGGCAGGGACCCAACAAGGAGCACATGCAGGCCTATGGCAAAAGCACACTGGCTGGCTACACCAAATGGCCACTGGGCACATGGTCAAACAACAACAGCAAGCAATGAGGCATGACTCCAACAAAGAACATATGCAGGCCTATGGCAAAGCACACTGACTGGCTACACAAATGGCCGCTGGCTGCACGGGCATACAACAACAGCAAGCAAGGAGGTATGCCACATCAAAGAACACATGCAGGGCTATGGCAAAAGCACACTGGCTGGCTACAAAAAAATGGTTGCCAGCCACGTGATCAAACAACAAGCAAGGAAGCATGTACAGCAAAGGACACATGCAGGCCTATGGACACTGACTACACAAAATGCCCCCAGGCCATATTGAATGGATAACAAAGACAAATGGTGGCCTTTGGCAAACACACACACACGCATACTGGCCAGAAAAAGGAGGCATTGTAATCCTGAAGAAAGTGCTACCATTAATTCAGCAATTTCAAAAAAAAAATTAAGTGAGCTATAAAAGTTTTACAACACATAACCTCCCAAGGCATCAAATGTTACCAAACTAATACACTTTTTGCAGAAAACAAAAGTGAAATACAAAAATAACAAATTGTTTATTTAATCCAATGTCACACCTGCCCTAAATGGTGTTTTAAAACAACATATACCACAGAAACAGTTTCATGTACCTGTGAGTAGTACTAGGCCTGCTGGATGGAAGGACCATGGGCAGACTAGGCCACATAATAGAACACATTAATATTGCATATTTAACAAAAATGGAGATAATGTACTGAACTGTGCAATCTTTTCCCCTTAAAAAATATAACAAATTAATTGCAAAAAAATAACAAACTCACTACTGAAACTGCAGGCCATCCACCACAATAAAATAAAAAAACAAGAATAAAAGTACAAATACATACTGGAGCATTCCCTCTATCAAACAAACAACAGTCTTATGCAAACATTTTTAAAGTCACTTGTGATATCACAAAAACAAAGGGCCTGATTACGATGATGGTGGGACCACCACCGACCGCCATCGTGACACTGTTTACCGCCCGCCACATTAGGACGGCGGGTGGATGTCTGGCGGTCAGAGAGACTGACCACCACGCATCCAATGGGGGCAAGGAGCCTATCGGTGCATTGCAGGGAGTTGTATCCCTAAACAGTGGCGGTGCCTGTTCAGGTACCATCATATGGTTTACAATGTCCCTTTCCGCCACCCGTTTCATGGCTGTTAACCCGCCATGAAAAGGCTGGCGGAAAGGGACTTTGGGGGACCGCAGCAGGCCCCCTTCCTCCCTAGACCTCCGATATGGGCCCTGGGGGGCACCTATGGTGCCCCCATACAAATCCCTGCACCATGTGGCAGAAACCATGCGATGCCTGCCACATAGTGCAGGCATTTGTCCAATGTGTATTTTTTGTATTGCAGCTTGTGCTGCAGGCTGCAGCACATGCCACAATACAAAGGATACAAATTGCGACTGCCTTGAAGACGGTCACATCGTGATACCCGGTGCAGGACTGCCGACATCTAGTTGGGCGGTACTGTTTCCGAAGAGATGGCGGTCGGACGTAAGTCCGACCACCATCCTAATCAGGCCAAAAGTTCTTAAATCCAATGATATATATGCAGCAGAAAAAGAGAGTGACTCTTCCACCTCGAAATCCAAATGAAAAGTGACTAGGAGATGGACAAAGCACTGGGAGGAGCCTGCTGAACAGGAACAGGAAGTTGGAGTCTCTGGGGCACTTACTTCTTGTTGAAAAGAAAAAGTACAATAAAAAAATGCTTCTCGCTCTAAACAACAACATAACAGTCCATTGGAGTAGAATATTAACATGAAAACATCTTTTCAGTAGATTTAGTTATTTCTCGTGTAGAGAATCTGCTTGAGATGCAGCCGCAGCCCCTTGCTCTCAACAGTATCACGAAAATAGTGCTGGAAGGCGCAGTGGCGACCGGAAGACACACTAGCGAGCAGCAAATCTAGCTCGCTAGCGGCTGCCAAATCTCCACACACATCAACAAAATTCATAGGGCCGAGCTCTGGAATTCTGCCAACTACTTGAGTGGAATTATATTTTCGCTCAGGCCTAAAAAGCACATGTCCTATCTTATATTTACAATTCACCCTACACTATAGGCTGTTTAGTGCCTACCATACTGTTGACTTTTATGCATTAAAAAGAAGGATCTAGGATTGGCAAATGATTTATTTTGCAAGGTTGAGTTGGCAGTTTAAAACTTCATACAGGCTGCAATGGCAAGCCTGCAACATGTTTTTTAAAGGGCTATTTTTGGGATGGTACAAAGAGTGGCTCAGCTCTTGCTATGTGTTTCCATGAGAGCACAAATCTCACCAAAAATGAATGTACTTCACTGGCTGCCCATCAGGGAATGAGTTTAATTTAAGGCTCTTGTACTTGTACATGGTGCCTTATACAAATAATGACAAATCATTTTATTTGATTCATTCCTCAACTGAGGTCAACAAATACAAATACATAAAATAGAAAGTGTTAGATTATGTTATTAAAAACATTTTAAAAACTCTTTATAAGAAAAGACAAGTAATAATGGTTTGTGGTACGCACAAACAACATACAATAGTTAAAACTTTTAGATTTGTGCACTTTTTCTTTAAAATAACTTTAAGAAACTCTTTAAAAACTTAAACAAGTTATAACATACAAATTCATTAGAGGGAGACTTGCGCACCAAGCATTGGATCTTGAGCTAAAATAGCATTATGTCTTAAACGGATTGGCTTTATATATCGACGCCGAGCCTCTACCAATATCGGGTTAGGACAAATTAATAATACATGGTACAGATCTTGTGGTCCGCCATTGCACAAGTCACATTTGCTAGAAAATTATTTGGGGCGTCCCATCTGGCGGAATATGTTTTTAAAGGGAGAATACCCAATCGCAAAAGAAGGATACAGCGCCTTACACTGTGCTCTAACTGAAACTGTAGATAATGTTCGGGGGTTTTAAATACTATGTTTTCCGAAAAAGTTTTGTAATGCTTTAATTGGATACAATATTCTTTGTCCATTTCATAACTTATTCTCGGCGCATATGTTTTAAAAAGAGCTTCAGGTGCGCTGGAGACCAGGCCTGCAAAAGTGCGACAGTGCATTGTGACACCTCAAGGGCTTTTAAAAGGTTCCTATTGAAGGTGTACCGAGACGCTTCGTCTCTTAAAGTCTCCAATTTTAATATATATCTTAATGTGCCTGGAGCTGCATGAAAGAGATTATAGGCCAACCTTATATTAAATGAGACGACTCGAGCAAATATGCTCGTTAGAGAGAGCTCAAGGCGTAAAGCTTGTACGGGGACTGATTGGGATACTTTTAATAGATTCCGAAGGATAATCCCTTCCTTTACTTTTATTGATTGCCATGTTTTAACTTGTGTATGTTCCATGGCGTAAGATAAAATCGATGGGATTTTCATGCCGTAAACCTCCAGCAAAGATTTAAAATGTCTATTGCCCTTTGAGCAATAAAATCTCTGTAGTGCCCTGACATGGGAATCTGCCTTTCGCCCTAGATGTTGGAGATGGGGAGTGTCTTGTAAGTTATGCGTAAAGATATGGCCCAAGTAGACATATTGGTGCCTTATACCAATCTGTCCCTGCATACCTCAGACCCAGACTTGGCTTTGATAACCCCATTAGACAGCTCAGATCCGCCAATACATCTTTGCAGAGATCCCTAGGATTCAATGGGTAGGAAAAGGTGGAAGGTCTCTAGTATACCTTGGGTCGACAGCATGGCATTTGCTCCCTTTGTAATTAAGGACTATGAGTCATGCAGCATTATTTAAGAAAAAACTTAAAACGTGCCTTTTTGCAGCAGCTTAAGCCTCCTTTTATTTCTTTTCCATCTTGGTTCAGCCACTTTTATGCCGGGACATTCATTGGAGTAGTTGTGCACACCATAAAACGCTTTCATCATCATCATCAAGTGCTGCAGGCCCACTAGTAGCATTTAATTTACAGTCACTAGGTACATGTTGTACCACTTTACTAGGGACATATTAGTAAATTACATGTGCCAATTAGGTGTAAGTCAATTTTATCATGTTTAAGGTATGAGCACAAGCCCTTTAGCACTGGTTAGCAGTGGTAAAGTGCACAGAGTCCTAAAGCCAACAATAACGAATTTCAGCAAACACTAGGGGAGAAGGCAAAAAGTTTGTGGGAAGACCATACCAAAGGCTGTCAGGACTACAAGATATCTTCAGCTCTGCAGGATCAATTGTGGTAGTGCTACACCTCTGCATACAGAAGGAAATGGGCACATATATCACTTACAGTACATTCTATATCTATGGGGCTGATTATGATGATGGTGAGACCGCCACCGACAGCATGTCGTTCGCAGTCTCACCGTCATCAGAAGCATATTTTCTGCCCACCACATTGGGATGGCGAAGCAAACACAAGGAGATGATGGACGGAGCGCTGAAACTTTTCAGACACTCACCCCCAGTCACAGATCTGGGTTGAATCCATCATCGTTCTTTAGCTCACTTCGTCACCCCAGTTCAGACAAAGCAATATGCAAATCAGTCTTGACCCTGTGCCTCATGGGAACAGTCCAGCCTGAACTGCCAAGCCATGTCTTCCCTGGACCGGAAACAAGCATCCTGGGACCCGTTTCGGGATAACAGCCCTCATCAGCCAAGCTAGCTTGAATCCAGTGGCAAAGTGAGCAAGGGACCCACGTCTGGGCATACCCTGCCAACTTAGGGCGAACAAAGCAAACACAAGGAGATGATGGACGGAGCGCTGAAACTTTTCAGACACTCACCCCCAGTCACAGATCTGGGTTGAATCCATCATCGTTCTTTAGCTCACTTTGCCACCCCAGTTCAGACACCGCTGTATGCAAATCAGTCTTGACCCTGTGCCTCATGGGAACAGTCCAGCCTGAACTATCAAGCCATGTCTTCCCTGGACCGGAAACAAGCATCCTGGGACTGGTTTCGGGCTAACAGCCCTCATCAGCCAGGCTAGCTTGAATCCAGTGGCAAAGTGAGCAAGGGACCCACGTCTGGGCATACCCTGCCAACTTAGGGCGAACAAAGCAAGCACAAGGAGATGATGAACGGAGCGCTGAAACTTTTCAGACATTCACCCCCAGTCACAGATCTAGGTTAAATCCATCATCGTTCTTTGGCTCCCTTCGCCATCCCAGTTCATTTTTTTTTTTTTAAATATCTTTATTCAGTTTTTTAAACCACACATTTTTTACCCTCCCCCACCCACCAGGTCAGACAAGCATACATACATTATAAAATGAATTACATTTATCAAAAGACAAAATTAATACATACATTGGTGCACCCAAATCCACTTGCAACTTAAGCCTAAGAAAACCAATTCAACCTGTACAATCTTGCGATTGACACCATTCTTTTAAAGGAGTCCA
Source organism: Calotriton arnoldi (assembly GCA_963921515.1). NCBI lineage: Eukaryota > Metazoa > Chordata > Amphibia > Caudata > Salamandridae > Calotriton > Calotriton arnoldi. The sequence continues at coordinate 246,547 of CAWUFW010017350.1, forward strand.
GATTTTTAAACCTCTTTTCCGTCGCCTATTGCCCTTACGTTTATAGATAGCAATTTCGATATTTGAAATGGCGAGAAATCTAGCTAACCATTGTTGAAATGTCGGGGCGTTAGCATCCAACCATGCTGAGGCTATACACAATCTAAAAACGGCCATTGCTATAAAAACAAGTTCATGCCCATTTCGGGCATTTCCGGGATCTGTTGCCCCTAATAAAATAACACCGCTAGATAACTCTATCGTGCAATTCATCACTGTGGATAGAAATTTCCCTATCTCTTGTTTAACAGATGTTAACTCTTCACAAGTAGAAAAGATGTGTACACAATCAGCCTTAACAAGCATACATCTAGGACAGCATGTGCTCTTACCGGTTCCCCACTTAGCTATTTTGTCCGGTGTATAATATAGAAAGAAACAGGTTTTGAAAAATTGTGCTTGGAGTTTAGTTGACATTAAAATTGTTTGTGACATTTCATAAGCATAATTAAACTCCACATTTGTTATTGCTGCTTTCTCTAACCATTTTTGCGCAATTTTCTCCATATCATCTGGAAACATAGCATTGATGCGTGAGTACATACCCCCAATCGTATTTTTGGTGCCGGATAGAAGTATTTCTACTAGATCAATTTTTTCCATCCCCCCCTTCCCACCTACCTTCCGTGACAAAAAATCTTTAATTTGTAAGTACTTAAAAAGTCTCGCCAGTCTAGTCCGAAATTGGTTTTTAATTCTTCGAAAGACCGAATCCCAATAGCGGAAAAGAGGCAGCCTATCTGTACAATGCCTACATCATACCACTTGTGTATAGAGCTATCATTAAAAATTTCGGGTAATTCTGGGTTATTCTTTAAGGGCGTATAGAAAGACAATCTCCCTATACCAAGCATTTTCCTAATAGTCTTCCATACCTTAAATCCACTAAATAATGTTTTAAATGTAACCTTTTATGGTAGCTATCGTGTAAATGTCTCCACCAATATCCTCTGCTCTCCCGGCCGAGTAGTAATTGGAAAATAGATGGTACATAAACTACTCCCTCCATACCTTCCTGATTATTCTGAAGTAACTCGTCGCTATACAATAACACAGTAGCCCAATAATATGCCTTTAAGTTTGGGAGAGCTAGTCCACCTCTCTCCTTTTGGAGAGTGAGGAACTTGTAAGCCCGCCGGGGTTGTGAATATGCCCAGATAAAGCTAGAGAACATCCGTTCTATTGATTTGAACCAGGATGAAGAGAATTCTAAACAAATTGCCCTAAACATATACAAAATTTTAGGAAAGAATACAATTTTAATTGCGTTCACTCTTCCAATAATAGAGAGATGTAAATTATCCAGAAGTTGAAGATCTTTCCGCATTACATCAGTTATTGGCTTCAGATTTATCTCAACCAGATTTTCTAAATCAGATGTGATGCGGACTCCTAAGTACATCGCCTGTTCCACAACTCGAGGATCCCTCCAATCACTTTTCCTATTTAAAACAATCTGAGTTTTACCCTGATTAAGTGCATAGCCGGACACATTACCAAACTGTTTAGCCTCCTTTCGATAGCTGTCATAGCCGTATTTGGGTCGGATGTCACGATAGCGATATCATCCGAATAGGCTAGCGATTTGGTGACAAACCCCTGTGATATTATAGGTTTAATTTCTTCCTCCTTTTCCAATCGCCAGATAAATGGGTCTATATAAATTGCAAAAAGTAATATCGAGCAAAGACAGCCCTGCCGTGTTCCACGTGATATAATCAGCTCTTCAGTTAATATATTATTTACCAATACTATGGCCCTTGGATTCTCGTATAATTTTTGGACTGCCTGTATATAGCCTCCCTTGATACCCATTCTGGACATTACAGTCCAGAGGAAGTGCCAGGAGACCCTATCGAAAGCTTTCTCCGCATCAAGCAGAATCAGCGCCATAGGGTCTCCTGTAACATCCATACCATCAAACAAAGTAATTACTCGCTGAATGTGGTTGGTAGTGGACCTGCCTGGAACGAAGCCATGTTGGCTCTGAGCAATCACCTTGTGGATAATGGGAGCAATTCTATTAGCCAAGACTTTTGAATAAATTTTGGAATCTGAGTTAATGAGGGTAATGGGACGATATGAGCCCATCAGTTCCGGCGGTTTGTTCTTTTAGGGAAGATGACTATTTTTGCCCGAGACCAAGATTTCGGGGTTGGCCTCCTTTAAAGATATGTATAATGAGCTCTATAAAAATATTTTTAATTTGATCTAGAAAAGAGGCATAGAATTCTGACGGGATACAATCTAACCCTGTAGCTTTCCCTTTGGCAAAGCTTTAATTACACCAATGATTTCTCCTCTGTGGGTATCTCCGCTAGGAGATTTGCATCCTCTTCTTTAAATTTCTCTTTAGTAACCTGATCTAGATAGTCCTCAATACTTGTCTGATCCCCACCCCCTAGCTCAGTATATAGATCTTGATAAAACCGCCAAAAAGCTTCTCTTATGAGTTTGGGGTCTGCTACTCGGACGCCCTGAGGATCCTGGATTTCGCGGATCAGATTTGATGAAGCCTGTTGTCTCATACGAATGGCTAATTGGTGTCCAATTTGCTCGTTCATTTCATATATCGTTTCCTTCTGTGAGAATGCTTTTTAATTACTTTTTCCATAAAAATATTCATAATTAAAGCTTTAGCGATTGCCACCTGGTTCTGGACTTTCTCTACATCTTCCTGCCCTGCTGGAGAATTTCCCATTGTAATACTTATTAGATCTTCCTCTGCTTTTTTCAAATTATCTTGTAGCCCCTGCATAGTTTCCCTAGCTGATTTATTAGCTTTTAAAGAATATTGCAGGGTCTCCCCTCGGATCCCTGCTTTTAGGGTATCCCAGACAATTTTGATTGAAGAACTCGCTTCATTATCGGATAAAAATTTAGGAATCCATTCTCGAATGTGGCTACAATAGTTCTCATCTAAGAGCAGGGCTTTCTGAACGTCCATGAGCTAGGAGTGTCACTTCTATTATCTATTTCCATAGAACAAATGAGAGGATTATGATCGGAAAGGATCCGGGGAGTTTCATAATTTGGCACTTAGTTTTGATTGCATTAGACATTAGAATATAATCCAATCTTGCATGGTTGAAATGTGGGTTGGAAAAATATGTAAACCCAGGATCATCAGATTTTAGAGTCTGCCAGCCATCTACTAGCCCGTGTATGCAACACATTTGTCTTAGTGCTTTAAATACTTTGGGTTTACGGCCGGTATAGTGCCACCCCTCCTTTAAAGACCAGTTACTTGGAAGATTGATGTTAAAATCCCCACATATCATTAAGGGTAATGGCCAATACATCAATTCATTTGAGATCTCATCAAAAACTGATGCCTCGTCGGTGTTACTGCCATAGATGGCGCATAAAGTCATCTTTTGCCCACTCCCGAATTGACACTCTGTAATTGCCCAGCGTCCACATTTATCTGTTTTGGAGCGACTAAAGACAAGCCCGCTCCCCCTAGCTAAAATAGCAACCCCTCTTACCCTAGCCCCTTGTGACGTGGCACAGATCAACCTATATCCTAATGATTTTAGAATATGTGCTTGTGACCCCTCAATATGCGTTTCTTGCAAACAAACAATATTTGTGCCCCAGGTTTGAAGTCCTACTGCCACCGCCTGTCTTTTCCTAAGATCGTTTAGGCCACAGATATTCACTGATAATACTCTTAGCAGTCCCATCTTTTTCCGCTACAAAATCCGTATGTATCACCACCTTTATTTACTTTTTTCCCCTTTTTGCCAAAGATCAAAATCGGGTACCAAACTAGATTGGTTTGACTCATTTTTATAGTTTTCTTTTTACAATTGCCTTTTAGTGCGAGCTGTCTGACCTCCCCCACCCCCCCCTTCTCCCACCCAGCCCCCCACCCTCCACCACCTCTGGAGGTTACCTGGCCGAGCCAGGGATTTGACATCCGACGTATAAAGCCCCGTGATCCCGCCGAGCCTCCCTATCAAGCATAGCCAAAAACTGGAAAAGAAAGCTCCAGTAGCAGTTACCCCCGAAGCAAAAAAAAAAAAACCCCCCTCAACCGCAGGATTAATACCATGCTTAATATAAAGTGTGAGAAAAAAAAAAATACCTAAACTATGTCATGATCAGCAACCAGGCAGGTTCGGCAATTGAAAGGGCTGCTAAGCCTTGTAACCTGCCTCCCCCTTGCCTTCCCTTTCACCATACTGCACAAACATTATCGAACCTTATCGAACATTGTCTAGCCATACTTAGCGCCTTGTCCCAAATGTGCTTGAGATGATTAACCACATGTTTTGTGCCCCGAGAGTTCCTCTAGGTATTTTTGCGCCTGTATTTCAGAAACAAAACTGCGAGTAGTCCCTTTGTAAATTATTTTCAGCCGGGCCGGGTTCTGTAGGTACACCTCGGCCCCCAACTTCTGAAATGGTTCAAAGAGCTGCCGGAGCTCTCCACCTACGCTCCACCGTAGCGTGAGCGAAATCGGGTCTGGTGAAAAAGTAATTCCATCAAAGGTTCGTTTCTTGGTGGGTCTGGCCAAATCAAAAAGGCTTTGCCGAAGTAAAAAGTTTCCAAAAAATAAAAGCATGGCACGAGGGTGTGGTGATGCGGCTGCATGTTTGCCAGGAAACAGGGGAAATCTGTGGGCTCTTTGAATTTCCCTGTCCAAATCCCATGCTTGCAGTTCAGGAAAAGCCCCTTTCAATAAAGTGATCATAAATTTCCTGGGGTCGTCTTTTTCGACCCCTTCCGGAATTCCTAAGAAGCGGAGGTTGTTACGTCTCTGTCGATTTTCTTGCTCCTCCAGTTTCCACATCATGTCTTTTACCATCCCCTCTTGTTCATCATGCTGAGTCTGAAGTGAGACAACATCTTTTCCCAGTTGTTCCGTCCTTTCTTCCACCATGGCCATTCGATCCGCAATATCGGCACAGGTTTTACCAACCTTTCTAACTGCCCCTTGCAATTTTTTAGCCGCCATACGGGATCTACGACTGTCTGCCTTGACTTCCCCCTGGAAACTTTTAATGGACCGTAAAACATCTATCAGGGCGGGTTCGCTTCTTGTATCTTGAAGATCGTCGCCTTTGCCACTGCCAATGCTTGTTTGATTAAGCACAGAAACGGTGGAGGATCCTGGAACTAAGGTGAGAGGGGTGTTATTGTAGTCCCATGTCAGCTCTTTTACACCTGTATTATCATCGTCATAAGGGTAGTCCTTTCTTTGCACACGATCTCTGCTCTTTTTTTTCAGTAGTTTTTTGGTGCCGGGTTTACCTCTCTGAGCATCAGAATTAGGACTGCTGTACCATTTCTTTCCTTCCTCCCCACTAGACACCGAGATACTGATATCTGACATTTCAGATTCCTCTGTCAGAGAATAAAACTTATCCTGATTGTCAGGCGTCTTTACATTCCAATCTATAAGTACACGATCTCCAAGGGGCACTAGTGGAAGAGAGTTAGCTGTGGCTGCGATGTTGTTGGGAGCAGTTGAATTGCTAGCCAAAATACAGGAGTTATTGTGCATGCTGATTGAATTACCCTCCAGACTGACCTCTGCTGGCATGGATACCGGCAAAAAGGCGAGGGCTTTACCAGTATCATCCGTTGAAAAAGTATCTACCAACTGTCCTGCCGCGCATTTCAGCCCTCCTGTACCCAGGCTATCTGCATCGCTAACTAGCGAACTGCTCTCTTTCCCTTTCTCACTAGTTGCTGCAAAGCGACTAGTGATTAAAGGTTGTGAGCCATCGGCATCCTTAGGTGTACGAGTGGTGCCCTTCTGCCCGGCGACCATCATTGTCGAGTCTTTTTCTTGCAAGGTCTTTTTTATACCGTCGCCTTTCTCACCACCACCTCTGCCTTTCGCGCTCAAGGCATCCGCTCTTTTTTGCCGTGTAAGTGCCAACGCGGCTTTGGATTCAGAGGGGACAGGAAGAATCTTCCTTGCCCTCACCCCCTTACCAGTCATCCTTACTTTGGTGAGCTTGCAGGAATTGCCTTTACTGCAGCACGAAGTCTCAAGACCGAACCTGCTCCACACTCCGATTTTAATCTTGCACGGATTACAGTGCCACAATGTTGCCACTGCCACTGCGGGAGGTTTCTCAGCTCTGTTTAGAGATCGCGCCTTGCTCCGCACAGTCCTGCACTGTAGAACCAGAAAAAGCACACGCAGGCCGGGTTTCATCCATGAACCCAGAGCTACCTCGGCGTCCTCACAGTGAAGGCGAAACGCAATGGCGAGCAGCCAGGGGGAGTCTTGTATTTTCATCCGCATCCGCATTCCTTCCCTTCCCTTTTCTTTAAAAGTACTTTCCTTGATGGGGGTTTAAATCATCCTCATTTCCCCGCTATCAAAGAGGTGATTAGAGAGCCTTCAAAACACCGCAATTGGGGAGGCTCAGAGGAGCATCTTCACGGCGATATCAGTCGGTCGCCATCTTGCCTCCGTGTTCAAAGCTCCATCGGAACCCGCCATCCCAGTTCAGACACAGCTGTATACAAATCAGTCTTGACCCTGTGCCTCATGGGAACAGTCCAGCCTGAACTGCCAAGCCATGTCTTCCCTGGACCGAAACAAGCATCCTGGGACCAGTTTCGGGATAACAGCCCTCATCTGCCAGGCTAGCTTGAATCCAGTGGCAAAGTGAGCAAGGGACCCACGTCTGGGCATACCCTGCCAACTTAGGGTGAACAAAGCAAACACAAGGAGATGATGGACGGAGCGCTGAAACTTTTCAGACACTCACTCCCAGTCACAGATCTGGGTTGAATCCGTCATCGTTCTTTAGCTCACTTTGCCACCCCAGTTCAGACACAGCTATATGCAAATCAGTCTTGACCATGTGCCTCATGGGAACAGTCCAGCCTGAACTGCCAAGCCACGTCTTTCCTGGACCGGAAACAAGCATCCTGGGACCGGTTTCGGGCTAACAGCCCTCATCAGCCAGGCTAGCTTGAATCCAGTGGCAAAGTGAGCAAGGGACCAACGTCTGGGCATACCCTGCCAACTTAGGGCAAACAAAGCAAACACAAGGAGATGATGGACGGAGCACTGAAACTTTTCAGACATTCACCCCCAGTCACAGATCTAGGTTGAATCCATCATCGTTCTTTGGCTCACTTCGCCATCCCAGTTCAGACACAGCTATATGCAAATCAGTCTTGACTCTGTGCCTCATGGGAACAGTCCATCCTGAACTGCCAAGCCATGTCTTCCCTGGACCGGAAACAAGCATCCTGGGACCGGTTTCGGGATAACAGCCCTCATCAGCCAGGCTAGCTTGAATCCAGTGGCAAAGTGAGCAAGGGACCCATGTCTGGGCATACCCTGCCAACTTAGGGCGAACAAAGCAAACACAAGGAGATGATGGACGGAGCGCTGAAACTTTTCAGACACTTACCCCCAGTCACAGATCTGGGTTGAATCCATCATCGTTCTTTAGCTCACTTTGCCACCCCAGTTCAGACACAGCTATATGCAAATCAGTCTTCACCCTGTGCCTCATGGGAACAGTCCAAAAGAAACAATTGATGGACGGAATGCTGAACAATGCAAGCATTCACCCCCAGTCACAAGGATCTGGGTTAAATCCATCATTCTTTTGCTCACCACACCACCCCAGTTTGGACCCAGCCATATGCAAATCAGTCTTGACCCTGTTCCTTGTGGGAACAGTCCAGCCCGAACTGCCAAGCCAGGTCCTCCCTGGACCGGAAAGAAGCATCCTGGGACCGGTTTCTGGGCATCACCCTTCATCAGCCAGGCTAGCTTGAATCCAGTGGTGTAGTAAGCATGAGACCCACGTCTGGGCATACCCTTCCCACTTAGGGCGACATATGCAAAAGAAACAATTGATGGACGGAATGCTGGACATTGCAAGCATTCACCCCCAGTCACAAGGATCTGAGTTAAGTTCATCATTCTTTTGCTCACCACACCACCCCAGTTTGGACCAAGCCTGCAAATCAGTCTTGACCCTGTTCCTTGTGGGAACAGTCCAGCCTGAACTGCCAAGCCAGGTCCTCCCTGGACATGAAACAAGCATCCTGGGACCGGTTTCTGGGCATCACCCTTCATCAGCCAGGCTAGCTTGAATCCAGTGGTGTAGTGAGAATGGGACCCACGTCTTGGCATACCCTTCCCACTTAGGGCAACATATGCAAAAGAAACAATTGATGGATGGAATGCTGGACAATGCAAGCATTCACCCCCAGTCACAAGGATCTGGGTTAAATCCATCATTCTTTTGCTCACCACACCACCCCAGTTTGGACCCAGCCATATGCAAATCAGTCTTGACCCTGTTCCTTGTGGGAACAGTCCAGCCCGAACTGCCAAGCCAGGTCCTCCCAGGACCGGAAACAAGCATTCTGGGACCGGTTTCTGAGCATCACCCTTCATCAGCCAGGCTAGCTTGAATCCAGTGGTGTAGTGAGCATGGGACCCACGTCTGGGCATACCCTTCCCACTTAGGGCGACATATGCAAAAGAAACAATTGATGGACGGAATGCTGGACAATGCAAGCATTCACCCCCAGTCACAAGGATCTGGGTTAAATCCATAATTCTTTTGCTCACCACACCAGTCCAGTTTGGACCCAGCCATATGCAAATCAGTCTTGACCCTGTTCCTTGTGGGAACAGTCCAGCCTGACCTGCCAAGCCAGGTCCTCCCTGGACCGGAAAGAAGCATCCTGGTACCGGTTTCTGGGCATCCCCCTTCATCAGCCAGGCTAGCTTGAATCCAGTGGTGTAGTGAGCATGGGACCCACGTCTGGGCATACCCTTCCCACTTAGGGCGACATATGCAAAAGAAACAATTGATGGACGGAATGCTGGACAATGCAAGCATTCACCCCCAGTCACAAGGATCTGGGTTAAATCCATCATTCTTTTGCTCACCACACCACCCCAGTTTGGACCCAGCCATATGCAAATCAGTCTTGACCCTGTTCCTTGTGGGAACAGTCCAGCCTGAACTGCCAAGCCAGGTCCTCCCTGGACCAGAAACAAGCATCCTGGGACCGGTTTCTGGGCATCACCCTTCATCAGCCAGGCTAGCTTGAATCCAGTGGCAAAGTGAGCAAGGGACCCACGTCTGGGCATACCCTGCCAACTTAGGGCGAACAAAGCAAACACAAGGAGATGATGGACGGAGCACTGAAACTTTTCAGACACTCACCCCAAGACACAGATTTAGGTTGAATCCATCATTGTTCTTTAGCTCACTTCGCCACCCCATTTCAGACACAGCTATATGCAGATCAGTCTTGACCCTGTGCCTCATGGGAACAGTCCAGCCCAAACTGCCAATCCATGTCTTACCTGGACCAGAAACAAGCATCCTGGGACCGGTTTTGGGCTATTAGCCCTCATCAGCCAGGCTAGCTTGAATTCAGCGGCAAAGTGAGCAAGGGACCCACGTCTGGGCATACCCTGCCAACTTAGGGCGAACAAAGCAAACAAAAGGAGATGATGGACGGAGCGCTGAAACTTTTCTGACACTCACCTCTAGTCACAGATGTGGGTTGAATCTATCATCGTTCTTTAGCTCACTTCGCCACCCCAGTTCAGACACAGCTATATGCAAATCAGTCTTGACCCTGTGCCTCATGGGAACAGTCCAGCCCGAACTGCCAAGCCATGTCTTCCCTGGACCGGAAACAAGCATCCTGGGACCGGTTTCGGGCTAACAGCCCTCATCAGCCAGGCTAGCTTGAATCCAGTGGCAAAGTGAGCAAGAGACCCACGTCTGGGCATACCCTGCCAACTTAGGGCGAGCAAAGCAAACACAAGGAGATGATGGAAGTAGCACTGAAACTTTTCAGACACTCACTCCCAGTAACAGATCTGGGTTGAATGCATCTTCGTTCTTTAGCTCACTTCGCCACCCCAGTTCAGACACAGCTATATGAAAATCAGTCTTGACCCTGTGCCTCATGGGAACAGTCCAACCAAACAGTCAAACTGGAATGGCATGGGGAGCAAAAAAATGATGGATTTAGGCCCAGATCCTGTACTGGGGTGAATGTATGACATTGTTCTGCATTCTGTCCATCAATTGTTCTTTTTGCATTTGTCACCCCGAGTGTGACGGGGATGCCCAGAAGTGGGTCCCATGCTCTCCATGCCACTGGAGTCAAGCTATCCTGGCTGAAGAGGGTTGAAACCCTGAAACCGGTCCTAGGATGCTTGTTTCCAGTCCAGGGAGGATCTGGCCTGGCAGTTCAGGCTGGACTGTTCCCATTGGGCACAGGGTCAAGACTGATTTGCATATGGCTGGGTTCAAACTGGAATGGCATGGGGAGCAAAAAAACAATGGATTTAGGCCCAGATCTCTGTACTTTGGTGAATGTATGACATTGTTCTGCATTCTGTCCATCAATTGTTCTTTTTGCATTTGTCACCCCGAGTGGGACCCGTATGCCCAGACCTGGGTCCTGTGCTTTCCATGCCACTGGAGTCAAGCTATCCTGGCTGAAGAGGGGGAATCAAGGAGCCCATCGGACCATCGGAGGGTACTCCGATCCCTACAATGGAGGTGGTGCCTGCCAATCCGTTGGGTTTATGATGTCCCTCCTAGGCAGTTGTTTCATGGTGGGTTACCCGTCATGAAAAGGCTGGCTGAAAGGGACATTGGGGGCCCGTAGCGGGAACCCCTTTCCCCTAAGCTCTCAGGGTTGGGTTTCGGCGGGCACCTATGGTGCTCCCCTACGTATCCCTGCACCATGTGTCAAGCACCGCATGGTGCCTGCCAAATAGTGCAGGCATATGCACAATGTGCGTTTTTGGGGCTGCGGCGTGTGCTTCAGCCAGAAGCACACGCCGCAATACAAAAAATACACTTGTAATTTGGGGTGCGGGACCGCCAACATCTTGTCGGGCGGTCCCATCCCAATATGATGGCGGTTGGACATAAGTTCGTCCGCCATCGTAATCAGCCCCTATGTTTGTAAACCCTCATCTTTGAGACAGGGACATTGATCCAACTTGAAGTGGAGCTATCGTCTCAGGAATATGGCCTTCAAAAAGTGGTGGATGTCTAGAATTAATACCTTCATTACTTCAGGCAAAGTCACCATGGGTGCAGGCAAAGTCATTAGGGATGTATGCTAATGCAAGTTCAGGAAGATACCTTTAATTCGAGCAGCAACAGATCATCTAACTATACGCAACAACCTCTAACACACTGTACTGTTATGTTTTTGTATTGCCATTCATAATTATTTATATTTATGTATTTTCTACTACCAATATAAAAGGCCTTATTATGAGTTTGGCGGGCCATTAACCGCCAGACTGCCAGTGGTTGTCCGACCACAGTGAACTCAGCAGTCCGACTGCCGTATTTTGAGATGGGTGGATTCCATTTCCAAAAAACGCAGCTTAACCACCGACACCGCCAGCACACTGCCGACCCCCAGGGTTGCGGTCAGGGAAAAACAGCTGCCATAGGGCGATAATGAAGATCTCCACCACCATCCACATTACGAGCTGGCTTTCCGACAAGCCGACTGCGGTAGTCTGACTGCCAGATTTGAGTCAGCGCTAACAAAAGATTTGGGGTGCATACTCATCCCTTTCCTGTTCGTCCAGGCAGAGTTCAAGGTATATCGTTTCCCTAGGTCCCCCCTTCACAGCAGCATCTTCACCCCAAAGAATATGACCCTGTTTGCTGCAGGTGAGTCCTTTTTGTACCATATACCCATTGCTTTACTGGCCACACATGGGCCAGACTCCAGCAATGGGTAGGTGGTATTTGTCCACATGTAAAATGCATATGTGTACGTTCGACACATGTACAGTTGAAATGCACACACAGGCATCGATAGATACGGAAAGGTATTGCCTAACGCAGCAAGACCGCAACAGCCACACAATGGGCCCAGCAGTCAACTTATAATGGGGCAGTCTAAAGACCGCCAGTGCTGTTGGCTACTGGCATCCGCAGTTTTCTGGTGGTTGGACCGCCAAACTCATAATCAGACCTAAAGGATTAAAAATGAAAACACAGTGGTACACTATCCTGCCACCTCTTGTAAGATAATCAAAGCATAAAATAACTTAAAGTAATGGAGCAAAAACCTTTTCATAATGTGTGAGCGCCAGACGATGTGTGACACATCTTGCAACTCAATGGACCCCAATAAATGTCTCACAATTTTAGATGACACACCAAATCAAATCAGTTTGCTACCTTGCTAAAAATCATACCTCCCGGATGAGTAAGGCTTCAAAGGAGACTTTCTCCATGCTGACTGTGACTGGAGTCCCTCTTCGGTTGCTTCATCAGCATATAAAAAAATATTGTGGTACAAAAATATTGGTTAAGGAATATTGTGATGACAAAAATATTGTGGACATAAATATTGAAGATAAGTATATAATTGTAGTCTTGTTTTTAATATTGCTGCAAAATATATCATTTACTAAAATTACAGTTGTATATAATGTCAGTTTTTACAATATTTTTGTTACATAGTTGTGTTAGTTTCGTATATATTAATGTATTATTGTAAAATGTAGTTACATTTTATTTTTTATTATAAATAGCTTGATTTTTGTAAATAATTTCATTAATTTGTTAGGTGATTTAAAATGGGTATTCTTTATATATTTACTGTAAAGTATTATTTCCTGTGATTTACGTTTCTTAGGGGCCCATTCCGATACCCGGCGTAAATAAATCCGCCAGGCATGGAAGCGGCAAAAATCCGCCCGCACACACCGCCTGAACACCGACCACGCCATTACGATTACACAAACCGAAAACCGCCATCGGCGGAAAAATCACACAAAATACCGCCCGTCAACGTCCGAGTCGGAGTCAAACCGCCCGCCACGGACGGAAACACGCACGACAACACAAAACCGCCCGCCCTCACGGCCGACACACCGCACGTGAAATTACGATCGCACCGACATGAGCGCGGAAAAACCACAAATATACCGCCCGCCAGCGCAAACAACGCCGATGAGAATCGACACGGCAGAAGCCATGGCGCCAACGTACCTGCACAGAAACCATCCCCACACAAAACCAATAGCACGCAACATGGCCAACAAGTCCACACAGCAAGGCACGCACAAATACACAAGCACAGTACACATCCCGAAAACACCCCCCCCGGACAAACAAAAAATACAAAGGCCAGAACCCCAGACACAACACACCTGAAAACAACAGACCATGAGGACACACCCACATAGGTGAGTACAAAAGCAGCACTCCCACAGACCACAACCCCTTGCTACATTGCAAACCAGAGAGGAGAGGAGAGGAGAGGACACAGTGACACAGCAAGGACAGCAGCACACCACAGAAACGCACACATCACAACCACCACCACCACCACCAAACACCACCACCACCACCACCACCACCAAACACCGGCACCACAAACCCCCTGCACATTACACAACACACACCGCACCAGCACCACAAACACCATGGCACCACAAAGAATGCCCAAGTTCACGCCCATGGAGCTGACGGTCATGGTCGACGAGATCATCAAAGTGTACCCACAAATCTATGGGAACATGGTCCAGCACACACCACTAGCCACCAGAAACAGAATGTGGAACCGGATCGTAGACCAGGTCAATGCAGTCGGGACCCTGCCCAGGAACAGAGGTGAAATAAACAAACGTTGGAATGACGTAAAGAGCCTGGTCAAGAAGAAGGAGGGCAAAAACAGAGAGCTGGCTGCCGTCACTGGCGGAGGGAATCCCGCGCTCTTTAAGACCTTCAAAGCGTGGGAGGAGAAGGTGCGAGTCGTAATACATCCGGAGATCCTCGCCGGATTAGCAGGGGGAGTGGAGGCTGGTAAGTACAAACTAATGTATACCAGCACACCGCTATGTACTCACATGCGCAACTACCATGCCACAGCTCCCAGGGACAAACACCCCCATGTCCAGCACACAATACACAACACATCACACACACATGCAACAGACACCACCACACACAGCCCAAACCGAACAACTGTAAGATGCGTGGGGACATGTGTACACTCAGCCAGCCACGTAACCACCAACAGGTCCCCAAATATGCCAGAAGCGCCACAACGAGCACCCACCACACCCATGTGTCCGCCACAGCTGCACTAACCGACAAGTAACAGGTAAGTGGCAGGAACACAAAGTGCAGTGGGTGGGAGGGTGGACAGCCCAAGTACAACACACACCAGGCCCCAGTCCCACAGCACAGCAAGGAGGAGCATCCCCCACACCCCACAGCCACGTGTCAGCCACCGCAGTGCACAACGACAGCCGAAAGGCAGACATCACGGTCCACAGCAATCGGTGTCAGTGGGTGTCCAGCCACCCCCACGACCCACAACACCCCCCCACCCCCACAGACCTGCAACATGGAGCACCCCCGCTAGAGCCATGTGGCATCCAGTACAGTGCACGCATGAACAACTTGCAGGTGGGAAACTGGACAGGGCTGGATTACTGGAGGCATGAGGACCATAACACGACCAACACATGGGACATGTCACGTAGCAGACGAACACGCAGCACCGCCCACCGTCACGAACAAGTGAACAATGTGCACACGGACATGAACAACAGACTCACACCCCACATGACCCATCACAGACATAGCAACACCCAAGGAGCCACGTCTGCATGCACAAGCCACACTGAATATAGTCCCACACGGCAGCCACTGTGCAACTCATCACACACAACCGAAACACCATTGAAGTCCTGTCCATGTAGCCCCTACTGCCTGTCAACCACACACCCCACAACTACGCCTATGTAAGACAAACAACACTAGACGCAACAGAGCGGAACAACATAAATGCACACGAACACCACTGAACCCATCAAACTCACAGACACACCATGCACATACAACATACCATCCATCCCATCCGTCAGCCCCAGTCTCATGAAAGGCATGTCATCCGCACAGCTGCCACACATACAGCAGTCACGCTAAGATACATGCCCATGACCAACCATGTGCCAGAAGTCAATGAAGCGCACGACACACTGTGAGCAACAACACACAACATGGGCCACACCCCCCGAGCACTGCAGTGATGCACATGGCACAGGGCAGCACGCACACCAAGGAGATGGGACAACTGCAATACGTTGGCTGGCACACAACCATCACTCACTCATAACGATGCGTCCAATGCCATGTCCAGTAATCACAACAGACAGCAAATATGCAGGCCATGTCAAGCATGCACACACCTCAAACCATGCACTGTCATGCTGCCACAACACATGTCACGTTCGGCACCCATGGCTCACAGCATGCACCCCAAAAGCATATCCCCTCCCAAATGCGAATCTGGGGCATGGCCCCCATGTTGCCATATGCGTTCCTAAGCGTTCCATTTGAACCCCAAAAGCATATCCCCTCCCAAATGCGAATCTGGGGCATGGCCCCCATGTTGCCATATGCGTTCCTAAGCGTTCCATTTGAACCCCAAAAGCATATTCCCTCCCAAATGCGAATCTGGGGCATGGCCCCCATGTTGCCATATGCGTTCCTAAGCGTTCCATTTGAACCCCAAAAGCATATCCCCTCCCAAATGCGAATCTGGGGCATGGCCCCCATGTTGCCATATGCGTTCCTAAGCGTTCCATTTGAACCCCAAAAGCATATTCCCTCCCAAATGCGAATCTGGGGCATGGCCCCCATGTTGCCATATGCGTTCCTAAGCGTTCCATTTGAACCCCAAAAGCATATCCCCTCCCAAATGCGAATCTGGGGCATGGCCCCCATGTTGCCATATGCGTTCCTAAGCGTTCCATTTGAACCCCAAAAGCATATCCCTCCCAAATGCGAATCTGGGGCATGGCCCCCATGTTGCCATATGCGTTCCTAAGCGTTCCATTTGAACCCCAAAAGCATATTCCCTCCCAAATGCGAATCTGGGGCATGGCCCCCATGTTGCCATATGCGTTCCTAAGCGTTCCATTTGAACCCCAAAAGCATATTCCCTCCCAAATGCGAATCTGGGGCATGGCCCCCATGTTGCCATATGCGTTCCTAAGCGTCCCATCTGAACACCAAAAGCAAAGTACAAACCAGACCCAGGATGGGCCAGGAGCCCGCATACACCAGAGTCACAATAAGTAGGGGCACAGCAACACACCCATCGGCATGGCCAATCCGTCCCATGCCACATGTGCACAGCACACAGTCCCATTGCCAAGCACACACAACTACAGATGCTACAGCCACACACACGCCTCCGGGAAACCCATGTACGAGATTGCACGAACTGTTAATGTCAGACGACAAATACATACTTCGCCAGGTGCAACACAATAACAAATCTCATTCTCTCCACAGGTGACGAACTGCTGGATGCTGGGGATGGAGCCAGCAGCCAGCACAGCCAGCCTACAAGCCCCCAACGAGGACACACGGATCTGGAGGATCTGTCCTCCTCTTCGGACACGGACCACCAAGCAGGCCCATCTGGTGTGGCAGGGCCCAGCCACTCCCCAGGACCCCTCCTACCCACCAACCCATCATCCAGGGCTGCTGAACATTCCCAGCCCCCTGCTGCCACTGTCGTTGCGGCCACACCCACGGTCATTGTGGCCACTACCACTGCCGCAACCGCCACCATCGCCGCACCGACCACCACCGCCGCCACCACCGCCACGTCTTCGCTGGCACCAGCCCCAGCGCAGGTGGTGGCCCGGCCGACTGGATCCACCCTGGGAGCCACAGCGAGGACCGTGGTGAGCAATGTGGCTAGTGGGCAGGCCGGTGGCAGCAGGACTGGTAGGAGGAGCAGGGTCAGGGAAACGCCAGCCTCCCTGGGAGCCATGCCCTGCCTCAAATGGCCAGAGTCCTTGGGGCCTATGAAGAGGCCCAAGGACAATGGGTCCGGTCTGCTTCAGACACGCGTGAGGTGCTGGGGGTGCTGAGGTCCATGGACGCCCGTATGGGCCAAATCGTGGACCTCATGGGACAGCTGGTGGTGGCGGTGAGGTCACAGCCAGGGACAGCAGCTCCCCTCCGCCACCACCTGCCGGGGCGCAGGGTGGAGCAGCAGTGTCCAGTTCCCCTGCGTCCACAGCCAGTGAGCACACCTCAACCACCAGCATGTCGCAAGCAGGCACCCCCTCGCAAACGTGGAAGGGGCCGTCCGGAGTGGAAACAGATCTCCCGGGAGGACTTCGCACGCTCCAAACGCAAGTGAGGCAGCCAGCCAGCCTTCCGCCAGCCTTCCTTGACCAGCCACTGCATTGACTTGGACTACGATCCCACTCCACACAGCCATCTGGATGGCATGTGTGTGTTGGACTATGGACATAGAACCAGTGGGTACACCCTGATCATCACGCAGCCATGACCGACAGCTCATTGTCACTGCACGCACCACTTTTGTCATCACCTTACACACAATCACATGTCACAGTTTGTAATAAATGCACCTTTTTCACTAACTGCTGTTTGTGCCCTGTGTTTTATTTGTACGGAATACAACGGCCACCTTGGGCGGAAAGGCACCTGATGCGTGGCATGGCAATTGAATCCGGAGGGCCTGTAGGGACCTAGGGGTGGGAGACAGAACAGGAGCACATTCAATGAGTGTGTCACACACCCATCACACAGTACATGTCAACAACTACAAGCAATGTACACACATCGCACAGAGCAATAGGGCACAATGCCACAGCCACCAACAGTGGCATACTACCCTGCCATGGAGCGTTGACACACAGCACGCAGTGAACAAACGGCCACCCTGACACAGCACACACACACCTGCACAGATACAGCCACATCAGCCGTCGTACATGGACACTCACCGTCAAGTGAAGTAGCGGGCGATGAGCTGCTGCCGCACATTACCAGCTTCCTCCTCTCCGCTGTCCTCCTCACTCGAGCTGTCCTGGTCTGCGGGCTGGGGCCCTGGTTGATCTCCGTCATCCACGATGAGGGGGATCTGCTTCCGAATGGCCAGATTGTGCAGCATGCAGCACGCCACCACTATCTGGCACACCTTCTGTGGGGAGTACGCCAGCGCACCCCCGGTGCGGTCCAGGCACCTGAACCTGGACTTGAGGAGGCCAAAGGTACGCTCGACCACACGTCTGGTCCTCCCATGTGCCTCATTGTAGCGATCGTCTGCTGGGGTGCGAGGATTCCTCAATGGACTGAGCAGCCATGCCCCATTCGGGTACGCAGAGTCACCTGGGTGTGAGGGACACAGAGAACCGTTGCAATTCCAACTGGACAGGGGACAGCATCGCACAACCAGCACGCTACACCACTCCACATACTCACCGACAATACAGGCACGATCCTGTTGCATATTGGACATCAGTCGTGGCAAGATGCTGTTGCGCATTATGTGTGCGCCATGGGCCGAGCCTGGGAACTTTGCACACACGTGGGTGATCACCATGTCCGCAAGGCACACCACTTGCACATTCAGGGAGTGCGTGTGCTTCCTGTTGCGGTACAGGTGCTCAGTGGCCTGTGGTGGAACAAGGCCGACATGTGTGCAGTCAATGGCTCCAACGACGTGTGGGATTCTGCCAAGGGCATAGAATGCACCCTTCACTGCCGCCAATTCACGAGCCCTGGGGAAGCGGATGTACCTGTTTCAGTACAGCATCATGGCTGCCAGTACATCCCTCAGCACCTTGCTGAACATGGGCTGGGACATCCCTCCTCCAATGCCCACTGTGTGCTGGAATGACCCAGTGGCGAAGAAATGCATGGCGGCCATCACCTTAGCCGTGGGGGTGACAGCAGTCGGATACACCCTGCGGGGACGGAGATGGGGTTCTAACATGGCACACAGTCGATGCAGGGTTGGCCTGTCCAGCCGAAACTTCCTAATAACCTCTGTATCGTCCATGTCCGCCAGCAATTGGTATGGGCGGTCAATGTTCGGTCTCCGCCTAGGGACAATGGCAGAGGACACATGTCAAAGCAACACGACACATAGCAATTTCGCATACACATCACTGACATGACTGAGCAAGCACATGAGCCACAGCCCAGCTGTCAAGCTGGGACGGCACGGCCACAATACACTTACACAGGTCTCCCAACAATGGCAATGGCTAGTGATACAAACCACTGCCATGTGCATGCACATGGGGATCTAGGCCCCAATGACTTGCGGGGCGTGCTGATGGGGACTGACTGCATATCCGTCAAGCGGCAACGCCACGGCAACATGAATGTCTGCTGAGCATGGAACTGCTTCCGCAGCTGGATGAGTATGGCACACGACGACGACGATGTGGGCACAGGCTGAACGGCCAAAACAAGTGGGACCTGTGGCACGAGGGGATATGAGACAGTAGTAGGTGTCAGCACTGCACCCTATGTACAGCACTGTACGGATCACACCTCCCGAAACATTGACACGTGTCCACATTGACAGCCCCATGCCAAGACGGCTGTGTGCTTGCAGTCACACGTCACAGGTGAGAGGTTACATTGCA
>CAWUFW010017351.1:0-265887 GCA_963921515.1 Calotriton arnoldi
CATCGCTGGACATATCCTAGATGTCATTTTTGCTAATACTGAACTAGTTACCTTTCAAACTAAATCTAAATCTAAATCCGTATTTGTAAAGCGCGAACTACTCACCCTTACGGGTCTCAAGGCGCTGGGGGCCATCGTGGAAATTAAGTGAGCTATTGCCCAGAGTCACATGGTGCTGAGCTGAGCTGCCGCCGGAGCCAGGGATCGAACCGTGAACCCTGTGCTCCGAAGTCAGCTGCCCTGGCCGCTGCACCACACCTCTCCACAACTATAACTCCAGTCACAGGGTCAGACCACCACTTGCTTGCTTTCCAACATAAAATAACACTAAGCGACTCACCTAAAACTACCTTACATCCATCCACCTATCGACCCTGGAACAAACTCAATTTGGAACACTTAGAAACACAACTAACATCCAGTACAAATCTGGAAACAATAAATTCTGTTCAAAAACTATATGAGTGGTTACAGGAAGCTTTTGACATCCTGATGCCACTCAAAACCACACAACAGAACAAAAGAAAAAAAGCACCTTGGAGAAACATAGAGATAAAAGACAAAAAAAAAACTAGAAAGCTGCAACGTACCTAGCTCAAAACAAACGCCAAACAAGACTAACTTCACCTACAGAAAATTAACAGATTATACAAGTCAGCTATCAAAAAAGCTAAGAAAAGGTACTATTCAGACAGAATTCAAAATGCTAAATGTGCAAATAAAGAATTCTATAAAATACTCAATGAATTTTGCAAACCAAATTGCCTAGAAGGAACTCATCCTGTTACTCAAGATTTCACAAATGCAAAAACAACAGTTGATGGACAGAATGCAGAACAATGTCATACATTCACCCCAGTACAGAGATCTGGGCCTAAATCCATCGTTTTTTGCTCACCATGCCATTCCAGTTTGGACCCAGCCGTATGCAAATCAGTCTTGACCCTGTGCCTCATGGGAACAGTCCAGCCCGAACTGCCAAGCCAGGTCCTCCCTGGACTGGAAACAAGCATCCTAGGACCGGTTTCGGGCTTTCAGCCCTCATCAGCCAGGATAGCTTGACTCCAGTGGCGTAGTGAGCACGGGACCCACGTCTGGGCATACCCTTCCCACTTAGGGCGAAATGCAAAACACACAAGATGATGGACGGAATGTTGCACATTGGCAAACATTCACCCCCAGTCACAGATCTGGGTTTAATCCATCGTTATTTTGCTTCACCACGCCACCCCAGTTCAGACATAGCCATATGCAAATCAGTCTTGACCCTGTGCCTCATGGGAACAGTCCAGACCGAACTGCCAAGCCATGTCTTCCCTGGACCGGAATCAAGCATCCTAGGACCGGTTTCGGGCTTTCAGCCCTCATCAGCCTGGATAGCTTGACTCCAGTGGCGTAGTGAGCACTGGACCCACGTCTGGGCATACCCTTCCCACTTAGGGCGAAATGCAAAACACACAAGATGATGGACGGAATGTTGCACATTGGCAAACATTCACCCCCAGTCACAGATCTGGGTTTAATCCATCGTTATTTTGCTTCACCACGCCACCCCAGTTCAGACATAGCCATATGCAAATCAGTCTTGACCCTGTGCCTCATGGGAACAGTCCAGACCGAACTGCCAAGCCATGTCTTCCCTGGACCGGAATCAAGCATCCTAGGACCGGTTTCGGGCTTTCAGCCCTCATCAGCCAGGATAGCTTGACAAAATTTCAATACAATTCTTTTAACAACCTCTGCTGCCACTCCAGTAAGAAGAATCATCAACGATTCCTTAACTACCGGAATATTTCAGAAGAACTCAAAAAGTCATACATACGCCCTTTACTGAAGAAAACAAACTTGGACCCGCTGAACCCTGACAACTACAGACCCATTACAAATGGACCTTTCCTGGGCAAACTGATAGAAAGAGCAGCGTTCGCCCAGATGTCACAATTCATTGAAGAGAATGACATACTTTCAGACTTCCAAACAGGTTTCCGTCTGGGAAGAGGCACAGAATCTGCCCTCCTTGCCGTCTGGGATGACCTGAAGAACACAGTAGACCGCAACGGGGTTGCTGCGCTTCTCGTCTTGGACCTCTCGGCTGCCTTTGACACAGTTGACCATGACACTCTAAAACAAAGACTCTATGAAGCCGGCATAGAGGGGACTGCTCTAGACTGGATTG
The DNA here is from genome assembly GCA_963921515.1 of Calotriton arnoldi. Taxonomy (NCBI): domain Eukaryota; kingdom Metazoa; phylum Chordata; class Amphibia; order Caudata; family Salamandridae; genus Calotriton; species Calotriton arnoldi. The sequence goes on from CAWUFW010017351.1 coordinate 2,177, forward strand.
CGTCCTACCTTCGAAACAGAACTAATGTCATCCATACCCCACCTTTCTCATCCAAACCATACTCCACAAAAGCAGGGGTCCCTCAAGGCTCTATCATCTCGCCCATGCTTTTCAACATCTACATGAAGTCATTACCGGTACTGATCAATCAATTTCACCTCACGTGCTATAACTATGCAGATGACACACAAATACTCCTTCAACTGGAATGCCCCAAAGATATTGGAAACTCCCCAATTTTCAGTTGTCTCAGAGCTGTGGACCAGTGGATGACTTGGAGCCACCTCAAATTGAATGCTTCCAAAACGGAAATACTCACGTGTGGCGATTGGAAGCATTATGACCCGCTTGCCGCCTGGCCTGATGAACTGGGATCACCACCTAAAGTATTGAAGGAATTAAGAAACCTCGGAATGACCATGGACTCCAAGCTGTCGATGAATGCCCAAGTGGACAAACTAGCAAGATCAAGCTTTGTCACTATAAAAACGCTCCAACAAATTTTCCCTCATTTGGGATTTCCACACAAGGTCCAAGCTACCATCTCCCTTGTTCTGTCCAAACTCGATTACGCCAATAGCCTCTACCACGGATCACCTTTAAGGACCATGAAAAGACTACAACGGATTCAGAACTCGGCTGCCAGACTACTCTTGCATATCAAACCGCGAGACCACATCTCACCTGCCTTGAAAGCCCTGCATTGGTTACCGGTTGCCAGAAGATCCACGTTCAAGCTGCTTTGTATCACCCACAAAGCAATACATGGAATGGGACCGCTCTTCATCAGGAATAAAATCACCAAACACATTCAACAAAGGAACCTCCGCTCTAAAAGGGCACCTCGCCTCAAAATCCCAAGATACAAGAAAAAAACCATGGGTGGCACATCCTTCTCTGTTCAAGCAGCCAAACTATGGAACTCTTTACCCCCCAACATAAGATCCATGGACAGCCACCTTATCTTCAGAAAACTGCTCAAGAAGTGGCTCTTCCCCACATAAGCACCATACGCAAACAGAAATTTACAGCATATCCCTCTGTATATAATCATTTATTTTTACTATAAATATGTACCTATCTTTGTGTATTGCTTTGTATAAACATGTAGAATAATTATGTTATCTGGTGCATCCTTGGTCTACATGTACTTCTTCCACTGTGCATCTATGTACCTTCCATGTACTTGGATCTGTGTGTTTGTTACTTTCCTCCTGAAAAGCATATCCAATGCACTACCCTATTTCTCATCCTGTACCTCTATCAATATCTTTAATCTACATATACCTACCTCCTTTATGCATCTACATACTTTCAATGTACTTATGGATCTATATATTTATCACGTTCTTCTAATTCAGCATATCCAATGCACTACCCTATTTCTCACCCTATACTTCTCTCAATATATCTTCTAACCCAACTTTCTGTCTCATCTCAAACTCCTTTCTACTGCTCTTTCCAATGCACTACCCTATTTCTCACCCTATACAGCAATCATTATATCTTTTACACCCACTCTCTCATTTATCCCAAACCCCATACCACTACTATGATCCCCAAAATAACCCTTTCTAGACTCTCCCTTACTCTACCTCTACTTGCATCATCTGACACCTCTTTTACTATACCGATCCCCAAAACAAACCTTTCTAAACTCTTCCCTCTGACTCTTCCCCTCCACAACCCCTTTTTACTCATCCAAAAGCCTCCTCCTACTGCTATGACCTCCAAAAAAAATAAAATCAAAATCCTTCACTCTCCTATCCCTCCACTATCTTTTTCAATCAAAATAACAGACTAACATGTCCACTTCTCAAATTTCATATTCCACTATACTAATTCACCACTAATCCTTTATGGGTTCCGGAGTAGCGTGCTACTCGCCAATAAAGCGCTTCAACACCCCATCAGGGTTACAAGCGCTATATAAATGCAAACCTTTTCCCTTTTCTACCCCTCCCCAACCCTTCTCAATCCAAATAACTGACTAACATATCCACCACTCAAATTACTTTCATATTTCACTATACTAATTCAACACTAATCCTTATGGGTTCCAGAGTAGAGTGCTACTCACCAAGAAAAGCGCTTCAAACCCCATCAGGGGCAGCAAGCGCTATATAAATACAAACCTCTTTTCCCTCTTCTATCCTGCCGCTACCCTTCTCTATCCAAATAATTGAATAACATATCCACCACTCAAATTACTTCATATTTCACTATACTAATTTTCAACACTAATCCTTTTATGGGTTCCGGAGTAGCGTGCTACTCGCCAGAAAAGCGCTTGAACACCCCTTCAGGGGTAACAAGCGCTATATGAATGCAAACCTTTCTCCCCCTTCTATCCCTCCGCTATCCTTCTCACTCCAAATAACTGACTAATATCCGCCACTCAAATTACTTTCATATTTCACCATACTAATTCACCACTAATCCTTTATGGGTTTCCGGAGTAGCGTGCTACTGCCCAAAAAAAAAAGCGCTTCAACACCCCATCAGGGGTAACAAGCGCTATATAAATGCAAACCTTTTTTTTCCTCTTCTATCCTTCCGCTATCCTTCCGAATCCAAATAACTGACTAACCTATCCACCACTTTAATTACTTTCATATTTCACTATACTAATTCAACACTAATCCTTTATGGGTCCCGGAGTATCGTGCTACTCGCCGAAAAAGCGCTTCGACGCCTCATCAGGGGTAGTAAGCGCTATATAAATGCAATTACAATACAATTACAATATATTGTGTGCCTTGGGCAGGTCCCTTCTGGCCTCCGAGGCCATACGAGCTCGAGATGGGAAGTGCCACTGGGGGTGTTTAGCTGTTGGTGTGCGAACAGGCAGAGGTGCCATGAACCCCCAGATTTAGCAGCTACAGCAGGAGTGGGTACCTTTATGGGCCTCTTTTGTCTGCAAGGGCAGATAAAAGTTCATAATTAACGCTAAAATGGTGAAAGAAAGATGGGTTGATAGAAGAGGGAAAGAAGTATGGAGAAGTAGATGCATTAGTGAGTGAAAGTATGGATGCATTAGTGGGTGAAAGTATTGATGGATGAGTAGATTAAAGGATGGAAAGGTGAATGGGGGAAAGGATGGGTGGTGTAGGAAAGTAGGATCTGCTTCTTATGGTTACCCCCACTTTTGCTTCATATTATACTGTTTTTGACTAGTCTGACTGGGATCCTGCTAATCAGGACCCCAGTATATCTGCTTTCTCCCTAAACTGTTATGTCATGTACTTAGGTACACTCCAGATTGGATACTGGGGTACCCTTGTCAGTCCCTACTATAAGGTACCCATGTACCCAGGGCATAGGTACCCCAGAGGCCTCCCATGGGCTGAAGCATGTATTATGCCACCCGTGAGAGGCCATGCAAAATGTAACTACAGGCCTGCCATTGCAGCCTGTGTAAGATGGTGCATGCACCTCTTACTTTAGATATAGGTTTCCTATATCTAAAGGTCACTGCACTTAAAACCTATAAGTCACCCCTATAGCAGGCCTTTACAATCCTGAAGGCAGGGTGCTTGGTTCTAAGTGAGAAAGTTCCCCTGCATGAGCAGGACACCCCTGCAGCCTACAGAGTCCATTCTTCCGGGTTGTCAGTGTATCAGCCAATTACGACATATAGAGTGGCATTATGCGACTGCGTAATGACCAACTCTAAAACGGCTGAAAGTAACCCTATCGTGTTTGGTATCAAACATTGTGGAATCATACCCCCACACCGGTAACCGGTGTGGGAGGTATGATTCCACCCCTCAGAAACGAGCTTTGTGAGGTCCCTGGTGTTCCCGGTCTAGCCTTCTAGTCCCGGGCAGCCCAAAATGGTTGCTGCCGACCAGAGACACATTTTTGCCCTCCTGCTGCTGAGCCAAGCTCGAGCAGGCAAAGGCAGAACAATAGGCATCCTGTCACAGGGAGATGTGACCACCTCCCAGACAGGATTTAGTGTATTAGGCCTGGGTGGGTGCGCTTGCCAGCAACCGAAAGTTTGCATGAGGGGCACATTTGGTGTCCCTGTGCATAGTCCAGTTCAAACCAGTCCTGAGAGCCATTGGCTCCTGCTCTGGTCCAAAACTGGACAAAGGACATGGGAGTAACCTCCCCACTGTCCAGACGCTCCCCTGGGGGGGTCCCCTGAATCTGTCCAACTTTCTCTCATGGGTATAAAAGGGCTTACCTGGCTGTAGGACCCTAGATTCGACGTGGACAAGATTCTGAACCAGAAACCACTGAACTTCGACCATCTGGACACTCTGGACTTTGCTGGACTTCGTTTGGGCCCGATTTTGTCTCCCTCTCAGTCTGAAGCATCGTCTGTGCCCGTGCCCCATACAGGCTCCGTGCAGGACCTGTGGAGCATCAAGCACAACTGAAGACATCTCCCTTGGAGTGAAGGAGTCACTCCCCTGCAACCACAGGCACCACATCACGATTGACCGGTCTGCTGCTCCTGAGCTCCTATGGACTCCAAAGGCTCCAGCAACACAGGAGGTGGGTTTCCAAGTTCCTCAAGGTCCGAGCTGCCCTCTCGCCAAGATTGAGGTCAGAATTCCTCGTGGGGGCTGCAATGCCCATAACCCTGTGCACCGCGTACTTTTGCAAGTGCATATACTTGTTGGCGTTCCCAAAACAAGTGCACTGGGATCCAAGTAGCCAGAACCTCTGGTACCATTTCCTACAAAGAACTCCGGCCTCCTTGCACCGAGTGCTCTGTGGGCTGCTGCTTTGTGAAACTGCTCGAGGTCCACTTGAGACTCCTGTGCCTTGGCCTGTGGGTCCTCTTGAGGGTCAACACTGCCTTTCATGGGCTTTCCTGGTTGCTACAGGCTTGCCCTGACTCCCCTGTGTTTGGTGAGTCTCCTGGACCTTGCTGGTTTGAACCGTAACCTTTCTTGACCTTCCTCATGGGTTGCCGCTGCCAAGGCTTGTTGGTGCCCCCGCCGGACACCGTTCCCTCAGCACTCGACATCCTTTGTGGGACAGCTCGTATCCGGCTCCTGGTTGTCCTCAACATCTGCTGGTCCCTGTGACTGCAGAGTCAAAAACCCCCTCAATGCACCTGAGGCACCCGGCATCGGTGGGCATTCGTCTACCGAGCCCCTGGTCACTCCTGAGTGACCCAGACCCTGTGCCCTCTGCTTTCAGGTACTCTTCAACAAGAATCCACCCTTGGATTCCGAAGGACACTTTTCTTCTTCCCAGCAGTGGCTCTTCTTCGAAGTCCTCCATTGAGTTCGACAGTGGTTTCCGACGCCACTTCAGACCTATGCACCCAGCTTCCCTGGGATAGGTAAGTCTGGTACTATGGTATCCACGGGTGGGGTGGCTCTCCAACCAAATAAGTTCCACGGGGTTTCTTGAAAGTCCACTCAGAAGGGTCCTTAAAGTTTAAAACTGCAACCGTGACTCTCCCATAGAATTGTATGGCGCACGCAGTCGTGTTCCCACACTGTACCTGTCCTCCGTGGGGTCCCTACTTACTCACCTTGGGTGGTTCCTTGGGATCCCAGCGATTCTACATCCTCTAGATACTGTCTTGACTCGAGTCGTGGTTCTTATACCACTATTTTAGTATATGGTTTGGTCTCCCCCTGGAGCCCACTGTGTATTAGTGATATTTACGATTGTTTCTATGTTACAGTACTGTGTGCTTTGGGAGTATCTTCGTGTAGAAGATACAGTGTCGTACTTTTAGTGTGTTATATTAATAAATACATATTTTTATAACTACTGTGTGGTTCTCCTTTCATTTAATCAATACTATAAGGTTGCAATCTGGTAAAACAGGCTGCTTAACATTCCTTCAAGACTAAGCCTGAAGGCTGCTCTCCACAGCTACCACTTGGATAGCTTTCTAAGGTTATCTTTGACCTCTTAAATCACCATAAGGGTTGTTTGGACTCGTACAGGGTGCCCACTTTAATTAGTGGACAGCAAATACCAGGCCAACTTCTCACAGGTTGGTTAAACGGTGGATGGATGAGTGGATGAAACAATGAACTGGTGGGTGGGTGAAAGGATGGCTAGATGGATGGGTGAAAGAATAGGTGGATGAGTGGATAAAAGGATTGGTGAATGAGTTGGTGAGAGGATGGGTAGATGGGTGGATGAAAGGATGGCAGAGTAAATGGAAGTCTGAGAGGATGGATGGGTGAAAGGATGGCAGAGTAAATGGAAGTCTGAGATGGATGACAGGATGGATGGGTGAAAGGATGGCAGAGTAAATGGAAAGAAGAGGATGGATAGATTGATGAGTAGGTGAGTGAGTTGGTGGTTGAAAGGATGGCAGAGTAAATAAGGATCCTAGGATGGATGGATGGATGGATAGCAGAGTAAATGGAAATCTGAGAGAATGAATGATGGATTGTAGAATGCATGGAAATCTGAGAGAATCGATGGATGGGTGGGTGAAGGGATGGCATAGTAAATGGAAATCTAGGAGGATGGATGGATGGCAAAGTAAATGGAAATATGAGAAAATGGATGGATGATGGATGAAAGAATGGACAACAGGATGAATTGTTGGATGAAAGGCTTTATTGCTAAATGGGTAAGCCATTGGATAGATGTATGAGTGGCTGGATGGATGGATACATGCATAGATAGTGGATGGATGGATGGATGGATAGATGGATAGAATGGTCAATGGATGGATATGATTGTGAAAGATTGAATGATGAATGACAGAATGAATGGATGAATGGATGACAGAATGTACAGGTGAAATGGTCGATAGTAGCATGTGGATGGAAGGCTGAAAGGATGAATACATAGTTGCATGAGTAGAAGAGACAAATGGACTCTTCTAGGGAGGTTCGAGGCACTTGCTTTGCTTGCTTGGTGCCATAGGAGTTTTGGTTCAAAGTGGGGGAATTTTAATGTTCTAGCCTCTATCCTGCAACCTTAAAGACCTGCTGCATGATTTGAAGTGTCCTACGCTTTTTACACATTTATTTGCACATGAAGCACGTTTACTGTAATTGCTCGCAGTGACACTGGCCATTGCCCACTGGCTGTATTTGGAGTGGCAAACGCCACTGATTTTGGTTGAATGGTGAATTGATCAATGTTGTACACACAGTAAGTTCACACAACTTTGGTTGCAGTGCACAGAGATCCTTTTTTTATTGCCGCACGCAGAGGAAAACAAAATTTGAGGGAACATTGCAGGTGAAGTGCACATTCAAACCTGCAGTAGCACAAGATGTATGTAAAAAAAGTATTGATTCTTGCTGTTTCTTGGTGTGTATTTGTTCATGTGTGTACAGGCATAAAATCTCACTGTGTATATCAAGGAGTGCGTCCACAGTGGCGTAGCTAGACCCTTGGCCACCCGTGGTGGACCCTGCGTTTGCCACCCTACGACGGCCGCAGGAAAGAGCGGGGGGGTGCAGGCGATCCCTGCATTTGCTGCCCCGCGACAGAAGCAGGTAAGTAAGAGCAGGAAGGCCGGCCGCCTCCCCCAAAACCCTTGCCCCCCCACCCCCCTCCCTGGCAAGCCACTGTGTGTCCACATCATTAAGGTGCCCAGTCCTTGAAAAATACAGACCCTGGCATAATTGTGGTGGTTGCTGGCATATGATCAGCAACCCTGATCATTTGAGCATGCAAGGTATAGGCATATGAGTATATTGGTTTAGGTACTTCATGAGAATGTCAAGCTGTTGCTTGAGCACCGAACATGTAAATAATAACAATTAAAAGATTGTATTTTAGGAGTCATAAATCTGCACCTATAAAAGTACGCCCGTCCATGGGTGCAGAATTGAAATCGTAGCTAGCCTGCTAAAACAAACATTATTCAGAGACTTTTATTTATCTAATGTACCTACATATTTATCTATTGTAGTTGCTGGTGTGAAAATAAACAGTACAACCTCTTCTTAGTAAAGAAGAGTTGCCACTAAAGCACTCTGTTATTTAATTGTGTATCATACATATTTTTATAATTCTTGCTCATTATTGATATTTGCTGAAACTCACAACTGTGGATGGCTTCGACAGGAGGTGATCAGCCACAATACAAGACTCAAACCATGATTGTTCTCTGATGTGATGTCAATCTAAACTTTCAACAAAACTCCTGAGTTAATGCTTTGACACCACAGTGGAGGGACCTTTCTGCTTCGAGTGTCATCCCTCACCACTCCCGAGTCATCAAAAACCTTAAGGGAATCTATTGTAAGGCTGACACTAGTTTTCTATCTGCCCTGGATCTACAATTGTGGGAAGGAGGAGATGGAATGGCCATCCGATGTCTTCCACATCTTCCACATACAACTGATATCACCACTCATCTGTGCTAAGAGGCCCAAAGGTGAATTGCTTGTCTACCTGTCCATCATCTCCTTTGCACTTTGTTGGCTTAGCACAGCACCACTGGAGACAGCAGACCTCTGTATTATCTGCCCTGCTGTCACTATATGAGACACCTCTAGCAGTGTATTGTGGAAGCATGGGGGAGAACCTGACATCTAAATATATGGGGGGAAGAGAGGCTGCTGCAGGAGATGAGGACTGGTGGCAGGACACCTGAAGAGGATGTGTGGCAAAGGCAGCAGGAAGCTAGATGTTTATTTTATATATAAGGCCTCATGAGAGTTGGCTGGTAGAATGGAGTGGTAAGATTTTACTTGGAATGGGGGAAAGCATGCAGATCCTGGAATTAGCAGGCCATCTACCACATGTTTTTTCCAAATTCTGGACCTTTTTCATTCTAATTTTCAACCTACTGCAACAGATTCGAAATGTGAACAGAAAAGCAGGGGCTATTTCCAGGTGCAGTTCAGAACTTGGTAAAACATATAATGGTGCAGCGGTAGCAATGCCACATAAAAGCTGCAAAATTATCACTCAGCACAACTCGTAATGAGGGCCTCGGTGTGGTGGAGCAGTTGGTAGGGTATGGTAGGGAACAAAGACATTTTTGTACAATTACCCCTTGATTCCTATCTTACATCACCACAGGATGACCTTATGAAGTCTTCATAGGTGGGGTTGCGTATACCAACTATAAGATCATGATGGACAGTTACCAAGAAGGGAATGTGTTTTTCCTCACGTTCTGTGTAACTTTGTAGACAGATTGGGCTTCACCCTTGTCGTTCATGATGTCATTCAGACTTCCACGGTGGACTATATCTAAGTTGCTGACAACTACCCCCTCTACGGTTCATTATCTGATTTTTGCAGTTTTTGAGGATGTCAGCAAGCCTTGGCATAGCCTGAGTTCTAGAAAAGTGACTAAACGTGTGTCAGGGTTAAATCTATAGTGATTCCATGCACTAAAAAAGGAAAAGCTTTCAAATCTCCTAATTATTTGTCCATCATTTGAGGAATTGAGACATTTTAGTCTAAAGCAACCAGATTAAATTGGGAATTTATTTAGCAAGTGAAGCAAAAATTGAAATTCTTTAAGGGAAGCGGGGCTTTAATTATTGCGTCAGTGACCGTGAATCTTATGCACACAGAGAAGGTAAGGGGGATTACAATAGTGTATGGCTTAGTCCGTAAATTGCAATTTAATGGAATAAGGTTAATGAAGCCCTCGCCTTCATGACTGTTGGGATGATTGTAATGCTTCGGTGTTCACTGAAAAGGTCAAGAAATTACATTTCCATTTAAAGACTATATTACATCCTTTTTGCCTTTGCATTGAATATCCTGACCATTAGACACATCTCTTTTTTAACTTATTCCTTAGGGATTTATAGGCACATGTGTGTCCTAGATACACAGCCGGGCTTTGTCAAAGGACAGATGTTTGTACTATCCAGATCTATACTTGTGGAAGATGTTAAATTGAATAGGGCTGTATGATTTTTTATTTTATTTCTCCTTGATACAATTATTAAAGCTTATGAAAATCAGAATGATTCAAATTGGTTTCACTGTGGAATGACGTCCGGGAGATATAGTGAGCACAGCAACCCATAGTGCACTTCCTGGTATTGGCACAGTACTTGGATTACTCAGTCCTTAGTCACAAAACCTGTTTTCAACTTGTTTGTGTAATCTGCAAATGCAGATTGAAAGAAAATGCAGATGTTATGTTTTCCCATCTTAACTTTCTTGCCTACCTCAAGTCCATCGTCATTTGCCACATACACCATGGCGAGGCCGTGTTCCGTTATACTGATGCTCAAAACAAGCACCAAGGGTCTATTTCTCTCACCTTTGACCTGGGCCCAAAAGTCACAGTATTCTCTCATTAGATTCATCAACATTACTATAATATAAACAATAGTGCCTCCTCTCCACTATTTAGGTCCTTTCATCATCTGTGTTCAGGAGCAAATCAAAGCAAATTTTTAGCTGTGATACTCATATCATTGGTGACCTTGTGTACTGTGGAAATACAGTAAGAAACTTTACTTCCAATATTTTCATGCATAATTCATGACTCCACTTTTCAATGTGAGACAAAATGTACAAAAAAGGTTAAGGCATTCAACACTGAGCCAAAATTCATGTTTAGATCAGTCCACATTTAATGATCACTCCGTTGAACAAAAATAGCGAACGCACATAGGGGCATATTCACAATGAAGTGACGGAGTGCGGCGTTAGCCTTGTTGGCTTAACGCCGCGCTCCGCCACTTCAGAAACACAAGAATACGGTGCAGCCCTGCGTTTCACTGTGCGCTGGAGCTAATTGCAAATGTCTAGCGCCAACTCAGGCACTCTTGCCCCATTGTGCAAGGGTGCCTGCATTGCAGGGAAAGATTGTTTATGTGCAGGAAGGTGCCCCTTCCAGCACATAAACAATCACCAATGGCGTTTTGTAACTTTTATGTGTGCTGCAAAATGCAGCACACATAGAAATTGCAACGTGACTTTTTTTTTTTAGATTGTTTATGTGAAGGAAGGGACACCTTCCTGCTCCTAAACAATCAATGACGTTTTGCTGTTTCTATGTGTGCTGCAAAACGAGGAGAAATAAACATTTCTCCTCGTTTCGCCAAGGTAAGACCACGTTCTTTTTGGTCTTAATGTTGGCGCTGCCCCATATTTACGCCACCCTTGTGGGGCAACATCAAGATCAATGCTTATTGCGCTGGAACACCCACCGCAACACCCATTGCCCTCCCCTTTCACGCTAAGTATAGCCTGAAAGGGTGCCTTATTTACAAGGCAGTGTTAAGCCACGTTAAATTGCTTAACGCTGCCTTGTAAGTAAGGCGAAGCCCATTTCGCCACCGCAACGTCACTAAAACTGAAGTTCTAATGGCGACAGGGGCTTGTAAATATGCCCCATAATTTCTTATAGATGCAATGCACCCTACAGGCTTTCCATTGCCATCTGGTATTTAACTCACCAATGTGGCAATGTGTGCATGAAAAATCCATGCACACGAGGACTCTCTACTCATTCCTTTAACTATCCCATCCTATTGCACTGCTACATCACAATCTAGGTGATAGCGCGATGATAGGATAGTGTTGCACCGTGCATATTCGGCACAAACGCTATACCTATTCCAATGGATTATTTTGTCGGAATGAGGCTTAAAGCACCAAAAATAGCAACATATCTATGACAGTGAAGCTTATTTTGTCCTACAGTAATGACAGAGATTAAAACATTTGCAAGCCAGGAGGGTTTATTAACACATTAGTAAAGTTAGAATAAGATCAAATAATCGTAAATCAATAATCACCTGGAAACAGCACATATCAATATAATCCAGACAAGACAAAAGGCAAATGCAAAGACATGCTATTTAAAAGTAGAATAGGCAAAGTATGAAAACACAATTGAAGGAGAGGAGAAGGGTATGACACCATATGTCCCTTCATTTATTAGAATTAAAAACAAAACACTAGTACAGTGGCAATTACTTAGGCAGATGACGCCACTAAACTATATGCTAGATTTGTGGCTCAGTACACGTCTACAGATTCAGGGGAGACTAAACCCTGGATTACTATATGTGAAAGGTCATCCTTAGTGGAAGAGGAAACCTCACACACTTCTTAGTGTCATGCTTCATCATAGGAGTCCTCTCCCCACCCCGGTAGGACAATGCCACCTAGGCGGACTCAACCTCCTCGAAGACTGTATAGGTAGAAGGGAGTTCTTACATAAATCTTACTGGACAGCACTGACGGAAGTGGGGATCCAGATGTAAACATAAAAATACCTTAGTGTGCCTGGGGTAATACCTTTATTCTGTAGGACACTAGGTATGATTAAAAATCAAAGCTGGATGGGTAGATAGAGAACAATGACTCATACCCATCCACTGCCTGCCAACATGTTTCTGCCCATTGGCATTAGCCTAAAAGGTCTGGGGCATTTGTCAGGGCATGTGGATCCCTCCTAGTAGTCGTATGTATCAAACAATTTTAACATTACACTAACTTATCTAGGTTGTGAGGCTACCTGATTAGGCCCCTCTTATGCGTCCTACCTGTTAGTTGATAGGTAGGAGCTTGAACCCTAGATTTTAGGGGATACCAGCATCCTGGTCACAGAGGGGGTGGTGTCCTTTGTAGTCACACATTTGTCAAAAGGAGCAGGCGAGGAGTAGGTAGCACGGAGTGGTGCTTCTTTTGACGACTGTGTGACTACGAAGGAAACCATCCCCTCTGTGACCAGGATGCGGGTATCCCCTAAAATCTGGGGTTTCAATCTCCTACCTATCAACTAACAGGTAGGACGCATAAGAGGGGCCTAATCAGGTAGCCTCACAACCTCCATAAATTAGTGTAACGTTAAAATTGTTTGATACATACGACTACTGGTGATCCACATGCCCTGACGAATGCCCCAGACCTTTTAAGTTAATACCAACGGGCAGAAACATGTTGGCAGGTAGTGGATGGCTAAGAGTCATTGTTCTCTATCTACCCATCCAGCTTTGATTTTCAATCATTCCTACAGAATAAAGGTATTATCCCAGGCACACTAAGGTATTTTTAAGTTTACATCTGGATCCCCACTTCCGTAGGTGTTGTCCAGTAAGATTTATGTAAAAACTCCCTCCTACCTATACAGTCTTTGAGGAGGTTAAGTCCGCCTGGGTGGCATTGCCCTACAGGGGTGGGGAGAGGACTCCTATGATGAAGAATGACACTAAGAAGTGTGTGAGGTTTCCTCTTCCACTAAGGATGACCTTTCACAGATAGTAATCTAGGGTTTAGTCTCCCCTGAATCTGTAGACATGTACTGAGCCAAACATCTTGTAGCATTAAGTACATGGCGTCATCTGCCTAAGTAATTGCCACTGTACTAGTGTTTTGTGTTTAAGAATAGGCAATGTATACAGTTTGTGTTCCCTTGAAGGGAAACTCCCTACCACTAAACTAAGGTTGCGGGCAGTCGGTAATTAGCAAACAGCAGGTGTCAGCAAGTATAGAATCTTAAATAGAAGCAAATGAAGGTTATCATTAGGACAAGGAGAAATGTGTTCACACAAGAAGCTATCTCTATGAGCAAAGTTTAAAGGAGATTGGAGTCTCAAGAGCGGGGAAAGGGATGTCCTCCTCTGGAGGTGGACAGAAGCAACTCTAACTGTCTAAAACTAAAAGCACACAGGATGTAGCTCTGTGTTGCTCCCCTAGGGTGTTCAGCCTAGGTTCAGCATCCAAAATGCGTTGGCCTACTGAGTCTATGTCCTTGTGTAATTCAGGATTCTTGGAGCCCAGATCAGATCTCATATGAGCCAGGTTTTAATGAAAATCTTGGTGCAGTTCATCCCATAGTTCTACTTTTAATTCTGATAGACTTTCCATCATCATATTGCCTGAGCTTGCATGTGTCTCCTGAACCACAGGTGCTCTCCAGTCCCAGCGTCCAACCCCTGTCTGTTCAGGTATTTAAATGCACTTCCCTTTTGCTACTTTCTTCTTTGGGAGCATGTGAAGCTATCCTGTGACCTCACTCCACTTGGGGATCTGCACGAGGGGAGCCTCACTCCTTTATAAGGGCTTAATGGGCAGGGCTAGGGACACCGGACAACTGTTGGACCAACGGAAGCCTAAGAAACCTTGAAGAAGATACTTCAAAGTACAGATCGGGCCGGGAGCAAGGACCAAAAGTGTCCGTATAGTCTGTGTTCTTGGCCATGCCCCCCAACACTAGCATCTTTACAGAATGCAAAAGGTGCAGAAGCCCATTCACTTCCGACAAAGTTTTCATTCACACAAATCACCTGCCCCCACACAAACCCCCCACAACGTAAGGGCTTCCCCTTCATGTTACATTACTTACTCCTCCTCTCCCGATGTTCCTCAGTGCTGTGCAATGCCGTGCTAGTGATCACCCACAGGCCAGACTCGATTGGACGAGCGCAGGATGTCGGAACGTCGGAGCGGGATTCCAAATGCTGGGAAGCCACAAGGAAAGGATCGCTACCCCGCTATATTGCCACAAGTCATGGAGACCTCTCTGCCCATTAAGGCACCCCAGCTGTTTCAGTGGCCTCTGCTGCCCCGGGGCCAGTACAGGCACTGTGTCCACCCCGTCGAGGAGCCGGGGGAGGGTGGGCATGCAGCTTGGCGGCTCTCTGTCTGTGGGAGGGCAGGCATGAGCTGCAGCATCACAGAGGGGACACAGTAGAAGTGAGAGTTCATCTAAGAGGCCTTGGGAAAAGTTTTAAAATTGTTCCTACTGCTTATTCTGCACAAATAGGACTTCTGCAAGGTGCGTTCCAGTTCCTGTGTCTGTGGATGGTGGCGGCAGCATGGAGAGGAGGTAAGTGAAAAAGTGGAAGTACAGGTGTACGGGTGTGGCCCTTAATATATGTGAGTCCACCATCATCTAGGCGAGCTGTCTGTGCCAAGTTTACTCGGACCCTTAAGGGACATTCAGCTGGGCATATCACTCCCACAGAGCTACTTATCTTAAGAAGGCTACTTTAGGAAAGGTCATCCGATCCGGAGATGAGAGTCAGAAAGACAAAATGAAAACCAGAGGGCAGAAACAAGTTGGGGCCCCAAGAGCCGGAGGAGCAATGGGGGTCTCATGAAATGAATGACAATGAGCAGAGCAGGACAGGAAAATTGATTACTAGTAGTAAAGTACTAGGAAAAGTTAAGAAATACAAACACTTCATCCTGTCCTGTTTTGGGCCTCAAGCACACGTAAACTCCTCAGTAATCCCAGTAACTCCACCTAAAGAAATTAACTCAATACAAACAAAGAAGGTAATTCTGGTCACTGCATAAATGAATGCTTCGTCTCGGTTACAAAAATAGCAACCAAGACATTCTGTGGGCAGCAGAAAGGGGACAGTTATGCCACCATCTGCTATCTGCTATAAGTGTCATCAGCAATTCATTAACGAAAATGGCTGATACCTTGATTGAGCAATCTGCCACAATGGCCAACCATACTATGATATTAAAGAAGATTGTTACAATTTTGCAAAAACAGAAAGATACAGAGACTGCCTAATGCAAGGGATCCGCACAGAAGAGATAACGTCTAAAATACAAAAACTTTTATGAATTGATGACATTATAGACCTACTATCGCACAAATGTAAAAGAATTCCAGAGGGTACTGATTCAATATCAGATGTGAGCCCGAGTGGGGCAGACGTTAGAAGCACTCTGAATAGTAAACAATCTGTGTTGGTGGTACTGGGCCATCTTGACACTGATAGCGGGAAGAAAGGGATCCGTCAACAACAGGTCCGTAAATTGAAGGAAGCAAATCCTCCATCAGGCACCTCATTTATCCCTAAAAGGAATGATATGCTGCAAGGTAGGAACTCCGACCGTCAAGAACAGGCCTTACTTTCAGGTAGTGCAGTTTGTCCAAGCAAAAAAGGAGGAGCTGCACCTCCCAGTTGGGAGCTGAAGAATATCGCGAAGTACAACCCAAGACACTCTTTTTTTGAGTTAAATCACACATTGAGTATGAGGTACTGTATTATTTAATTAATTAAAATCATTACAATCACTTAGAGTACAATAGAAATAATAACAATTTCATATAAAAGACCATAAATTAAAAACAATACATTGCTAATATGAGCATATATCAAATAAT
This sequence comes from Calotriton arnoldi, assembly GCA_963921515.1. NCBI lineage: Eukaryota > Metazoa > Chordata > Amphibia > Caudata > Salamandridae > Calotriton > Calotriton arnoldi. The sequence goes on from CAWUFW010017351.1 coordinate 18,192, forward strand.
GCTAGAAACACACGGTAATTCTTTTCCAAAGATTCAGTCCAGACAGAATGAGTATAATAAAAGAAGATCTCTCAAAAGTGGTGGTGACTGGTGACTTTTTAAAGTGGTGGGGCACGCATGTAAATGTTAAAATTGCTTATTACGGATGGTAAATGTTAAATATATAGAATGTGCTCCGATCGCCTCTGCATTACGAATTGAGTTCTGCAATGCAGAGGTGATTGGGGCACATTCTGTTTCTGAAGCATTTACCATCGGTTATACTGACTAAATAAACATAATCCTACCAGGACATCTGGATTCACTACACCTTCAGCTGCAAACCAGTACATCCGAGGTCACATTCTCCTGCATCGCGCTGCCTGCCTCTAAAGTTTATGTGCATGCTGGTCCCATAGAAAGTCCCACTCATCCCAACCAATCCTAGCATTGCTTTCATGCTGCTTACAATAGTAAACGGCATAAGAGCAGGGCCTGGATTGGGTAGGTCAGGTAAAGACCGCTCCATCGGAGACCGATGGGGCTGTGTCTCTTCTGTTCAAAATCCCTGCTGGCATAATATCTGAAGCCTGAACTGAGCATGTTAGGATGGCCAGAGCAAAAACACCGGCCACACTGACATGTGCAGGCCAGTTAACTGCTCCTGGTTGTCACAGTCATTACGGGTTTGAAGGAGCCGAGTTTCCACGTTCTAGATTCGCTCTAGTACCTCGAGTCGATGGTACTTTTTCTCAGCATGAAAGCGTAGGGGTAAGAGAAATTATTAGCAGGTCAATCATTTCAATTCCAATTCACTATGACTCATAAGGATCACAGACTACCAATTAAGATTAGTTGATTTATTACAAAGCCAAAAATAACTGCACGTACAGGCACCTCAAGATGAGGGTGTAGAAATACATTGGAACATATACAAAGCCATGTCTGCGGATGAAATTAAGGCGGTGCAACATCCACAAGATGATTAGTTCAAGAATCAGGACACAAAGGATTACGGAACAGACATCCAGGTTCCCCTTCATCGAAAGTTTGTGGGAATAAAGCATTAATCTATCCCTACCCTAGCACTAACGTAACATCCCTACATAGCATTTTCCGGGGCAAGATCAGTTAAGGTGTCAGCGTGTGAAGCCTTCCTAAGAAGTCTCCCCACATTAGTTGGGTCAAGCAGAATAAAACTACTAAGACAGAGCTCGCTCTAAGATGCTCTCTCTCTCAAGGCAAGGCAGCAGTCCCCCGGGCACTTTCCCTAGATACGACACATCAATAGCACAGGTAGTATCCCAGGATCCTTCAAGAGTCACGCCATCCAGTCAGGCCATCTCCTCATAGGTACTTTTTCAGTGGGCAGCGATGCTCCCGAGCTTGGTGAGATGACCTTGATTCCCAGGCTCTCTCCGATGAGAAAGTACAACAGTTCTCCACTATCAGTATCAACACTCAATGTATCCCCTTCTCTCCATGCCTAACTCCTAAAACAAAGACATTATTCTAGCTAACAAGAATGATTCTTCCACCTGCAACAGAAAGATGGCACATAGGCGTTACGAAGTTGCATATAAAATAAACACCTTTTACTGCGCACTTCAAAATTAACACGTTACACAAGCACATTGAATGCATGAATAATTGTCAGCAGTATACACAAATTCTGCACGTTAATGATTTTAGCTAGTTACATCTAGCTTCGACGTTGGTTTCTTCACGTTTACATTGAAATATCCCTAATACACCACGATTCACATCATCACAGTTCACGTTCTAATGTTTCAGGTTAATACAACGAAAGAATATATGTGGGTGCAGACGAACTATTCGTGATTATGATACACCCCTACAAATAATTTTGCGCTACATCAGGTTTAAAGAATGCTGTGGACCGCCCCTAATGGGAAAAAATGAACAGCAGTATGGTAAAAGTGAATTAGGAGAAAAAATGAGTGTGTCTCAAGTATGGGGGCTTGCAGTAGGGGGATAAGGCCCCACGCTCCTATAAAGGAACTACCCCTCCTCAAAAGTACTGTGTAGCCTTTTACTGAAGAAGTAAATTGAGCATTACCTTAACAACGAGGTTAACTACAAATACATAAATATTTGAACCATTTTACTGTGAATCATGCAATCAAGTAATTTCTTAGAACAAGAAAAAAGAAGACTAAGGGCCAGATGTACGCCCGTTTTTTGCATTCGCAAACGGGCAATCGGCCCGTTGGCGACCGCAAAATTGGTCTGCCCCATGTACAAACCCTATTTTGCAAGTCGGCTAGCTATTACCGACTCACAATATAGGGTTTGCAACTCGCTATTAGGAAGTGACGTGCTAAAGGCGTCCCTTCCTTTTAGTGACTCACACTTCAATGTACGATTGTTTTGCGACCGCATTTGCGGTCGCAAAACACACGCAGTTTACCACCTACTTCAAGTAGGCGGTAAGCCACTGCAAACGAGAAGGGGTCTCCAGGGGACCCCTTCCTTTAGTGAGTATGAGCGAAAATATTTTTAGTATTAAATCAGTTTTTATTGGCAGAATATATAGTAAAACAATACACCGCTTCCTCGCCTACAACCCAATGGGCCGGCAGCGTTAAAGATCAGCAAATGAAAATCAATAAGGTAAAGGATCAAGCATCACTGTGGCAGGTTAAATACACAGCAAGTCGCCTACAACCCATCCAGGGCTGGCCGCGTGAAAAAAGATAAAACAGTTAGAAGGAAATCAAATCAAATTAGACTTCATTACTCAAGCGTACCTTCGTTGACCACTATGATCTGCCCCTCTTAAGGAGATCTAAAGCGATAGACTCAGGTGATGAATCAAAGAGTCTGCGTTTTCATAAACTACAAACAAAAATACAACCGAAGAAACATTTAAGGGTCCTCAATAGAGGGTTCCCCCTATCCCCCCCACCCCTATCCTCTCCAGATGAGCCAGGAACAGAATCAAAAGCTTAGAGAACCCCCAGCCGGGGGTCTGTAAGGTAACCCTCCTTCCATATGGCTTAATCCAAAACCCCGGTTCCCTGCCCTTCTTGCTTGTCTGGTATTAATTTCAAGATACGCAAATAATTAGGACAAGTTAGTTCCCGAAACTCTGAGGAGAGAATGGTTATAAAGGGGGACCAGATCTTCGCATACTCAGATTTATCCCCAAGGGTGGCCATGGACAGTCTTTCCATTCCCAGGAGAGACCACAATTGATGAAGCCACTGTGCATGCTCCGGCATTCTATAAGTCTTCCAGCAAACCAGGAGTGTTCGGTGCGTGGCATTAAGTGCGAGGGCCATCTGTCTACCTCTGAGGAAGCGCAAAGGGAAGGTCAGTGCGTTGGGTAGTCCTAATATTGTATAGGCAGGGAACCTCGGGATAGCGATGTCGAAAGCCCTGTCCACGTCATCCAGGATTCTTTCCCAATACCTAGAAAGCTTCGGGCAGTTCCACAGGAGGTGAAGAAGAGTCCCTGGGCTCCCGCAACCCCTCCAACATAGGCCATCACACCCAGAATTCCACTTCATCATCCGAGAAGGGGTGTAGTACCAGTAGGTAATAATGTTATATGCTGTTTCAGTATGTCCCATAGAGTGAGTGGTGTGGTGAGCCCTATAATAAATGTCTTCCCATTCTTTGTCCGAAAGTGTCCACCCGATTTCCACTTCCCACCGCCTCTGACCAGCGGATCTACTCTTGCCCAGGCCCTGAGAGAGAAGCGAGTACAGTTCAGATATAAGTTTGTAGTCGTCATTTTTAAGGAATAACCATTTTTCAAACAGAAGCATTGGTCTGCCAACCAATGGGCGGGTGGACGCATCCAAAACCCAATGCATCATTTGTGTATGAAGAAAGTGGTCAGACTGGGAAAGGTCATAGTCTTCTGCAAGTTGCGCGAAGGGGATATGGCCCTTGTGATCAAAAAGACAGCCTAACCGCTCAGCCCCCTTTCACCCAGCTCGAGCCCACCCCCTTGGCCATACCAGGCAGGAAATCAGGGTTGGAGAATATTGGAGATATAGGCGACGGGAAAGTTGTTAGGTTCGCTGATCGGGATACTTTGTCCCAAGCCTGCAATGTTGGGCTCGTGATAGGAGATGAGTACAGCCCCCAGGCACGAGAGGCCCTGGGCAGCCATACCTCCCTCCAAATATGCCGACCTGCAACTGTCTGGTCCATAAAAACCCAATGTTTCTCCGTCATCGGACGGTTCCATTTCACCAGGTATCGCAAAATAGAGGCCAAAAAATATCTGTTAAAATTTGGCAGAGCGAGGCCGTCTTCCTTTTTAGGGCGCTGCAACAAAGTCTTCTGTAACCTTGGGGAAACCGAACCCCAGATACAGTGCTCGATTTCTTTTTGAATGGTAGGAAGCACCCCCGAGGGCGGGAGAAGAGGGAGAGTCTGAAATACGTACAGCGCCCTCGGCAGAACATTCATTTTGACTGCCGCAAGCCAGCCTAACCACGACAATGGCAGCCTACGCCACTGTGCCAGGTCATTCCGTATACGCATAAGCAAATTAGAATAGTAAACTTCTGACGTTTTTGCTAATTTTTTATTAAGGACCAGTCCCAGGTATGTCACTTCCTCTGACACCCAGTCGAAATCAACCGTAAGCTGTGTAGAGGTTAGATTCAAAATTTGTGACTTTTGCAGATTAATTTTAAAACCAGAAGCCCGGCCAAAGGCATACAAGTCCGTGACTATAGCTGGAAGGGAAGTCAGGGGATGGGCGATAGAGAAAATGACGTCATCGGCGTAAAGGCTGATCAAGTGCCGATCAGTACCAAATGGGATACCCTGTGCGTTGGGGTTGTCCCGGAGCTTCTGTGCAAAGGGCTCCATATAAAGGGCAAACAGCAGAGGTGAGAGTGGATAGCCTTGTCTTGTGCCTCTCCCAATTGCAAACCCACCAGATCGAACACCGTTCACCTTAACTGAAGCGCTAGGGGAGCTATAAATACTGGCAATCCAATTGCGGAAACGGTTGCCAATCCCAAAATGTTCCAGAGTAGCGAACAGGTATGGCCAATGTACCCTGTCGAAAGCCTTTTCGGCATCGACAGCCAATAGCAAAGCCTCTTCCCGCGACCGATGGACCTTGTCAATCAAATGGCAGATCCGCTTAGTGTTGTCCCCGCATTGTCGACCGGGGATAAAGCCCGTCTGGTCTGGATCTACCAGGCCAGGCATCAGGGGATTCAAACGCTGAAGCGCAAGAATACTAGAAAATAACTTTGTGTCAACATTTAATAGGGCGATCAGGTGGAAGGAGCTACAATATGTGGGATCCTTGCCGGGCTTGGGTATAACAGTGATCGAGGCCTGCAGCATTGATGCAGTAAGAGAGCCGGTATTGGCGAACAAATTGAACAAACGGGTGAGCAGTGGAGCTAGCTCGGCGCAAAAGGTCTTATATAAAATCGCGCTAAACCCGTCTGGGCTGGGGGCTTTCAGGGGCTTCAAGCGGGCAATGGCGGCTATCACTTCCTCTGTACATATAGGGGCGTCTAGGGTTTCAGCGTCAGTGGACGGCAGGGGGGATACCATTGCCCCTCCACATAGGCCTGTGGGTCTGAAGGAAGCAAGGTCTCCGCGGAGTATAGTTCCGAATAATACGTCCGGGAGGCATCAGCAATACCCAAGTCCTCAGAGACCTCCATCCCTTGGGCATTGCGAACCGTTTTCACTGCCTGCGCATGCTGTTTGCTACGTAAGCAATGCGCAAGCATACGCCCCCCTCTATTCGTCCCCACAAAATACTTATGTTTCAGTCTCAACACCACGTGTTCGGCCCTGTCAAGATCTAAACGACGGAGATGTAATCGTTCCGTTTCAAGCCGCCGCCAGATCCGGGGGGCAAGGAGCGCTTGTGAATTGCCTCTACTTCCCTCACTTTCGATTCTAGCTCTTCCCTTTTTTCTTTATCGGATTTTATTTTTGTAGGCCGTTTTAGCAATTAAAACCCCACGGGCTACCAGTTTGAGGGCTTCCCAAACTGAGGACAGTGCAGTGGAACCGTCATCATTAAGTGCTAAATAGTCCGTCAGTATGGTTCGAATCACAGCGACCACTATGGGAGATGACAATAGGGAATCTTTCAAACGCCATTGAGGCAAGGAAGAGGCTGGGGAGGATACCTGTATGGTTAATGTGATGTGTGCGTGGTCTGAGAGCGATCGCGCCTCAATAGTAGAGGCTCGAATACGATCCCAAACCGGGGAGGTGACAAGAAAATGGTCCAAACGAGCATAAGATTTGTGAGCTGCAGAGTAATGAGTGTAATCCCGGTCATTAGGGTGTAAAGCTCTCCAAGCATCCCTAAGCCCACAATCCTCCAGCCACTCCCTACCTATCGTGGACAAAGCTCCCGCTCCCCCCTGTCCTAGAGGCAGACCGGTCCAATCCCGGGTCCATCACCAAATTTAAATCTCCGCCCACTACAGCGGCGGGGTCGGGTGTGTGGAGAACTTTGGCAATGGCATCAATCAGAAACTCTTCCTGCTGTTCATTAGGGGAATAAATGGAAGCTACCGTATAATGAAAAGAGCCCTCTTGCACCCTCAAGGCCAACAGTCTCCCCTTAATCTCCGCCACAGTGCCCACAACTTTACCTCTGAAGTGTTTAGAAAGCATAATGGCCACTCCTCCCCTCTTACTCTCCCCGGTGACCAATACTGATAGGGAAATTCTCTTGAATGCATCCTATGTGTGTCATTGAAAAGTAAATGCGTCTCCTGGAGGAGGCAAATATCCTCCTCAGAGTGTTCAAGCAAGGAAAGTATCGCTTTCCGCTTTACAGGGTTGTTGAGGCCCCGGATATTAAGACTAACAATTTTGCTCTCCATAGGCCCGTGGGGGACAGTAAATCTGTGTACACTCGTGTGTGGAGCCTAGTAAGCCCAACAGGTTTGGGGAAGTACCGAGCATTAGAAAAACCAGTGACAGACCAGCACTGGAGGGAGCAGTCGGATAGGCTCATCGGAGAGGAAAACCCGCCCACCCTAAAACTACCAAATCAGAACAAAAAACAACAAACAAACAAGCAAAGTAGATATGAAATGTCCATCCCAAAGTGGGGCCAGCAAGCCTAGGGGCAGCCAAGAGAGCAACGGACAGTTCTCATCAAGAGCCGTATCCGCCCGTCCCCCCGGGCCGGGACAAGAGAAACAGCAAGCCCAACCCATCATACCTCAGTCATTAGAGTCCAGAGAGGCTTCCTCAGCACCCGTGAGCGAGCGAAGCACCGCTGATCGCTCTTTGACTATTGTTGCAGGGTCAGGGTGGAGTCGATCCAATCGTAGACCTGAGCGGGGGCCTTGCTGACGTGACGCCGACCCCCTCGAATTAAGAGCCGTAGACTGGGAGGCCTGGTTGTCAAGATCCAGGCCTAATAGTTTGCAGGTCTCGGCCAAGGAGCGAAGCTGGTGAAGTTTCCCTTCAAAGCGAAAAATGATATGGAACGGATGGCCCTAAGTAATAGGCTATGCCAGCCGATCTCAGATGATTGGTCACAGGACGAAAGTCTCTTCTCTTTTGTAGGGTGCTAGCGGCAAGATCTTGGAAGAGTTGTGGTGTATGATCGCGAAACTGTAACGATTGGTTAGAGCGGGCCGCCTTGTGAATCTCCTCCTTAACCTTGAAGTCGTTCACAAACACCAAGATATCGGCCGGTGGGCGATTGGGCTGTCGGGGGGGCCCCACTCGATGACAGCGGTCTATTTTAACTGTGGATTCCGCTGAGGAGTTCAGGATCGCTTGGAATAACGCCTGCAGATATCCTTCTAGATCTTCACCTTCTGCGCCTGTAGGGACTGAACGGACTTGGACATTATTCCGTCTAGACCTGTTCTCCAAGTCTTCGGAGTGTGCTTGTAAGTCTAATTGTTGGCCTTGCAATCGTATAACCTCCTGCTGGAGCGCTGCAATTTCTTCGTCCCTGGCCATTGTAGAGTCTTCCAGGGAAGCCACCCTTTCGCCTACCGCGTCGATGTCTCTCCGTACTTTCCTGAGGTCCGCTTGCAAGTCTGCTTTGATAGCCAGTATATCTTTGTATTGCGAGGCAAAGAGAGATTCCAAGAACTCACGGGTGACCGCCCCTTCTGTGCCATCCCCCGCCGGTGCTGGTCCAATGCTAAGCGAGTCCCCAGTGGACTTCAGCAAGAGGTCCCGCACTGAGCGCTCCTTTTTGCTCTTGGACGTTCCCATGGTCAGGCCGAGGAGGGGTACTGAGCGTAGAAATGTGCAGCAGCGTTGATGGGGAGTCCACCGGGCTCGAGCACTCCCAATGTGGCCAAACGGGAGGGGGGAATATCACAATCCCAAGTCCTTTCAGCGCTGGGGTGGCCCACGGCCTGAACAGCCCGGTTGGATAAGCTTTAGTGCTGTGGGGCAGGAGCACCCCAACACTTTTCTGGGGGTCTGCCGGACGTGCCAGGCGTGATCACCGGTACTGTGCACAAGCTGAGGGCCAGTCGGTGAGATCCAGCTAGAGAGAATTAAGCCATCATCGAGGAGCCCTCACATAGAACAGCGGCGGAGGCGCATATATCTGTGGACTTGGAAAGGGGAGACAAGCACAGTGCATGTGTAGACCCAACTGCACTTAAGATCTAAAAATGCGCTCCTGATCATGGCCCCAACGGGGGCGTCGCAGCCACAGAAGACACCACTGGGCCCAAAAGCTACACAAGACGCGCACCCTGTCGCTAAGCACCTTCCGTCCCGGAGGAAGGGGCGCTACAGGTGAAGGCAGGGGATCTTGCAGGGCCAGAGCTCCTCCACGACCCCTATTCCAGAGGCTGGGCTCAGCGAGGTAGATGACAAAGGCCCTGGAAGGCCTCAGACCCAGAGAGATCACGCCATAGCTCCAGGTTGGGCACCCTCCCCGGTGAGGCGATGATCCGGAGGGGCCTCCTACCTCACTACTGTCTCCAATATCGGCGCCCAATGGTCATATAGACCTCCACTCCCCACTCCAGGGTGAGGCAGCCCGTCGGTCCCTGCTCAACCGCTCCCATCCAAGGCCGTGATATGGGGTGCAGTCAGTAAGACAGGCCACACCCTGCCGGCAACGTGTAGGTGGTCCGGGTCGGAAACCGCATCTCCCTCCCCAGGCCTGCAGTCAATGGCGGGGGCCCGGTAGTGCACAAAGTTCCTCTCGGGAGGGGAGAGATCAGGTTCCTGCTCTCGGCCCTCGCCGAAGCCCAAGGGACAGGGGGGTTCGCACCGCGAATGGCGCAGTGACGCAGCGAGGACAACGCGGGCCCCGGCTCCTCCTCGACCGCCAGGCACGTGTGCCGCACAGCTCCTCACTTCCAGACCGCAGCTGACAACGGGTGCCGCCAGGCGCAGCGACACCAACGCCGAAGCCCAGCTGAGCCTAACGATGACCAGGAGCGGCCGTCCAGGATCTTCCGGTCCGGGCAATTCTGCGGCTCGAGGCCACGGGGAAGACCAGAGCCTGAGGTAACTTTTCCCGTGGCGTAGCTAGTCCCCCGTCGGGAGGCACCGCCAACAATGATGATGTCCCCCAGCTGGGGAGGGTCTCCGGTGGGGGTCAAACGGGGCCACAAGTGCTGTGTAGATGCGTGAGGCCCGGCGGGGACGGCACGCTGACAAAACACGTCCGCTCACTCCGCCATCTTGGCCACGCCCCCCGAAAATATTTTTTAAAAGCAGGCAGTGGTCCCAGGGACCTCTGCTTACTTTTAAAAAATGAAACAGAAACGTTTAATTTTCCTTTTTAAATGCATCCCGTTTTTCTTTAAGGAAAATGGGCTGCATTTAAAAAAAAACTGCTTTTATGGTGGCCTGCTGATCCCAGCAGGCCACCATCCCTGGGAGTGCTAGCCATTCCTAATGGGGTCGCAAATAGCACCTGCCTCATGAATATTAATGAGGCAGGCAATTTTCGACCCTATTAGGAATCGCTAACAGTGTCTGAGACACTGTTGTAAATTGCATTTTGCGAGTCGCAAAGCGACACCATTTGCGAGTCGCAAAATGTAAGGGTCGTACATCTGGCCCTAAATCCACTAATTTACAACCGTACATTTCATGCCTGCAATACCTGTGCAAGTCATTTAATGAATGTGTGCAATTGAGCTAAAGTGCATATTGTTTGGAAGCTTCCTATTCATTATTTGAATGGCAGAGATTTTATACGGCTTAAAAAGACTCGTTGTTAAATTTATTCTATCATATATACAGCATTGGTATGGACAACCGTAGGATAACCAATAATCATTCCCACATAATTTCAACCTTAAGATACATTACAAAAGTAAATCTCAAAAGTGCATTATGCATGTGTGCAAGCAGATAATCTCATCATTGCCCACTAACGGAACTGAGTCTTCTTCCTACGCCAGAAAATCTACATCTGTTAGGTTATGACCGAACACTACTGAGCAGTAGGGCACGTACAAAACATTTGCAAAACATATGCAAAAATGGTGCATAACATTGAATAATTCACTTTGATCAACCTTCGAATGCCACAAAAACTCAACAAAAAAACAATTACTTAATATTACTTAAGGATGCTTAATTTAGGTAATCGAGTGAACAAACAAACTGTTGAATTTTCAATCAAGAAACATGTTAGGCTAAAATTGACAATTTTTTTCCCTACTTCAGCCAAAAACGTAACAAACCGGCATATAAGTAGAATACAATTGCCAGAAAAACATAGAATAAGTGTTCGACGACACGTTCTTACCCCTGCTTTTAAAAAACACGTTTTTAACAAAATTTGACGGTCACTTAATAAACTTGGACATATACATACTATATGCAATAAAGGGGCATATTCCCAAGGACTTATCGCCGAGTTAGCGGCACTTTATCGCAGCCAAAGTGGCGATAAATTTATCGCACCATTCACAAGCAGGTGCTAACAGCCGACATCACCAGTTTTCCTGCGATAGCAGCCGCAAAAAACATTGCCACAAATGATACCAGCAACTAACGCTAATGATATGCAGAGTAGGCGTTCCCGTGCAAAAAGCTACGAAAACACCACTTCGCAACATTCTCAACGACCAGCCAGATCTGCGATAAGATTCAAAAACATGCGATAAGGCGCGTTAGCACCAGGGATTTAACACCTGCTCTTACCTGGTATTAAGTCGGACGACAACCTGCACCATGAAAGGGAGCCCAGCCCACAGCCATACCAGAAGAACAACAGATGCCATGGAGCTACTGATCATGCAGCTCGGAGCCCCAAGAGGGCCACAACACCCACCACCACCACCCCCAGGCCCCCCACACCCCCCCAGGACCCCCCCCCAGACTACCACACCGGCAGTGGGGTATGTGACGTGCTAGGCCCCTTTGATTGGCAGGGTCACATGTCCTGTGACGCCTGTGCTGGATGGGTGTGGTGTGGGTCTGAACGAGCCCTCAGGGAGTGGCCGTGGCATGCTGACGACTAGACCAGTGATCAGCAGATCACTACAGGGACGACCTGGGAAATTTAGCGTTGTCGTCCCCCCCTGTAAGCGTAAGCGGAGTGGACTGGCCTGGCGTATGGCAGGCCAGCATAGGGGTGGGAACAATGAACCCGGGGCTCTGGGCATGCTCCAGTTCTGGGCTGGACATGGAAGTAACTGATGCGTGTGTCCCTGTTGTAGTGACTACGCCACCCGGACCGCAATCGGCACTGTTGCACCCTGTCACTCAAGTTCCACGACATGAGCAACATGGACGTCAGGGGGAATCTCTCACCCTACATTCAACCATACTCACATACGTGAATGATCAAAGGCATGACACATCTGTGCGATTCTGAATGTTTAATTCACATCCAGTGGAGTGTTGCAGCTGGAGCAGTACAGGGCCATGCAAACTCCACTTCACATTACTGGCCCGTGGAGGGCCAGCCAGAGTCCTTCAGGGAATGACAAGTACATCGCAAGGGGAAGAGTTCAGTCCGCAGTCTGATCGCTGTGTCATTGGTAACCAAACAGGAGATGGCAGTCCATGTCGAGGTCCAAGGTGAGTGTCATAGAGTGTATCGGGGGACAGTGGAAGCTGATGATGCAAAGGGCAGGACCAAGCAGAAACCCGCCATTTTGCAGAGATGAATGCTACTGCCTCCTCCTTACCAGTAAGGTTGGTTCACCCGCTTCTTCGTCCTCTGATGGCACATGTGCCTCACACATGGGTGGTGGTGGATTGCCTGCCGAACTGTGAGGCACTAAGACATCAGGGGGTGAAGATGTGGATGTAGAAGCTGCAGCAGCACTCATCTGAGCAAGGCCTTGAGGCAGAAATGCCATGATGATGTGCTGCAGGGCATTGAAGGCCCCAGCCACATCCCGCTGGTGTGCAGCCATGGCAGCCATCCTGTCCGCCGCCATCCGCACCATGGTCTCCATGAGCCCCCGCATCTGTCCCAACTCCCGGCAGACATCGCTGGAGCCACTCTGACTGGACAGTTGTTCTTGTCTCAGTATCATGACTCCAGCGATGTCAGCCATGGATCGCTGGAGAGCATGGAGTGGACTGTGGGTGTCCGTTAGGGACTGAAAGTGGTCCCTGATGGGAATCAGACACCCATGTATGGCATCAAGTTTGGCTGCCATGCGGTCGAACCCCACCCGCACCTGATCAGCCACCTTCTCCTGGCACTCCAACACACGGCGTTGGAAGGCCATGTGTTGTTCGTGGGGGTCCTGGGAGTCAGCCGTGGTGGTAGGTGCTTCCTGCTGTGTGGTCTGTGCAGGGAGTGGGGTTTCCTTGATGCAGCTGGGCTGCCCTGCTCCTGGGCGTGGGCTTCTGAGGGTGTCCATGAGCTGTTGGAGGGCTTCAGGGTCGATGGTGGTGTGGTACTCTTCGTCATCAGTGAAGAGAGGTTGGGTCTGCTCTGCAGGAGGTGTTGGTTCTCCCTCTGCAATGTGAAGGGTAGATGCAGTTTAACATTGTGTTCACACGTATGTTGACGCATTGTACAAATTTACATACAGACTGCATGGCAATGTACATTGTGACTGTTTGGGAGATGCTGCCTATTTGATGCGGGACAGTGGACATTTCGACAACATCACGGATGTGTGTTTGTACTTGTACATGTTCATCCCACGTTTCCCTGCTATGCCAAATGTGATTGGCCAGTTCCTACACACAAGCGGCACCACTTGGGTCCTCTGTTCTGTTGTGAACGTGTTGCAGTTCATACCACATTGTTGTCAATGTTGATGTGCTCTGAATATTATGTGTGTGTGCTGCATTTTGGGAGAGTCGCCCCTGCAGCTCTGATGTGGCTGGCCCTTATCCCTTTCAGGCGGTGTGCCTTGACTTCTGTGCTTCTACAGTGCTGAGATGTTGCATACTTGGGTAAATTGGGCTCTTGGTGGGAGTTGGGACTGTGGGGCATGGTTTGTCCGCAGGTATGTTGTTGAGGTCAGGGGTTGTCTGTACAGGTGGATGTGTCAGAGTGTGACCTGCTCCTTTACGGATGTGGTCCACACTCAGCCACCTCAGTGTCGTGGCGTGCAACATGTCATGGTATATTGACTGCAGCCATGCTATTCGTCATGCAGTGTCACTTGCATTGTCAGTGTGGCTCACTGACACGCCGCTTTGCTGGGGTTCGGCACATGTGCATGGGTTTGTTGTGAGATTAGTGATGTGTGGGGAGCGCCCCCTCTGTGCACATTGTGGACGGGGGCCCACTTGCTGTTTCTATGTGTGCTGCAGTATGCCAAGGAGATCAGGGGCATGACCCAGAGTCATTGTGGGTGTGCAGTGTGCTATTCTTGATTGTGCATGTGTGCCATTGTGCCCATCTCCCCCCGTCCCCCCAGTCCCTGGTGGTTACTCAGCCTGTTGCTGTTGTGTCCGGTCATGTTGAGCAGTGTCCGGTCCCCCAACTCCTGCCACCGTCTCCCCACTGATGACTGTGGACACCATTTCCTCCATGTCATCCAGCTCCTCCTGTGGCGCTGGACTCCCACCTCCAGTCTGCATTGCTGCCTTCTGGTTGTTGGCGAGTTTCTGCTTGGTTTTGCGCTTGACATCATTCCAGCGCCTCTTGAGCTCTTCCATTGTCCTCCTCAGCACTCCGACTGCATTCACCTTGTCCAGGATGGACTGCCATGTTGCATTTTTGGTTGCCAATGACACAGTGGAGGTGACGAACAGTTGTTGATGGTGTTCTACCACCTCCGTGATCAGGATCCTGTTTTCCTGCGGACTGAACTTCGTCTTCCCTCTTCTTCTTGTCCTTGCCCTTCCCTGTCCCTGGGGTCCCAGGCTGGACCTCCGTGGGGCTTGTGGGGTTCTGGCCGTCCTCTGTACCTGCTCCGGCTGCCTCCATTGTGCTTCGCTGTGGTTCGGTTTTTGTTTGTGGTTTTTTTTCTGCTTTTATGGTGATTTTTCCCGCCTGAGGTGTGTGATTTGCAGGCCTGGCGCTGCTTTTCGCTGATTGTCTTATCGCGATTGGGCCCATCGCAACTTTTTTCACGTTCGGCTTTGGATTTTTATCGCCGTCCCGGTGAGTTACTCGCGGTCATTTTCCGCGTTCTCGCGAAACTATCGCATGTTACCGCCGTGTTGGGAATAGGACGTTAACACAGTGGTATTTTCCCGCGATAGACTGCGATGAGAGAAGTTGCATTAAGCGAATTTGGCGATAGTTAACACACGTTCTTGAGAATATCCCCCAGAGTTTCCTGTGGATAGCTACAGAGCCTGAAGTTACTATTTGGCCATTCATGTTGCCATTTCGGAGTCCCATCTTTAGATGGATAAACTCCAAGACTTGACTTCAAGAATGAGTCTCGCATACGTGAAGAGAAATGTGTAGCCAAATAATTCTGAATGCCCAGAGTTTCATAAGAGTTTATTATTGACCAGGTATGCTTTTTGGCTGCAGTTGCACCTTTATCCAAGTGAAGTGAAAGAAGTTTTGTTGATTAATTCAAAAAGCTCTTAAGGCATAATGCGGTCATACGATTAGGCCTTTAAGTCTGTAATCCAAAGGTTTGAAGGAATCTGACATATATGCCCTCCATGGACCGGTGTGGGCAGAGTTGAAGATTTCCTGGCAGCACATATTTACAAGAGAGCCAGATTCTGATATAAACAGACAACGTAAGTATTTCAAAAATGCTGCCTGTCGTGCTAAGGCCTACCTTTGGAGTCCAAACTCTAATCAAATTTGTGCCTAGCGGATATTTTTTCGAAATATTAAAAACAGATTTTACAGCTTTAATTTGCAACAGATCCAATGCAATGCTTTGCATCTTTCCCTCTAAGGATAACTGGGCCATAAGTTAAGGCTGAAATTAATTTGGCTGACATTACTTTCACGAGGTGAGCATACAATGGACATGCTAATTTATCCCAGAGAGACTTAAAGGCATTGATGTTGGTAGCAGTTTTGGCTCTTTGTAGATTGAAATGGCCTTTGAAAGAGATCCTATTGTCGAACAAGATTCCAAGGCACGTGTAGATTTTGACTGATTCACTTGGTTCCCCTCTTGTGTACCAAGAGTGTGGTCTGAGTGGAGATGCTGTGATTGCACAATTTTAGTTTTTTTGATGTTAAGCTCGAGGTGGTTGGCTGATATGTATTCATCAAAGGAGTTGATTAAATGCTGCAAACCTAAAGGTATCTGACTAAGTAAAATAGTATCATCAGCATATTGGAGGTATTTTAAAGAGGTATTTGATAACTTAGGAGAATGTGAATTTGTTTTTCTCAGATGTTGTTTAAAGTCTGCCATAAAAAGATTAAATAAAGTGAGGGCAAGTATGCACCCCTGATTTAGGTATTTCAATGTTTCAATTCTGCAGGTAAGAGATTTTCCGTCCCCCAGCTTGAGCTGGACCCAGGTGTTCATATATGGGCATATAATGAGGTCCAATAGTTTCAGTGACGCACTCCATGCAGCTAACTTTAGCCAAAGCAGGGTCCGAGGAATTTTATCGAAAACCTCCTTTAGATCAATAAAACATATTTTGAGTTTTTGCTTCCTTAATATGGCAGACTCAGCCAACAATGTTAGAGCAAGCAAATTGGCAGATGTCGACAGACACTTGCGAAATCCAGACTGATATACTGGTATAAGGTTTGCGCCTGCTACCCAATCTTCTAGCTCCTCAAATAAACGAGAGGCAAAAACGTTTCCCTCACCATCAGTAAGAGCAATTAAGCGAAAATTTGTAGGTAAATCTTATGAACCGTTTTTATAGATGGGTTGCAAGATACTTCCTTGCCATGATTCTGGGACAGTTTCAGTCAAGACTAGTGAGCACAGTTTGGGATCTGCCCTAAAATTGGCATTATGGAGACCTTTTGGGCCTAGTGCTCCATTTATCTTAATTCATCTGAGGAGTGCTGTTATTTCTACTTTTTTGAGCAGCTCTATAATGGGGGAAGATGACGTAGCACCCCTACTAAGTGCCACAGTAAGGTTTTGCTGTTTTTCATAAGAGTAACATACAGTTTCACCTTTGAGTTTCCCCGACAATTTGTTCCTCCACGAAGCCTTATGATCAGTAGTGATTACTGGTTGTGATCCATACAAGATGGTTATGTAGTCCACCCAGATAGCCTCCGAGATGTTTTCTCTGTGGGACCTATTTACATTATTTTCTAGATCATTGATGATAGACCAAAAGGCCTTCATAGTTTTAGACTTAGGGCCTGATTTAAATTTCGGTGGACGGGTTACTCCGTCACAACGGTGACGGATATCCTGTTTGCCGAAATCTAAAGCCCATAGGATATAATGAGATTTATATTTCGGCGAACAGGATGTCCGTCACTGTTGTGATGGAGTGACCTGTCCGCTGAAATCTAAATCAGGCCCTTACTTGCGGATAACAATTAATTCCATAATTTATGATAGTAAATATTATTTGCGTTCCATAATGCTTGCTTATAGGACCTTCTTAGGATATTTAGCTGCTATTTAGTTGTGGTTTGGGAGGATAAGTTCTTCTGACAGAAGATGGTCCTTGCCTCTCTATTCAAGGCCTTCTTTTGTTGATACAATTTGGACATATATCATTTATTGTTGGATTTAACAAGAGAACTAACCTTTCTTACAATTTTGGAAGCAAACTGTGAAATTAGGCATTGATTGATAGTATTCCACTTTGCCACCACAGATGTTCTTTCAGTAACCGAAGAGCAACCAGCTCTTATTAATATCTCAGCATATTGCAAGGACTGTTCCTGTTTATTAGACCACCAAACCAAACGCTTTAGGTTGTATGAGAAAGAAGAAAGTCTTGTGGATTGTGGTCACTTTCCAATCTTGGTGTTATAGCATATCCAAGAACATGAGTTAGCAAGCCCTTTGAGATTATAGTGTGGTCAATAATGGAGCTGTGTTGAGAAGGCCTGAATGTCGGAACCATGGTTGGAGACTTAGAGACACACTTGTTGAGCAACAGCAGGCCAAAAAGATGGAGTTGATCACAACAAGTTTGTGCAATACTATTATTGGGCTTGCCAAACATTTGAGTTGCTATTAGGCTGGTATTACTAATTTGTGTATTAAAATCACCAGAAATAATAAGGTTGGCATGTGTATATTGTAAGAAAAGTGATTCAATTATTTCCCACAAGATGTCTAAGTGGGTTATCTTGTTATCCCGCCTCATATTTAAGTAAATATTTGATAAGTATAGATATGTATAGATATATGTGTGTGTGTGTATATATATATATATATATATATATATATATATATATATATATATATATATCAAAACAATTCCCTTTCAGGCATAGAGTGACGCATAAATTATGCAAAAAAGAAGCAGAGAACTCTGGGTAGTTCTCAAGTTTAGGTGGAAAGCAGCTCCAGTATAGAGCACTCTCAACACCAGCAACACTCTAAGGGGCATATTAGCAAGACCCACGTTAAAATTATCGCTGTTTTAGCGGCAGGAAACTGCCGCTAAAACGGCGATAATGGGCTTGCTAATATGCGTTATAGAATTCCAATAGAAGCCCAGGTTAGATGTGCAGGACATCTAACCTGGGCTTCTATTGGAATTTCATAACGCATATTAGCAAGCCCATTACCGCCGTTTTAGCGGCAGTTTCCTGAGGCTAAAACGGCGATAATTTTAACGTGGGTCTTGCTAATATGCCCCTCAGTTTGCTCACCTCAAATGTCTGCTTTTCTATCAAACTCTTTAAGCGTAGGATTAGGACAGTGCCATCCACGCCGAGATAGAAAGGAACAAAGTCTTTTACCATTTCTACAGCAACGTTTTTAAGCATAGGATTAGCACAGTGCTATCCTTGCTGAGCTGTAAAATGGCCAAAGCCTTTTACCACTCCAGGCACCATATTACAACTTTGGATTGGTAAATACCATCCAAGCCAACCTGAAATTAATAAAAGCAACCCCTGACACGTGTTTCGCTCTCATTAGAGCTATTGTTTTTTCTTCAGAGAGGTACAGCTTTGTCCAGACACAAGGGAGCACCCAGTATAAGTCAAAACAATTCCCTTTCAGCCATAGAGTGATGCATAAATTATGCAAAAAAAGAGAAGCCGCGAACTCTGGATAGTTCTCTTTTTTGCATATATATATATATATATATATATATATATATATATATATATATATATATATATATATATATATATATTCACTGAAAAAACCATAGGTTTTAGGGACAGTTATAGTTAGTTGGACATTTCACTCGTACAAAACCCGTGAAATTCCCCTGTTACAGTTAGTTCAGCTAACTATAACTCGCGCCCCCGCAATGCACTGCTGATGACGTCACATATTACATCACTCATGACATGGTCAGTGACATCACTGATGACATCACTGATGCGTGGCCCCCCTCCCGGGCCACTTATGGCCCCGGGGACCCCATCCCCCGGGGCCTGGCCTCTGGTTGGGAACTGTGGGGGTCCCCAAACCCCTCACAGTCCCGCCGGCTCCCCGTGTCCTACGGGAGCCGGCATTCCTTTCCACATGGGAGCAGCTAACATGCTGCTCCCCGTGTGGAAAAGCAGTTGGTTTGCATTTTGAAAGAGAGAGCAGGTTTCCTGCTCTCTCTTTCAAAATGCAAACTACAGTGTCCCGGGGTAGGCACCCGGGACACTGCAGGAGCCGGCCCTGGGGGTGGTGGTCCCCAGGGCCATCAAGGGCTCCAGGAGGGGGCCGCGCGGCCCCCTCCCATTCAGTACACAGCCCCGGGGAGGTGGTGGTCCTCGGGGCTCTGGAGGTCCGTAACGGACCCCCATATTAAAATGTTTAGTGCCCCGGGGAGGTGGTGGTCCCGGGGCGTGTGGGGGCTGGAGCCCCCCACACAGGTTTAATAATTATTTAAAAAAAGCCCCAGGGAGGTGGTGGTTCCCGGGGCTGCGGGAGGGCTCAGAGCCCTCCCGCACCATTTTTAAAAAGCCCCGGGGGTGGCGGTCCCCGGGGCTTGGAGGCCCTTTGAGGCCCCCACACATTAAATTATCCCCCACCATGCCCCCGGGACTTGGGCCACCCGGGGCCAGTTAACTATCGAAGCGCGGAGACCGCGCTTCGATTTTTTTTCGGCAGGATTCGCGCACCCTGAGCGCATCCTGCCGATTTAAAAAAAAATTTTTTTTGCCCAGGGGTCTTGTGGGACCCCCTGAGCAAACCTAGGGGTCAGGGTGTTTCTACCCTGCCCCTTTGTGCGCTTTGTGCACTTGTTTCTGTCCCTCGGTTCTACCGAGGGACAAAATGGCTGCCAACATTTCCTGAATCGGAATGTTGACAGCCAGCTGACAGCCAATTAACATGCAGCTCGTGATCGGGAGGGTACGCGGACCCTACTCGTCCCTAGATATCACTAACTTTTTACTTTTCATTTTCTCAGCAACTACTGAACGGATTTACACCATTTAACAAAAGGGTTCTTTCTGAACCAAGAACTACCTCTTTGCCAAATTTGGTGTAATTCCGTTCAGCAGTCCGGGCTGTAGCCGTGTCTAAAGTTTCCTATGGGAAAATGCATGGAAAACGCGTTTTGGGACCCCCTTTTCTCGGCCCCTGCACGTATCACCCGAGACTTTCAGGGTAGGAGCGGACCGGAGCGCCCCACGAAGTTTGAAAATTTCGCGAAGATACGTCAACCGGCAAGAGAGTCATTTCAAATAGAATGTCGCGGATTTCCTATGGATAATAGGTTGTAACTATAACTATCTACTGGCGACCGCCAGTAGATATATATATATATATATATATATATATATATATATATATATATATATATATATATATATATATATATATATATATATATATATATATATTATCTACTGGCGGTCGCCAGTAGATAGTTATAGCTAGGACCTATTATCCATAGGAAATCCGCGATATTCTATTTGCAATAACGTTGGCGCCGGTTGACGAATCTTCGCAAGCTTCCAACTTGTTGGGGCGCTCCGGTCCGCTCCTACCCTGAAAGTCTCGGGTGATACGTCAGCGGCCGAGAAAAGGGGGTCCCAAAACGCGTTTCCCATTCATTTTTCCATAGGAACCTTTAGTCGCAGCTACAGCCCGAACTGCTGAACGGAATTACCCCAAATTTGGCAAAGAGGTAGCCCTTGGTTCAGACTGGTGCCTTTGCTAAAATGGTGTAAATCCGTTCAGTAGTTCCTGAGAAATTCACAATTAAAATCACATATATATCTATGGGCGCGTCGGATCCGCGTACCCTCCCGATCACGAGCTGCATGCTAATTGGCTGTCAACACTCCAAATCAGGAAGTGTTGGCAGCCATTTTGTCCCTCGGTAGAACCGAGGGACAGAAACAAGTGCGCAAGCGCAAAAGGGGCAGGGTAGAAACACCCTGACCCCTAGGTCTGCTCAGGGGTCCCACAAAGACCCCAGGGCAGAAAAAGCATTTTTTTTTTTTAAATCGGCGGGATGCGCTTAGGGTGCGCGGAACCGCCGAGAAAAAAAAAGAAACAAGTGCGCAAACGCACAAAGGGGGCAGGGTAGAAACACCCTAACCCCTAGGCCTGCTCAGGGGTCCCACAAGGACCCTCTGGGCAAAAAAAAGCATTTAAAAAAAAAAAATCGGCAGGATGCGCTCAGGGAGCGCGGATCCTGCCGAAAAAAAAAATCGAGCGCGGTCTCCGCGCTCGATGTTAACTTGCCCCGGGTGGGCCAAGTCCCGGGGGCATGCTGGGGGTTTATTTTATGTATGGGGGCCTCCAGGGCCCCCAAGCCCCGGGGACCGCCACCCCCGGGGCTTTATCATTAATGGTGCGGGAGGGCTCTGAGCCCTCCCGCAGCCCCGAGGACCGCCACCTCCCCGGGGCTTTTTTAATTTTTTTTAAAACCTGTGTGGGGGCTCCAGCCCCACATGCCCGGGGACCACCACCTCCCGGGGCACTAAGAAATTGAAAATGGGGGTCCGTTTTGGACCCCCAAGCCCCGGGGACCACCACCTCCCCGGGGCTTTCAAAATGTAGGGAGGGGGCCGCGCGGCCCCCTCCTGGAGCCCTTGATGGCCCTGGGGACCGCCACCCCCAGGGCCGGCTCCTGCAGTGTCCCGGGTGCCTACCCCCGGGACACTGTAGTTTGCTATGACAGGACGGGAGCCTCGCGGCTCCCGTCCTGTCATAGCAAACTTGTTTGCATTTTGAAAGAGAGAGCAGGAAACCTGCTCTCTCTTTCAAAATGCAAACCAATTGCTTTTCCACACGGGGAGCAGCATGTTAGCTGCTCCCCATGTGGAAAAGGAATGCCGGCTCCCGTAGGACATGGGGAGCCGGCGGGACTGTGGGGGTTTGGGGACCCCCACAGTTCCCAACCAGAGGCCAGGCCCCGGGGGATGGGGTCCCGGGGCCATAAGTGGCCCGGGAGGGGGCCACGCAGCCCCCTCCCCAAATACAAAAAATAAAAAAATCGAAAAATAAGGGCAAGGCCGGCCCGGGGATGGGGTCCCCGGGACCTTAAATGGCCTGACGAGGGGGCCACGCAGCCCCCCATATTTTTATTTAAAAAGAGGGCATGCCCCGGGGGATGGGGTCCCCGGGGCCAATAGAGGCCCAGGGAAGGGGGCCAAGCGGCCCCCTTCCCGTTTTTTTTTTTTTTTTTAATAAAACAAAAAAATGCCCAGGCCCCGGGGATGGGGTCCCCGGGGCCAAAAGTGGCTGAGGGAAGGGGGCCACGCAGCCCCCTCCCATAAAAAAAAAAAATAAACGCATCGTGCCGAGGCCCCGCCCCCTCCCTGCAGTACTCTGCAAACGCGCCCCCTGGCGCGTTTTAAGAAGGGAAGTAATTCCCCTTGAATACTGGGGTCCCTGAGGGCCAACTAGCCCACCAGGAACCTCCAGTATGCGCCAGGGGCTGCCTTGCAGAGAGGTGTACAGAGGCCACGCCCCTTTTTACACCTCTCGGCAACGCAGCTCTGTGGCGCTTAATGGAGGTAGCTGGTGGGCTAGTTGCACCCCAGGGACCCTCAGGATTCAAGGGAGTTAATCCCCGACTTAAAACGCGCCACGGGGCGCGTTTGCACAGTGGTGAAAGGAGGGGCGGGGACTGAGGTGACATGTGTGCAAACAGGCCCCATGGCGCGTTTTAAGATGGGGAATTAAATCCCCTTCAATCCTGAGGGTCCCTGGGGGCCAACTAGCCCAACAGGTACATCCAGAAAGCGCCACAGAGCTGCGTTGCAGAGAGGTGTAAAAGGGGTGTGGCCTCTCTACACGTCTCTGCAACGCAGCCCCTGGCGCATACTGGAGGTTCCTGGTGGGCTAGTTGGCCCCTAGGGACCCTCATGATTCAAGGGGACTTAATCCCCCAACTTAAAACGCGCCACAGGGCGCGTTTGCACAGTTGTCACCTCAGGCCCCGCCCCCTCCCTTCACCATTGTGCAAATATTCCTCTAAAATCTGCCGAACTACGAATTCTGATTTACTCACCTGTTATCAGGAGAGATCTCAGTGCTGCATCTTTCAGCCCAGTACTAATCCTGAAAAGTAATTTTAACCGTACTTACCAGTAACTTGAATTTCCTTCCATAGGATATCATTGCCTGCTTTTTGCTGAAAAAGTTTCTAAGTGTTGATTTTTGAAACATACAAATATTCCTCTAAAATCAGCCGAAATACGAATTCCGATTTACTCACCTGTTATCAGGAGAGACCTCAGTGCTGTATCGTTCAGCCCAGTACTGGTCCTGAAAAGTAATTTTAACCGTACTTACCAGTAACTTGAATTTCCTTCCATAGGCTAACATTGACTGGTTTCACTTGGAAATTCTTCTAAGTGTGGAGTTTTGGAACTTTAAAATATTCCTCTAAAATCAGCCGAAATACGAATTCCGATTTACTCACCTGTTATCAGGAGAGACCTCAGTGCTGCATCTTTCAGCCCAGTACTGATCCTCAAAAGTAATTTTAACCGTACTTACCAGTAACTTGAATTTCCTTCATAGGCTAACATTGACTGGTTTCACTTGGAAATTCTTCTAAGTGTGGAGTTTTGGAACTTTAAAATATTCCTCTAAAATCAGCCGAAATACGAATTCCGATTTACTCACCTGTTATCAGGAGAGACCTCAGTGCTGCATCTTTCAGCCCAGTACTGGTCCTGAAAAGTAATTTTAACCGTACTTACCGGTAACTTGAATTTCCTTCATAGGCTAACATTGACTGGTTTCACTTGGAAATTCTTCTAAGTGTGGAGTTTTGGAACTTTATAATATTCCTCTAAAATCAACCAAAGTACGAATTCCAATTTACTCACCTGTTATCAGGAGAGACCTCAGTGCTGTATCTTTCAGCCCAGTACTGGTCCTGAAAAGTAATTTTAACCGTACTTACCAGTAACTTGAATTTCCTTCCATAGGCTAACATTGACTGGTTTCACTTGGAAATTCTTCTAAGTGTGGAGTTTTGGAACTTTAAAATATTCCTCTAAAATCAGCCGAAATACGAATTCCGATTTACTCACCTGTTATCAGGAGAGACCTCAGTGCTGCATCTTTCAGCCCAGTACTGATCCTCAAAAGTAATTTTAACCGTACTTACCAGTAACTTGAATTTCCTTCATAGGCTAACATTGACTGGTTTCACTTGGAAATTCTTCTAAGTGTGGAGTTTTGGAACTTTAAAATATTCCTCTAAAATCAGCCGAAATACGAATTCCGATTTACTCACCTGTTATCAGGAGAGAACCCAGTGCTGCATCTTTTAGCCCAGCACTGACCCTAAAAAGTAATTTTAACCGTACTTACCAGTAACTTATATTTTCTTCCATAGGAATCCATTGTCTGGTTTTCAGCAGAAAAGTTTCAAAGTGTCAATTTTCACAAACTACAAATATTCCTTAAAAATCGCCTGTATGACTTAAACGCATTCTTTCAACTGTTTACAGGAGATGCACTAGTGCTGGATCCAGGATCCAACACTGAGTAAGAAAAAGTAACGATAACAGTTTTTACCTGCTAAGTGAATTTCCTTCCATAGGATAACATTGGTGATTCTATGAGAAAAAGTTTCTAAGTGTCAACTTTTAAAATACAATAATATTCCTTAAAAATCACTACTGTAACCAAAACGCTTTTACTCAACTGTTTACAGGAGATGTCCCAGGACTGAATCTAGGATCCAGTCCTGTGGTTAGAAAAGTAATCCATAAAGTAACTAATTGCATTTAACTAGAAATTCACATTGAGCTGAATGTTGCATTTTGTTTGAAAATGTGTTGCCCATTGCAACAACTGTAACTACTGTACTTAAAAGTCTATTGCCTATGTGCAAAGTATTTAAACTAAAGTAATTCATTCTGAGAAAGTATTTTTTGTAATGTATAATGTAATTACAATGTAATTTAAAAAATAAAATATGTAAAAAAAATTGTTTCTAAAAATGTAGTAAATCAGTATGAAAAAAATAAATATAACAATTAATACATTTAAAAATTGTCATTTACAAAACCTTTGAAATTCACTGAAAAAACCGTAGGTTTCAGACATGTTATAGTTAGGAATTAGCATTTAAAAAACCTTTGAAATTCACTGAAAAAACCATAGGTTTCAGGTCCTTATAGTTAGAAATTAGCATTTAAAAAACCTTTGAAATTCACTGAAAAAACCATAGGTTTCAGGCACGTTATAGTTCGAAATTAGCATTTAAAAAACCTTAGAAATTCACTGAAAAAACCATAAGGTTTTAGGGACAGTTATAGTTAGTTGGACATTGCACTCGTACAAAACCCGTGAAATTCCCCCGTTATAGTTAGTTCAGGTAACTATAACTCGCGCCCCCGCAATGCACTGCTGATGACGTCACATATTACATCACTCATGACATGGTCAGTGACATCACTGATGACATCACTGATGACATCTCAAATGACATCACTGATGACATCACTGATGACATCATCCAGTGACTGTGTGTTTCTGTAAAGTTTAAATATGTTTAATATATATAGGGAAAGGCGTATTGAAGAGTGAGTGGGTGTATAAGTGTCTGAATGGATGATTTAGTAGGTGCGTGACTAACTGTATAAGTGAGTGATTAAACGTATGTTACTGAATGCATGGGTTAGTGACTAAACTGGGAGAATGTCTGTATCCGTCTGTCTGTTGCTGTGTAAGTGGCTGCATGGGTTTGTGAATAGCTACATGAGTGTCTATATGAGTTATTGATTGGTTGTCTGAGTATCTGTATGGGTGCCTGAGTGTTTGTGTGGGTGGGGTGTGTGCGACTCTGTACATAGATGTGTGAGTGGGTGATTCACTGGGTGCATGATTTGAAGAGTGCGTCTGTGATGGACTGCTTGGGTGGGTGAGTGTGTGTATGGGTGTGTTAGTGAGTGAATGTATATCTCAGTGTTACATGTGCGAGTAACTACATATGTAAAAGGAAGTATATATGTGTGTTAGAGTATTTAAAAGGCTATACGTGAGAGTGTGTGATTGTGAGAGTGGCTGTATGGATGCGTGTGTGCTTGTATCAGTTATTGTATAAGAGCGTAAGAATGTGCTAGTATTTGTATGAGTTATTGAGCTGGTGTGTGTATAACTCTATAGGTGAGTAAATGGGTGTGTGATTAATTTTTTGTATGACTGACTAGGTGTGTGAGTACCTCTATGGATGAGTGGCGGTGTGTGAGTGTTTATATAGGTGTATGAGTGCATATGATAGTCCTGTACTGAGTGACTGTAAGTATGAGTGACTGTACAGGTGAGTGAGTGGATATGTGTGTAGACCTAAGAATCAGTGAGTGGGTATGTAGTTTTTGGTGTTGGAGTGTCTATGGTTTTGAGAATGGCAGACTGTAATTTAGAGTGGGTGTATCAAAAGTTATATTAGGGTGTGAGAAGATGCATGAAATTATGAAATAGTGGATGATGTCATCAGTGATGTCATTTGAGATGTCATCAGTGATGTCATCAGTGATGTCACTGACCATGTCATGAGTGATGTAATATGTGACGTCATCAGCAGTGCATTGCGGGGCGCGAGTTATAGTTAGCTGAACTAACTATAACGGGGAATTTCACGGGTTTTGTACGAGTGCAATGTCCAAGTAACTATAACTGTCCCTAAAACCTATGGTTTTTTCAGTGAATATATATATATATATATATATATATCCATACAAAGAGAGTTGTCCCCTACAGAAGAGGCCCACACAGGTTAGTATGGCTTTTTCGATTTTATTGAAAGCTGTAGCGTGAACAAGTCAGTCCTCACAGCCTTTGCTTCAGGCCGACGCGTTTCGGGCTCCCGCCCTTTTTCCAGGCCAATTTAGCTTGTATTCATGGCAAGCGGTGCATTTATCTTCCATCTTGATACCCGCCCCCAGTGGGTGTGGCCGCTCGCACGGCCTTTTGGTATCTTGAGTGCTGCCGTAGTATTCCTCATGTGAGGTGTCATGAATAAAAGCAATATTCCAAGGATTAAAAACCACAGTGGGTTGCTGTGCAGTTGTAGCATTGTTCCGCTAGCGCCTCGTAGCTTTCAAATGCAGCCCCTGTCCCACCTTCACGATCGCCGGTTGGCGTCATCGGGGTCTGTTCACTCGCAGCGGGGCCTCTTCCACGGCTGGGACCAGCTGTTCAAAATCCATACAAAGAGAGTTGTCCCCTACAGAAGAGGCCAACACAGGTTAGTATGGCTTTTTCGATTTTATTGAAAGCTGTAGCGTGAACAAGTCAGTCCTCACAGCCTTTGCTTCAGGCCGACGTGTTTCGGGCTCCCGCCCTTTTTCCAGGCCAATTTAGCTTGCATTCATGGCAAGCGGTGCATTTATCTTCCATCTTGATACCCGCCCCCAGTGGGTGTGGCCATTCGCACGGCCTTTTGGTATCTTGAGTGCTGCCGTAGTATTCCTCATGTGAGGTGTCATGAATAAAAGCAATATTCCAAGGATTAAAAACCACAGTGGGTTGCTGTGCAGTTGTAGCATTGTTCCGCTAGCGCCTCGTAGCTTTCAAATGCAGCCCCTGTCCCACCTTCACGATCGCCGGTTGGCGTCATCGGGGTCTGTTCACTCGCAGCGGGGCCTCTTCCACGGCTGGGACCAGCCGTTCAAAATCCATACAAAGAGAGTTGTCCCCTACAGAAGAGGCCCACACAGGTTAGTATGGCTTTTTCGATTTTATTGAAAGCTGTAGCGTGAACAAGTCAGTCCTCACAGCCTTTGCTTCAGGCCGACGCGTTTCGGGCTCCCGCCCTTTTTCCAGGCCAATTTAGCTTGTATTCATGGCAAGCGGTGCATTTATCTTCCATCTTGATACCCGCCCCCAGTGGGTGTGGCCGTTCGCACGGCCTTTTGGTATCTTGAGTGCTGCCGTAGTATTCCTCATGTGAGGTGTCATGAATAAAAGCAATGTTCCAAGTATTAAAAACCACAGTGGGTTGCTGTGCAGTTGTAGCATTGTTCCGCTAGCGCCTCGTAGCTTTCAAATGCAGCCCCTGTCCCACCTTCACGGTCGCCGGTTGGCGTCATCGGGGTCTGTTCACTCGCAGCGGGGCCTCTTCCACGGCTGGGACCAGCCGTTCAAAATCCATACAAAGAGAGTTGTCCCCTACAGAAGAGGCCCACACAGGTTAGTATGGCTTATTCGATTTTATTGAAAGCTGTAGCGTGAACAAGTCAGTCCTCACAGCCTTTGCTTCAGGCCGACACGTTTCGGGCTCCCGCCCTTTTTCCAGGCCAATTTAGCTTGTATTCATGGCAAGCGGTGCATTTATCTTCCATCTTGATACCCGCCCCCAGTGGGTGTGGCCGTTCGCACGGCCTTTTGGTATCTTGAGTGCTGCCGTAGTATTCCTCATGTGAGGTGTCATGAATAAAAGCAATATTCCTGATAAGTATTTGGAAAACGTGTTTTAACAGAGAGAGGAAAGCACCTCCCTCGTCTCCCTTTCGCACACCCACACTGCCAAATGCCCATGGCGACGAGGGAGGTGCTTTCCTCTCTCTGTTAAAACATGTTTTCCAAATACTTATCAGGACAATGCAAGCATATGGACTTTGCTAAAACGGAAAAGTATGCACCTTTATTTTGGACACTGTATTTTAACTTGGCTCATGACATTGGGAACCAAACGCTATTACGCTAAAAGGAATTATGTCCGTGTTGTGAAGGAAAACAACTGTGTCAGTGCATTCTGGGGCCCGTAGTTGGTATCACGGGCCATGTGACTGCTTGGCTCACACTCTACTCACCTGTGATCAAGGCGATTTCCCGCCGAAACGCGTAAGGACACTGAGTATAAATGCTGCACAGACGAATAAAGTCTTTTTTGGAAGTAAGTCGTGTTGTGGCTCTGCATTCTCTATTGCTGCTGCGAATTTCTCCAGGATCTCCATTCCTAACAGCAGAGCCCGCCCTGCAGGGTCGGAGGCCCCCGGTAAAATGGAGTATATATATCTTGCTAATTCTCCTTTAACATAACCTTAGGATGAGGAACGTGTGGCATCAATAGTGATCTCCTGATAGCCAATGATCGGGGCTCTGCTCTCTCCATGTTTATTGGAAGGGCAAAATATCAAAGCCTTGCAAGAATAAAATTGCCTCTGGATCATTCAAAAGCCTTGAGAGACCATGCATGTTCCAAGAGCAAAATCTTATTGGCTGTTGTTGTTGGTCTGGCTTTACTGCACATCAAATTTTGTTAGTGGTAAGTGAGCCAGATAAAAGGGAGGGGATTCAGGTCCAGTCCTCCGTTTGTATATTCCTCCTGTTACTTTGTTCACAGATACGTTATTTCGATACTGAGTTTGTGATTTTAAGACACAGAGTTTTAGTTAGCTTGCAGAGGGCGCTGATGGCACCACGTAATAGCGAAGTAGTTGCTGTAATAAATTGGAGGGCGTGGACTGCCCTTCCCTCCTTGAGGGTGCAGAAGGAATTAATATTGTAGGACAGTTTGAGAAACCATCCTTGCTAACTTGATACCCCACTCTACAAACTGCACTCTACAATTAAACACTCTGTTTGCTAATTCAGGGTTGGACCTCATGACTCGGGTGGTTTACTGTGAGGGGATTGGAGGGGTCTTGATTAAATTGAATTGCCTCAATGTCTGCAGACATAAGACTAGATTCAGTCAAAATCGATGCTAACAATTTTAAGACAGCACTATAATTAAGAATATAAAAATATCCTCTAGATTGATATTTAGGAATAAAGATTAACCCAGTATAATTAGGGTAAGAGTTGGTCAACATTCAACCTTTTTGTGGCCCAATGACATGTTCATTAGTTGGACACTGATCTTTAGTCGTAGATCTAATGGAATTCCTCAGCTGAGGTGTGATGACCAAGGGTTCCACAGTGTCCCCCCTCTCTAACTATATTAAACATTTGTTGGTTACTAACTTTACTAGGTACAGATATATTAGCACTTCCTGTGTGTATGTTCTCTAAACCACCATCCGGTGATTTTTTTCGAACCTTCATCTCGTCTTGCAGGAGAGAGTAAATCTTTTTTTGTCTTGGATTGAATTCAACACCCTACTGTTTGCAGCTTAGTTTTAGGTTTTTTGCTCCTAGCCAGATTTGTACCAGACAGCAGATCCATTTCAGTACTTTCTTCCTCAGTTAATACCGAGTTAACCATATGAGGACAAATATTGTTGGATTTAGGCTTGAAAATTGGATAACAATCTTTTAACTTCTCATCATCGCTTATAGTCATTAATTTCTTTGATTTATTTCGAGCCTTTCAAAATCTTTTTCTGGCTTTTTTATAAGCCCTTTTCGCGAATTGGAGCAATTGAGTGTGTTTTGTTCCTGCGCTACTGAGCATAACAATGACTGCTCAGGAGATACTGTATGATTTTGATCTGTGGGTACTGGAAACGAACCTTGTATAAGGATCTCGCCCCCTGATACTGTATTTCAAGGTGGTAATCAGAGAGAACATTTTCGGCAGCATTTAGCCATTGAACATTAGTCATGGGTTCATTATCATTTGCAAACGTCCCAGCAGTCATCGGATGTTGTTCTACTAATATAGTTGACACATCCTGAGTTTGACAACCGCTTTGACCTTGCAGTTTTGGGCAGAAACCAAAAGATGGATTTTCTGTAGTTCGTCAGAGAGGAAATTTAAAGCTGCTGTTATTGCATCCATGGTATTAAGGATATTGATCCCAAGGGCATAACAAGGACCATTAGGGGACTTAGGGTGATCAGAAATAATTGTATCATATTTTGCAATAAAGGAAAGATCCTCAGATTTAATTGAGTTAGTCATGAGTTCCATATGGTCAACTATTATTGGGCTAGTCTCTAGTGAGTGATATTCGTTGGTATTACTTAATATTTTATTAGAGACGTTTACAATATTGATTTTCAATAGAGTTAAGGTCAGCTTTGGAGCAGTGATTCTAGGTCCTATAGATGAAATCAGGTTAAAACGGTCTATGTCTACTTTTTCACTGCTTGTATCAAGGCTCAACAAGTCCTGTGTTGGAAATATATTAGGTATAATCATAGCTTTTGTCAGAGATTGTAGTACTGGCAAAGCTATAGTGGAGGATTTTTCCACTTTATCCCAAAACACTCTGATCACAGGGCATTGATAGAACATATGGACGCCTGTTGCTTTTTCCAGGCCACATTTTGCACAGCTGGTTCGACTTCCTTTCCCCATCTTTGATAGTTTTTCAGGTGATATATATGCCCTGTGAAGTGAAAAGAAGTGGTTTCTCCTTAAAAAAGCAGGTTTGACAATGAGGTAAAGTGTGCGCATTGATACTTGCCAAATATTCTGTAGCTGCTCCCTCGGCAAGTATCTTCCCCACAATTCCTCTGCCAGCTTAAAATCTCCGTCCATGATGTCGTGTATTTGCCAGTACCAGAATGCAACTTCCTTATTTCCTGATGGTTTTGTGGCCAGTTGTTCCTCCAATATATTGCCTACACCCAACGCCGATTTCCGACTTTGATCCCAGCTCTTTAATGGTAAGAATTTAAACTTTGAAAGACTACCCTTCATCAACCCATTTAGATCTTGCCAGGATAACAGACTCCCCTCCCGTGTCAGGTCTCCCCAGATCCTTAGATCAGCGTTTTTAATGGGTACGGCCAGTTTATCATTATGGCACGAAACAACCATGTCAGGTATTTTGGGTCGGCAAACGAAGGTAAGCCTATCATTGGTTATCTTTGGTGTGGTGGATGGCCTTACAGGTGCTCTTAGAGATCTGCTGTTTTATGCAATCCTACTTGCCAGAAGAGAAATTTGTCGTAAATGGGTGAGTGGTGTACCACCACAGCATTCGGACTGGCTGGAGTCCCTCATATATATGTCTAGGATGGACCTGCTAGGGAAAAAGTCTAAGAGGAAAGCCTTTTGGAAGCCCTTACTAGTATGGAAGGAGAGTCCGGAAAGGCTGCTGCAAAATACGGGGGGTAATGATGATATATGAATTATAAATCTGTCCAATGATTACACCGGCAAAGTTCTCTGGACTGCTGCAGGGCCCCTCCGTACACCGTGAGAGAGAGATAGCCGCAGGAAGGATAATGTTCATTGTGGTATGCCCACAAGTGGTTGGTTTCTTTCTCGATATAAGGGTGGAAGGAATAAACATTGTTTCTGAGGTGAATGAGGACAAAAAAAAAAAAAGCTATAGTGGAGGAGGGTTGTTGACTCTGTTCAACCACAAGTAAAGAGTTCTTCGAAGGGAATAGCGGCGAACAAGTTTTCAAATCAGAACAGTGAACTTTAGCATTGACAATGAGCTTAGAAATACACAAGTCATTACATAATTTTGCAGGGTAGTCTAAAATTTGCACATTTGCTAAATCATCATTTAAAACAACGGCCTGCGATCCTGAAAGGCTGAACATCAGCTAAGACTGGTTAGGAAGGACCCAAAGCCAAAGTTCTCAAATGGTTTACATCTCCTTGAGATGCTTTTCCTGAGTATTTAAAATAATCCACAATAGAGGATTGGGTAATTGTGCATTCAGGAATGGGTGCCAAAGATACTGGCCCCAGAGGTGAAATTGTAGGGCTTGAGAACGAGGAACCGGTTAGGGTTTTTTGGATTGTTGATGAACTGATTATAGACTTTGATGACTCAGTCTTTAACTTCTACTGCCTGTTTAATGGCTGTGTGGCCCTTCGAGAATGACCGGCCCTCATGTTATCCGCTGCTGGTTAGCCTGGTTATTTAGTTATCAAAGGAATTTTGTGGTGAACTTTAATTTTACCTTGACGAATTGACTGAAGTTAGACAGACTAAAAGACTTGTAAGAACAGTGCAGAAATGGTGAGAATGATGAGTTCATGTCGGGGTTGTTCTGCGCCCGTGAGAAGCTGCAGTGGAGGCGGAGCAACGCAGAAATAAAACGGCCCGCGAAGAGGGAAGGAGTGCTTCACGTTCTAGTTTGCGAGCGTCTCCTTTCCCGTCTGGGTCATTTACTCACCGTTTCCGGTTCCCTGCAGCATCCTGAAGTCGCGCATCATGGCAGGCGTCGGCTTCGGCGTCCTTCGTTTCCTTTGGAGTCTTCTTGGAGTCGGAGAAACCATTTCCCTGGAAGTAGCTGGTGGTGGCCTCGCGTTCTGGCATTGCCTCGATTCCGTTCGTCCTGTGCTACAGAAAACAAAGAAGATAGACAGAGTTAAAGTCTCACAAGGCTCTTCCAGTGTGGTAAAGCGCTTGCGCTGCTATATGATGCTTGAATTAAAAAAGAAACTACTTATCTGACTTATGTTCCCCTTGGCTGTTCCTAAGGGCATCTGCATTAATTTTTTCTCCATGAGAAGACTGCGTTTGGAGATAGCAGTCTGTGGTTAGTTTCCTGAAAATTAAGGAAGGCACATATTAGCCTGCATATGTTTTGCATTTTTATTTTGTTTAAACGTATAATTGGATAAATACATATATCATTCTGGCTATTAGGCGAATGTATAGAGATTCAATTTTTGGGCTATATCTTTCCTTTTTCCCTTTTCTACATAATGGGTAAGGAAGTTCTCCAAAATTCATAATTGAACAGGGGAAGGTATATCCCAGCTTATCTTTACCTGTGTGTTTCTTATTTTGTCTATAGAACTAATCTGGCTCCTGAGGGATTGCATTACGGATTATAGTGGAAGAGGGGAGTAATCAGGTAGTGAATATAGTCACTTACCCCAGTGACATAAACACTGTAATACACTATTGGCATTGTAGGGTCTCATTCTTGCTGTCTATTACAGGGACACACACTACTTCCACTGGTGACTCCTTGCTGCACTGGTCACCCCGAGGGATCCTCTTCAGTTCCCTTTCCCTTGTTTCCCCTCTTCCCCTGTTCATTGGTCTTGCTTTGACCACGTTGGACATGCTCAGTGGTAAGGGGACAGGGGGACCTGTTCTTCAATTTCTTGCATCTCATTCCTGCGGAAACTTCAGGTGAGCCTTGATAGTTCAATGGTGAAACTATAATAGTTGTTTAGACCAAGCAGGGGAGCTCTCAAAGAGCTTGCAGACCACACCTAGACCTAGTCAAGCCGTCTCTGCTTCCTCTAGACTCAACCTTCGGGTAGCAGTCCCTAAAAACCGCTGCAACGCCTCTTGAGGCTGATGTACGTGCACCCAAGACTCTCTTCACCTCTTCTTCTCCTCCTTGTCTCCTCTGCCCCTTTTAAATTGGGCCAAGCGCGGGGGAGCTCACAGGGGGCTTGCGGACCTGGACCTAGCCAGGCTGTCTCCGCTTCTCCTGGCTCAACCTGTAGTGTAGTTCCTATTTCCCTAATAGGCTCTGCGCATTGGAATAATATACCCTATAGATTCGACATAGGACTGAGGTCAGTATGTCCCTATTGAGTATATTAAACTTAATTACTTTGTGCCAGCTAACTCAGAGGCCACTAGAAACTCCTTGTAAACAAGAAGGGAGTAGTTTCTGGCAACCGCATAAACATGACAACTTTGTTTCCCTTTAGAATCGGAACACTCTCAGAATCGTGGAAACAATAGATAACAGTTTCACTCAGCTAATCGTGCATGCTTAGTTTCTTCAGAGTTACACAGAAAGAATAGACGGGCGCTTCAATAAAAGGATTTATTGAACAGTCTTGTTTCTCGTGTAAGAGATATGAGCTGTTATGATCACAAGACAGTATGCGAGATATATAATGTACAGCGTAAGCAGTAGAAAGAAATAATACTGCGCTAGCATTATCTATTAGCTATGACACATATATTCATATACATAAATAACATAAGCTAAAAATGCGAGTAATCATAAGATGCTTCTTTAACTAGTTCTACCCCAGTGTACCTAACCTAAGTGTAGTGCAAGGTAAGAAGTAGGTGAAGTATTCTATAGTATGGTATGCTATGGTCTAGTATGCCAAGTCTAGTATGCCAAGAGTCCCTCTAGGTTCTAGTCAGCTCCATACCTTGAGAATGAGAGAGGTGGGAATCTCCTTCCGGGTCTCGAACTCTAACACCCCGCGAAGGGAGTCAGAACACTGGAAGCTGGATTCTCTGCGAGCAGGGATGACAGCGTCTCTTGTCAGTGCGTCAGGCCGGGACACGGGCTCCTCTAAAGTCGAGGTCTCCTCCTACTTGCTTGGGCAAGGGAAGGTATATTTATACCTGGTAGGTGCCTTGGAATGTTAGTATTGACGTAAAGTCGGGCAGAGGAAGACGTCAGGAATGAACACTTAAGGTATAGCGGTTCATGCATAATAAATGAGTTCTTGGAGAAATTAATAATCCTGTGCTAGGGGAACTCCCAAGAGCTTAAGGGTCTGGTTTCTAAGAACTCGTTGTGACGTTAGGGTGGACGGATGTAAGTGACCATGCCTGTATTTGGATAGCATGGCTAATGCCTAAATAAGGACTGGGATCTTATGCCTATATAAGGGCAATGCGAATTGTGCCTATATAAGGACATGTTTCAGGAAAACCTATATACGGACACCTAAAGCGGAATACAACACCCACTCCACTTTCGAATGAACGATAATACTAAATGCGAAACATTAAATGCTAAACATTAAACTGAGTACCACGTTGCTAAAAACATTTCTAAAAGCATATTAAAAGAAGTTTTAAAAGAACTGTTGCTAAACATGTAATGCAATAGGTACTGTACATTTTAAAGCATTTTTTCATTCTAAGCATATATTGGAAATAAATGCAACATGAATGAATAAACAGAAATATATACATATGTCGAAATGGTTGACAAGTTTTCAAAAATCAAAGCCATTGCATATCATGGTACTAAATGAAATTGTGGTAAATAAGGTGACAATGTGTCCCTGGAAGTATTCAAAGAAGTCCGTTTTATATGAATAGTTCTACTGTAAGCAGATTGAATTGCCATGTATTTTCAAAAAATAGAGAAAAAGAAAAAGTTCAATTTTAGGAAGAGTTCCAAGTTTTGTTCTGTTTTGAAAATATGGAAGCCAAATTTCATTGCTTCCCTGGTACACTGTGAGCCGAATCAAAGTCAGTATATGGGTCTGGTGTAAACATGAAATCATCTATTTCTGTAGACAAAAGATCGTCTACCGATGTCGGTGACAGTTGGAATACCTCATTTAGAAGGTTAACTGCACAGAGATGTGAAGCATCGCCTTCAGCATAGGATGCCGCAGCAATGTTCGCGTCCGTTGTTACCTGTGTGCCTGTTGATCCATCTCGTACCTCAGCAGCAGCAGGAAGCGTCTGTGAGATCTCAGGATTGGTAGCCTCTGGGGACAACACAGAGCATGGGCCGTTATTGGGTCCAGCAGAGTATCAATGTCCATTGGCATGACTGATGGGAGTGTTAGACAGGTGTCTAGCACGCATTCTTCACCGCAAAGCAGGCAGCGTAGAACAGGTAAGATGCAATCTTGCCAGATTGGTCTAAATGACAGAAACCATGTTGTATTAAGTTCCCGTAGACGAGGTATGCCCAAAAGTTGCACTATGCGCTCACGGCACTTCCATTCTAGGAGAGCTTTCTCCAAATTGCTGGGAGTGATGCCGGTGGATAGGCTTGCCATAGCGTAGTAGTAGGAATAAAAACAGTATTCCCGCAACCAGTGCTAGAATTAATGGCACACCACCAAACACCGAATGTGCGAAGTTTGGAATGATTCCGAGGACTGCCTGGAAAGGTGTTAACAGTCCTGAACAGATGGTCTTAAATACATGTACAATCCCGCTCGTATCAGACATGTTTAAGATACGTCCCATCATTTCTACGAAATGTATAGGGCAGTTTGTACGAATTAAAGCCTGTATCTCAGCCGAAGTCCTTGCAATTTGTAAATCATAGATTTCTTTGGCCGAGGTCAAAGGCACGGTCTGTTGCAAAAGCATGGCTTTCATTCTGCTTAAAGTATCAAAACGTATAAAAGAAACATTCAATGAAGGCCATAGAGGCAACTCCCTGACTGTGTCTATTGGGGGAACAATACTTGCATACAACAAGTAACCCTGGAGTCGACCGTTACCAGATATGGGATGCCTGGCAACATGCCACAGCAACTCTGATCCTTCAACATGAGGTAACTCCCGTTAGAAAGTTGGCCAAACGTTGGATTAATCACAGTATCCGGTGTACCCTGCTGGTGGCAGGACAAATTTGCCACAGAACCATTACAAGCCCTGTGTAAAGAAATGTCCTGACATATGAGTGAACCGCTTAGTGCATTTTCACAGTGTGTACCGCTTAGAAACACTTCACGATCCCCACTCCAACATCTGTATTCGTAAGGTAAATCCCAGGATGTCTTAATGTATTCTTTACCCAACCTTTCATATTTGCCTGCTTGCATTTGTTTGAGACAATACTGAAACTGAAAAGTAGTGACAGGCAGAGTTATTTTGCCATGGATAAGCCATTCTGTAGCTGGTTTTTCTGCTACCGTAAATGGTAATTTTTCCAGTTTTTCAATGCTCAGCACTGTATACTTTGCTCCCCTTTGTGCCAGTTCGATCTGTTTATCCGTTAGATTGTATTCTGCAAACAGAGACGACGTGTTGATAAAACGCCAAGGCACATAGCCCGCACGCAAAGATTGCAGCGTCCAGCCTAATAATATAATAGAACGTAACTGAGATTGGCCTTGTTGTAACATGGCTAAATCTTGTTCCAGTATGTCAATAGCAGAGGATACAATGTTGTCCAATGAATAAATTCTGGATGACAAAGTTGTTAACCCATTGTCGACCACAGAGAGAGATTTCTCTAAGTTAATACGATCAAGCTCACGTATTCGTTCTGCGGCCTCTGCCTGTGAAACCTTCCATACTTCATTATAAGCAGCATAAATGCCGGCATATATGAAACATTTTTGACGCGGTTTTCTTGGTCCTAGCAAGAATTCCCTAAGGTCTGCGTCTTCTTTAAGTAAAGATAAGTGTTGTTTCACATCCTCGAGTGTAGATTTTTGTAACCAGTCGAGGCACAATTTTCCTACACTGTATGTTATTACTACCCCCGGATGTTGTCGTTGAAAATAACGTGGGTCTGGCCTATGGATAGTAAAGCCCTGTCTTCTATTCAGGAATCTTTCTTGACAGATGTTTGTGTCTGTGGGCCAGAGTAACCATTTTTTCCAATCAGGATCTGTTCCGTTGTTTTGTAGTATTGTGTCTACTGTGACCACTCCCTGTGTAGTGCTATTACTTGCAGGTGTTGGTACAGAAGGTGTATTTATGTCTTTGATCTTGGCTAAACCAAGGCAAGACGTTTGTTGCACAGTGTCATTCAAAAACATTATTTGCTGAGGGATGATACATGCTTTAAACAAAGCTTCTATCCCCTCTACTTGCCAATCTTTAGAACCCCAGACAGATTTTGTGTCGATTGTGTCTTTCCAAAAGTCAAATCCTTGTCTAGACAGTTGGGTAATAAAGGCCGCAGAATAAATCTGTTTTGTATTAGTTAACATAATTTTCTGTCCTGTTTTGTTTACATTTTTATAGTAAAACGTTTCTGGATCAGATGTATTGTACCCTGAAAAATATGGAAACTTTTTAGCAAACATTTTTGAACTACCCCTTGTAGGTGTAGAACAATGTTCCCATTGGTTAAACATAAACACATTTCTAGGTGTTGCAGATTTATGCAAGAAATGATGACCATAGTGGTTGTAACAATAAAGCTGTTCATAGTCTGATGAACCCTCTAAGTATTCATTGTTAGAGAATGCAGCAGACCTTTCTAGATCAGACATCATGTCATTTACAGTCTCAAAGTGCCAATCATCAGAATAGGTACTGGAGGTAATAAAATCACTTAATGAAATTTTAAATAAATGTGGAATGTTCAAAAGTTCTGTTGGGCCGAATATATCGAAATCGATTTTGTCCCACACTATACCATCCTGTATAGGAACGGCTGTGATGTTCACTGCTGACAAGTCTCTTGTTTCACGATGGGATGATTTGTGTGGTTTTAAAAGTAAGTTTACATATTTACTTTCAGTGTCCATATGGATGTATCTGCCATTTATAAGCACGCTAATAGTCATAACCAAAGCTAGCCAAAGCAGAAAGAAAAGTATTCCAGAAATAATCCATTGTTCAATCCATGGTGAAACCAGATAAGTCTCTTTCAGGAAATGAAAAAGGTCTTGTACTTGTTGTTTGAAAGTTTTTAGGGCTGGCGTCGTTTCAGGTTCACTTGGATCCTCAGAAAACGTATCAAAGTTAATGAAATAGCCAGAAGCAGTTCTGTCAATTGTTGGAATTACATCAGGATTTGTTGAAATCGCTGGAACCAGTTGATCACTTGTTACGTTGGTGTAGACAGGTGTATCTGGACGAACTGTTACTTGAGTTTCAAGAGGGATGAGTTCCATAGCATTGTTGCTTAGTCCTTCATCTGTTACTGCTGAATTCTCGATGGTTATGAGTCTTTCAGTCTGAACCTCTTGGATAGTAGCGAGAAGAGTGCATCTGCTACTAGATCGGAGTCCACGAGGCCTACTATTTAGTATTGGCCACATACTGTGGTTTGATGAGGTCGATTGACACAAATCTTTTCTCCTTTTTTCCAGCAAGGGGCGGCAGAAGTACTGTTCTTGTTCCGTGGACGGCTAGGACAGGTACTGGTTGTCTGTAAGAAGGTCCAAATTCCTTCTTGTCCGCAATCTTCTCTCTGACTAGATCCCCAACTTTTGGGATCCAGACAGGCCTTGCTGGGACTGCCGGTGTTTCCCCAGTGGTGGTTGGCTTCAGGAACACGTTGCTTTGTTTCGATCTTAGTTCATTTAGATCCTGTAAAACAGCCAAACGATCTTTGATATCAAAGGGTTTATTTTCCACCACTGTGCCTTTACATTCGAGATCAGGAACCCACATTCTTATCTCAAATAGGACCTCATATGGAGTGACCCCCCCAGAGAACTTCTTGGCAAATTATTTAATGAGCGTTGGACCCCATAAAGATGTTTGACCCACCCATCACCCGAACCTAATACTCTAGCTGTTATAGACTGCTTTATGTCCCGGTTTTTCCTTTCCACAACAGAATTTCCCTCAGGATGAAACGGAGAGGAGTACCGCAATGATACGCCCAAACTGGCCATGGCTTCTTTGTAAGCCCGAGAGCTAAACGCAGGGCCCTGGTCAGAATGTAGTGTGCCAATTGCATATGTGCCGATAAAGACTCGCAAATCTTTTATAACAGTTCGAGCGTCAGCCGAGCGCTGAGGCCATATCCATAGGAACCTTGAGCACGAATCCACTGCGACCATTACATATTTATAGTTACCGTCCCTTTGCAAGGGACCGCAGTGGTCCAGGTAAACACAAGCTAATGGCTTGTCTGAAATCAACAGGGGTGTCTGCGCAGGACGTTTCACTGTGGAGACTTTCATCTGTTGGCATATTTCACATTCCAAAACATAGTTCTTGGCCTGTTTCCTAATGCCAGGCCACCAATATCTTTGTTTAAGTAAAGATACTGTTGCAGAAACACCTGCATGGGCAGAGGCTATCCCCTCATGTGCTGCTAGGATCAGTCCTAATCTAAGTTCCATGTTTGGAATTACCCTATCCCCCACTCCAGGGATTCGAGCAAAAGGAACGTTGTTCGCATCAATTACATAAGAGTACTTGAGTGGAAATTTCTTTGGTAACGCTGCACCACTGCCTTTGCTTGAAGCATTGACAGCCAACAATATCTCACTGTCTATTCTCGTTTTTGAACGAGTGATCGCAGCTACGGAAGCCGTCTGAACAGCCCCCTTTGCGGCTTCATCAGCCAATGAATTCCCTGCAACGTGAACGCCATCACGTTGATGACTCAGCTTGTGTATCACGTGAGCTTTTGGTAGTTCGTTTCTCAACTGAACTACTTGTTCCCAAAGCGTTTTATGCTTTATTGTGCCACCTTTTGCATCTTTGAACCCGTTTTCAAGCCAATTTTGTATATATTCATTATACGACTGAACACAGTAAAAAGAATCGCACACTATGAGTGTGGGGAATTCACGATCTGTATTTTCAAGTGCCAGTTTGAATGCTTGTAGTTCAGCTCGCTGAGCTGTACAATCTCCTAGAGATTGAGTTTTAGTGACCATTGGTCTGAAGTTACCATCTTGCATGCGACCTTTAACGATTGCGCACGCTGCACTGTAAGCTTGCATACTCCCTGTAGCGGGTTGTGCGGATCCGTCAGTATAAATTATAAATTCATACTGATCTAGAGGCAGAATTTCAGTGGGCAGAGGACATTCATGTTCATAATGCAGGAACGCTTGTGTTTTTAAATCAGGATCAAAAACATATTCAACATCTGTTGCAGCAAGAGAATTAACCCATTGTATCCATCTAGGATGTAAAGCTTTTGCATTTGGAATGCTCGCTTTTGTGACCGCCTCTAAGGCTGGTACTGGAGTTACGACAATAATGCGTTTCCCTTGGGCCAGAGCTCTTTCTTTTGCTACGGCGGTTTGAACTGCTGTCAGTATTTTTTCTGTTGAAGTGAAGCACATTTCTGCTTGTGTATACAAATGTGATTTGTATGCTATTGGTACTTTTTCACCCTCATTAAATGCTAAATAGGTGAATCCGCATTGTCCCGAAATTATTCGGATCACTAAATTGCGTGTATTTACGCGTGTTTGTAAGTGATTTGTTGCTAACATGTTAGCTTGGAGTGAACGCAGGATTTCTGTGTGTTCCTGTGTCCAATGTTTTGTTGAAAAATCAGGTTTTATTAATTCGTAGAGAGGTTTAACCCTTTCTGCGTAATTTAGAATGTAAGTTCTTCCAAAATTTAGGTAACCCAAGATTAATTGTAAGTTTTTCAGCGTTTTTGGAGGTTGGAGCAGCGCACACTTTTCTAAAAAGTTAGCTGCCAGGCTCTTGCCTTCACTTGAAAGCTCATATCCTAGGAAAAGGACATTGAGATGGGCAATTCTGGATTTTTTAAAGTTGAATTTATAGCCCTCAGAGGCGAAGCCCAATATAATGGTACTCACCCTGTTCAAGTGCCTATCTAGGTCATCGTCTGTCAGATAGATGTCATCGACATATGACAATGCCTCATTATCATAAATTTGTAGTAACTCTGTTACTCTTGCTGAGAATAACCCTGGGCTGTTTTTGAACCCTTGTGGGAGTCTACAAAATTGACGCTTGGTCCCCATTATTGAGAAAGCTGTTAAGTACCTGCTTTCAGGTGCTATGTTTTGACAAAAGAAACCATTTGAAATGTCCAATGTGGTTTTATATTTTTTGCGCACAATGTTATTCATTAATGCTGTACTATGTGCATTTTGCACTGCAAATGTTTTAGAACAAGTGTTCAAGTGTCTGTAATCCAAAACTAGACGATATGTATTGTCTGGTTTGGATACAGGAAACAAAGGATTGTTCATTGAGGAGGTGCATGTTTCAATCACCCCTTGGTATTCAAGTTGATCTAAGATCTCCCTGACCTGTTTTTTAGCTTCTTGCTTTATTGGGTACTGCCTTTGTGCAGTAGGTTGATTTTTTAGATGTATTTTGTGGTGAGGTGAGTCCTCATCCCATCCTACATGATTTTTGTATAATGCTGGGGCCTGGGCAACTGCCCATTTCCTGGCATAAGTATATTTTAGGTTAATTGGAATATGATTGGAGAAGGCAGGCATAATGATGTCCTCGCCATGTGGGCACTCCCTGACAAAGTTTGGTGGCCAGTCCTTTTCTGCTAGAAGTATATCATAACCCCTTGAAAGTTTCTCCCAAAAGAGTATTTTCACTTTTCTTGGTATGTCTCCCTCCATTCGGAGTGTTATTTCA
This sequence comes from Calotriton arnoldi, assembly GCA_963921515.1. Taxonomy (NCBI): domain Eukaryota; kingdom Metazoa; phylum Chordata; class Amphibia; order Caudata; family Salamandridae; genus Calotriton; species Calotriton arnoldi. Next base: position 60,877 of record CAWUFW010017351.1, read on the forward strand.
TATAACTTTTGTGGAGTACTAACCCTGGTGTCTACAGTTTCTACTGTGATGTACTCATTCAAGTCCACTATCTCCAGAAGTTCCTTCAGGTTCTGGCGAGCTATTGTGACTTCTGCTGCACTGTCCAGCATTGTCTGAGCCCATTCTCCGTTCTTGAGCTGTGTTCTCAGTATTCTCGGCATGTCTGATCTTCAGACCTGCTACCTTCTTTTTGTAAATTGAGGTTTTGATTTATTTTTCTGAACGTGTTTGTCGTCTTTGGATTTCACGCGTTCTTCTCTGTGTTCTGACCGTCCTCTTCTTTCTGATGTCTGTGACGATATCTGAAAGGTACGAGAGGAACGTGTATCAGTATCTTGATACCTGTCAGGTTTTCTTAAATTATCCCTATTCCTGAGGTTATACCTCCTTTCAGAGGGCTCCTTTTGAGGAGACCTACCACGGGATTGAGAACGTGTCTCGTTTGAATTTTGTTTATTAGTTTCCCACTTCTTTTTAGAAGATGTAGGAGTTTGTTTAATAGAGTCCTTCTCAGGACTTTCAGATAGTTTTGGCTTTAATGGTTTTCCACCCAAACTATCTCTGCCTAATTCTGCATAAGATTGTTCTATTATTCTGGGTAGTTCATGTTGATGTTCTGTAACATCAAATTCCCTTAAGCGTTGGCGGATCGCCACTGATGCTGCCTCCCCTTTAATATTAGATAATATTATTGTTGAGACCTGGTCGAAGTTTTTCAGTAATTTCATACCTAAATTCAGAGCAGGTTCTGCCCCGTATTCGTTTTGAATTTGTTTCAGGACATCTGGTATTACTGCAATTGACGGAACACCATGTGTTTTAGTATAGATGGCAGCAAAGACTGCGCCCCAAGCGGTGCATTCTTCCAGTTGTGGTGTGATCCCCATTGGTAAACAGATTGTTAGGAGTCTGTGTTTCTCATAAGGGCTAGTATTTGGAAATACTGCTTCGATTTGAGTAATATTTTGAGCTATCCAGAATGGAATTTGCTCACGTTTTGTGGGCATTTTACCCATGACTGCGTGTAAAGTCTGTGGAGTAATTTTTAGTGTATTTCCCTGATGAGGGGTTTGATTTGGAATGGTCATTGGTGGTTGGACTGTGAAAGTCCGCATGACATATTGGACTAATTGTTTGTAAATTTTTATTAACTCTTGTAGTTGAGTAAGTAATTCCTCGTCTGACATTACATCGATGTCAGGATGAGGTGTGTAGCCGACTAGAATCGGCCATGTTGCTCCTGGTCTACCTAGTGGACCGAGCCTGGTAATGTTTTTGTGATGTTTTAGGGCGCTTTTAAACCAGAGATTATGCTCCTGGTATGTGAGTGGAATTTCAATATCCTCGAAAGGAATATATTCCTCTGGTGGTTCATCTTCTTTAAAGAAGTGAAATAGTTTTGTTATTGGATTTGATTCTGGGAATACTATCCATGAATAGAATACCTCTGTCTGAAAGGATTCGTGTGCCTCTATCACGAAAACTGCTCTACCACCTCTTGGTGGTAGGCCGTGTTTTATAAGTTTTAGAGTGATGGCTCTCCTTAAGTTTTGAGGGATGTTTATAACACCCTCATCGGTTTAATTTAAACCTGTAAAATTAAAAGCTGTTACGACTCGGTCAGCCGCAGCTACACCGTCTTCGGTGCCATTATCCCCGTGTATGGACATTTGTTTTTTTGAAAAATGTAGAACAAGTTTCAAGGAAACAAAAGATAAGGTGCACAATATTTTGGAACACTGTATCCTTCAACGTTGAACAAACCAAACAGCTAATCTATAGGTTTTTTGTCCTATTTAGCTTTGGCGGATATTTTAACCCTACCCACTCCAGACGTCTTATGGAGTATGTGAGTAGGGGTCTCTGAGAGAAAAGCACGACTGAGTTACTCAGTATCTAGCGTTAAATTAGTGCCTTACCTAAACGTTACCAAAGGGGATGATGGACGGAGCGTTGGAGCAAATCAAACACTCACCCCCAGTCAACTGATCTGGGTTTAATCCATCATCATTCTATAGCTCACTCCACCACCCCAGTTCAGACATGGCCATATGCAAATCAGTCTGACCCTGTGCCTCATGGGAACAGTCCAGCCCGAACTGCCAAGCCATTTCTACCCTGGACCGGAAACAAGCATCCTGGGACCGGTTTCTGGCTAATCAGCAGTCATCAGCCAGGCTAGCTTGAATCCAGTGGCAAAGTGAGCAAGGGACCCACGTCTGGGCATACTCTGCCAACTTAGGGCGAACAAAGCAATACCAAAGGGGATGATGGACGGAGCGTTGGAGCAAATCAAACACTCACCCCCAGTCAACTGATCTGGGTTTAATCCATCATCATTCTTTAGCTCACTCCACCACCCCAGTTCAGACATGGCCATATGCAAATCAGTCTGACCCTGTGCCTCATGGGAACAGTCCAGCCCGAACTGCCAAGCCATATCTTCCCTGGACCGGAAACAAGCATCCTGGGACCGGTGTCTGGCTAATCAGCCGTCATCAGCCAGGCTAGCTTGAATCCAGTGGCAAAGTGAGCAAGGGACCCACGTCTGGGCATACCCTGCCAACTTAGGACGAACAAAGCGATACCAAAGGGGATGATGGACAGAGCGTTGGAGCAAATCAAACACTCACCCCCAGTCAACTGATCTGGGTTTAATCCATCATCATTCTTTAGCTCACTCCACCACCCGAGTTCAGACATGGTCATATGCAAATCAGTCTGACCCTGTGCCTCATGGGAACAGTCCAGCCCGAACTGCCAAGCCATGTCTTCCCTGGACCGGAAACAAGCATCCTGGGACCGGTATCTGGCTAATCAGCCGTCATCAGCCAGGCTAGCTTGAATCCAGTGGCAAAGTGAGCAAGGGACCCACGTCTGGGCATACCCTGCCAACTTAGGGCGAACAAAGCGATACCAAAGGGGATCATGGACGGAGCGTTGGAGCAAATCAAACACTCACCCCCAGTCAACTGATCTGGGTTTAATCCATCATCATTCTTTAGCTCACTCCACCACCCCAGTTCAGACATGGCCATATGCAAATCAGTCTGACCCTGTGCCTCATGGGAACAGTCCAGCCAGAACTGCCAAGCCATGTCTTCCCTGGACCGGAAACAAGCATCCTGGGATTGGTATCTGGCTAATCAGCCATCATCAGCCAGGCTAGCTTGAATCCAGTGGCAAAGTGAGCAAGGGACCCACGTCTGGGCATACCCTGCCAACTTAGGGCGAACAAAGCGATACCAAAGGGGATGATGGACGGAGCGTTGGAGCAAATCAAACACTCACCCCCAGTCAACTGATCTGGGATTAATCCATCATCATTCTTTAGCTCACTCCACCACCCCAGTTCAGACATGGCCATATGCAAATCAGTCATGGGAACAGTCCAGCCCGAACTGCCAAGCCATGTCTTCCCTGGACCGGAAACAAGCATCCTGGGACCGGTTCGGCAGTTGACTGGGGGTGAGTGTTTGATTAGCTCAAACGCTCCGTCCATCATCCCCTTTGGTATCGCTTTGTTCGCCCTAAGTTGGCAGGGTATGCCCAGACGTGGGTCCCTTGCTCACTTTGCCACTGGATTCAAGATAGCCTGGCTGATGACGGCTGTAAGCCAGAAACCGGTCCCAGGATGCTTGTTTCCGGTCCAGGGAAGACATGGCTTGGCAGTTCGGGCTGGACTGTTCCCATGAGGCACAGGGTCAGACTGATTTGCATATGGCCATGTCTGAACTGGGGTGGTGGAGTGAGCTAAAGAATGATGATGGATTAAATCCAGATCAGTTGACTGGGGGTGAGTGTTTGATTAGCTCAAACGCTCCGTCCATCATTCCCTTTGGTATCGCTTTGTTCGCCCTAAGTTGGCAGGGTATGCCCAGACGTGGGTCCCTTGCTCACTTTGCCACTGGATTCAAGCTAGCCTGGCTGATGACGGCTGAATAGCCAGAAACCGGTCCCAGGATGCTTGTTTCCGGTCCAGGGAAGACATGGCTTGGCAGTTCGGGCTGGACTGTTCCCATGAGGCACAGGGTCAGACTGATTTGCATATGGCCATGTCTGAACTGGGTTGGTGGAGTGAGCTAAAGAATGATGATGGATTAAACCCAGATCAGTTGACTGGGGGTGAGTGTTTGATTAGCTCAAACGCTCCGTCCATCACCCCCTTTGGTATCGCTTTGTTTACCTAAACGTTGGGCGCCATGTAGTGTAGTTCCTATTTCCCTAATAGGCTCTGCGCATTGGAATAATATACCCTATAGATTCGACATAGGACTGAGGTCAGTATGTCCCTATCGAGTATATTAAACTTAATTACTTTGTGCCAGCTAATTCAGAGGCCACTAGAAACTCCTTGTAAACAAGAAGGGAGTAGTTTCTGGCAACCGCATAAACATGACAACTTTGTTTCCCTTTAGAATCGGAACATTCTCAGAATCGTGGAAACAATAGATAACAGTTTCACTCAGCTAATCGTGCATGCTTAGTTTCTTCAGAGTTACACAGAAAGAATAGACGGGCGTTTCAATAAAAGGATTTATTGAACAGTCTCGTTTCTCGTGTAAGAGATATGAGCTGTTATGATCACAAGACAGTATGCGAGATATATAATGTACAGCGTAAGCAGTAGAAAGAAATAATACTGCGCTAGCATTATCTTTTAGCTATGACACATATATTCATATACATAAATAACATAAGCTAAAAATGCGAGTACTCATAAGATGCTTCTCTAACTAGTTCTACCCCAGTGTACCTAACCTAAGTGTAGTGCAAGGTAAGAAGTAGGTGAAGTATTCTTTAGTATGGTATGCTATGGTCTAGTATGCCAAGTCTAGTATACCAAGAGTCCCTCTAGGTTCTAGTCAGCTCCATAACTTGAGAATGAGAGAGGTGGGAATCTCCTTCCGGGTCTCGAACTCTAACACCCCGCGAAGGGAGTCAGAACACTGGAAGCTGGATTCTCTGTGAGCAGGGATGACAGCGTCTCTTGTCAGTGCGTCAGGCCGGGACACGGGCTCCTCTAAAGTCGAGGTCTCCTCCTACTTGCTTGGGCAAGGGAAGGGATCTTTATACCTGGTAGGTGCCTTGGAATGTTAGTATTGACATAAAGTCGGGCAGAGGAAGACATCAGGAATGAACACTTAAGGTATAGCGGTTCATGCATAATAAATGAGTTCTTGGAGAAATCAATAATCCTGTGCTAGGGGAACTCCCAAGAGCTTAAGGGTCTGGTTTCTAAGAACTCGTTGTAACGTTAGGGTGGACGGATGTAAGTGACCATGCCTGTATTTGGATAGCATAGCCAATGCCTAAATAAGGACTGGGATCTTATGCCTATATAAGGGCAATGCGAATTGTGCCTATATAAGGACATGTTTCAGGAAAACCTATATATGGACACCTAAAGCGGAATACAACAAACCCTCTGGCAGCAGTGCCTAAAAACTGCTGCCATGCCGCTTGTGCCTTGTGCGCTCGTCTCCTCTTGGTAGGCTGGTTGGTGGTTGAGGACAGGGCAAGGCAGGTCAAGACAAAGTTCAGGCAGTAACACTTAGCAAGCTTTTGAATATTGCAAGATAAGTTCCTCTAATGCCTCTTACTCCACCTAAGCCCCTTGTGCTTCACTGGCCTATTGTCTTTGTACTGTATTTTCAGGAATGTGAAGTCACCCTTCTTTGAGTTCGGTTAAGGTAGCTGCAGACGTAATCATTACTCCAGGCTTTTTACAGCCTTTACAATATTTGCAGAGCACAGCATGTGGTCTGCGTGGTCTGTGTCTTCAGAGGGCAATGCTCAAAGAAAACTGCATGGGGGACAGGCCAGTGAGCAACGACAAAGCCAATGGTGGCACCCCGCACAACTTCACAACTGCGTGCACTGGCAAAACGGTCGAAACCCACTAGATCGCTCTGCTAAACCTATGACCTGCAACTGGAGCTGGGCAGCTGAGCTAGGCACTCCTCCCACTCCTTTGCGTCACTCACTTTGCCTCACCTCGACCTCCTTAGTTTTCCTGAGGTTTCCGTGGTCTCCAAATGTGGGATGGCGTGAGAGACGCTAAGACGCTGCTGGGTTGTATAGGACTGCTGACCCGGGGGCTGCAGGAAACAGCCGCAATCAGTGAGGTACAATGCAGCTGCAGCTCCTGCCTTGGATCCTGCTGCTGCTGCCTCGCTCCTCGCTCATTGCTCCTCTCCTTGCTCCGCGCTCCACTCTTTCTGCAGTAACCAGAATCGGAACCTCATCACAACAGGACTCCAATACCTACTGTATGATTTCTCCTCTACTCATGCCGAACTTGAAGCAGGCACTGCTTTAGCGCTTTAGTTTAAAGAAACTGAATAAAGGGGTTCGGAATTCTTGGACAACTAATGTCCAGGAGATAAGAGCTGTACACAAATTGACTTCTGCCCTATTTATGAATCAGAAGGGCCATTTGATATTCTGAACCGGTATAACATCTTGAGGGTTTTGTACCGCTTCCCAGATCGGGAGCATCTTAGTTCAAATGACCTCCTATCTATTTAATTCTTGATTGACTATAAGATTCTAATAGAATGTACATGCACTACCTGATTTAACCCACATCATTACGCAAAAATACTTGATAAAGCTGATATACTGGCAGACTGAAGGAAAAAGTTAAAAACGTGGAGCTACGAAAATATCCATATTTCTGGAAGAAAGAAGCAGACAGAGGCAAGCACCCTACTCCTACAACTTTGACACATAGGGTAGCAATCAAAGACCCTTAAAATGATATTCCAAAGATAAGTCCTGTCGGCAATATGAACAGACCCATGCAGATTGCGTCACGACCAGCTAGTAATTTACATCTGTATAATTCGCGAAGGCAAAACTCCTGATACAGGCAAAGAGGATACAGGAGGGGTTAAAATGTGCTACAGATTTGTTCATGGAATATTGCAGGGCTGGCTAGACAAACAATAAATCATCATCAGAACCTATACAGATACATGAACTCAAATGATGTAATTTGTATATAGAAAACTTGGAAGATAATGGAGATGACTTTTCAAAATTACATATCTTGGGACATGTTAGCAGCAAATGGAATAAGGGGGAGACCTAACGATGGGTTAGCAATATTATTGTGTGGCAGCTCAGGAATAACTTATTACAGAATTTCTCATGAATCTAAAAATATATTGGCAGTATGGGTAAAATGCGATACAAATATACAACTCCACTGAATTAATGTTTATATCCCCCTCAGATGCCCAGGAAGAGAGCAACATCATTGTTGGAGTAGATTGAAACTTTGATATTTTTAATCCCAGGCGCTAAGGTTGTCCTGACATGTGATTTTAAGAATAATTTGTACCAGTTAAGCGAAAACGCTTCTTGAGAGGACTCACTGGATCAAGAGCTGATAGTTCCTGCCCCAATTGTTAAAGACGGGAAACTTACAAGTGTGGGGAGAATGGTTAGTTCTACGCTCATGAATTTGGAGCTACACCATTTAATTGGAAGACATATGAACGATCAACCGTCCAAATCAACTTTTAAGATGACAAGTAAAACCTCAGTTATTGACTATACATTTATTCATGCAGATGACTTTAACAACCTTCTGGACTTCCTCGATCAGAGAGTGATCATACTCCCCAGCGTGTCAGTCGGAGTGTCCAGATAGAGGAATATCGAATGGATAAATGTCTGGGCAAGGAACATTTTATGGTGATCAGAGGGAAAAGGAGGATCTGGAATGGTGATTTTAATCAGTTAGCATAAAATATCTGGCATCAACTTTTTTTTCTTAATTTCTCCTCTGTGATAAATTCATATACAGGTGTATCCAGGTTGGAGATAGATTGGTTCATAGATCTTTTGGGCCAAATCTTTGCTTCCTTAGCAGTCAGAAAAGCGATAACTTGCCAAAAAGAAAAACATAAATCCCCAATAGAGAACAAAATAAAGGAACATAAAATTAGATTTTGGAAGGAATTAAGGCACCTTATGAAGACAGAACACAGTAGGGGGAAGATATTGGCTATTAAAACGCTGAAAGCTAATTTAAAAAGGGAAATTAGTAATTAGAGAATGAGACTGTAAATGGCCGGAATTGCATCATGCAATACTTACAACAAATAGCTGGGAATTTTGGTCTATTGTTTGAAAGGGTGCTAAAACTAGTAAGGGCGAATGTGATTATCAAATTTCATATAACAAATTAGAAAAAAATGTAAGCTTCTTATACTGAGCAGTGGACAAGGTCGGGCCACCTGTGTAAGGTACATAGTATAGATCTTATTTTAGGATTAATCATATAGAAATAAAGAATCATATCCATTCTTGTAATAATACAATGGCTCCTGCCCCAAATGGCATCCCTATGGCCGTAAAAACCTTAATCCAGAGAATTGTGAGATCATTTTAATCCTGATGTTCAATATGGTCATACTCTATGGGATGGTATTACACTCATGAAAAGAGTCAATTCTGCATCCTATCTACAAGAAAAGCCCACAGGATTTCCCCAGTAGCTACCTCCTTATAGCCCTACTGGATGCAGGTGGAACATTATTTGCAAACATCTGCTAACAAACCTGCAAGGGTAGGCAGAACAATCAAACAGATGATCCTCCTCGAGAGAGGATTTTCGACCTAAATGTAGTACATTGGATAATATTGTGGCCGTAACTTTGATGGGACAGAAGGCAAGAGCACGTAAAAAATAATTTGCACATGTTTTATTGATAACTCTACAGCCTTCGATACGGTGGATTGAAACAGGCTGTGAGTGAAGATGTGCAAGTGAGGATCCCCCCCCCCCAGTCTTCTACAGCTCATCATTGAATTACATGTTAACACCTGGGTAAGTTGAATTACATGTTAACACCTGGGTAAGAGTTAAGCTGCCAAATGGGAATGGTTTCTCTCTGAAAATTTTCATGTACAATGGGCTGAAACGAGGATGCATCTTGGCCCTGCTTCTGTTTAGCTTATACATATTTGACATAGATGACACTTTAGTACACTCCTTGAATGACGCCGCAAAGCTAGCAACATCTAAAATTCTGTTTTTAGCATTTGTAGATGATTTAGTCATCCTGTCTGTGACCCAGACAGGATTACAAAGACAGTTGAGCAGAATGCAATCTTTTAATGTAGCAAACAACCTCTGAATTAATTTTAATAAAACCAAGGTAATGTCCTTCTAAGTACACCTGGACAACAGGAGGTACGAAGTTAGAAGAGGTTTTAGAATATACATACCTAGGAATTATGATTGACAAAATCTTGAAATGGGAAAATAATATAGAGACGGTAAGAGGTAGCATTTCATGTGTAACTGGAGCAATACAAAGTTTTTCAGCTAAGTATGGAGGGGGTGCAATTGATCCTACATTAGATGTCACAAAGGCCAAGATTATACCTGTTCTTTAGCGTGGAATTGTAAATTAATCCAAAAATTGGACAAAATGTTTTTGAACTACATCAGAAGGTTATTTAATTTAAAGCAGTCAACTCCGCAGTGCCCCCTATGTCTAAAATTTGGTCTTACCTCTTTGTTGGCCATGGTGTATGTTAATATAACCAATTATTTCCTAGATTGTAAGGCTGCAGGAATTAATACTTTATAATAATTATTAATAAGACCCTGGTGATGTATATGCCCAAGGCATCATTGTCTGGAAGTTCAACCACCCAGCAGCAGGATAAATATAAGCTTCCAGCATTAGAGGTTTTAATAAATATGCCCAGATTAGCTCCAAATGAAGTAATAGAAAAATATTTTTAAAAATCTCTGCTTGACGATATGGAGTCTGCAGGAAGAGCCAAACATAATAAGCATACTATATAAACCTATACCTTTTCAAGGCCAGGTTACATCAATTTTAATATGCAAGCATGAGAGAAGATGTTTTTTATGCATTTTTGGTTTTTGTATCATCCTTTTAAGGACTTTGATGGCTCTTGGACTTTAAAGGGGCAAATCTATGGAGCGTGCAGGATGTGTAAATTGGCCAACCAATCTATTGAACACGTTATATGTCTATGTCCATCTTTGTTAGAGCCTTGGAAGACATACCTCAAACCCGTTTTTAAGGCTGAAGATGTCAGAACAATTTCAGTGGCACTGTCACTTTGTTTTAAAGGCAATACACCAAACGTTTGTGGCACAATTGGAAACATTCTTAAGCCAGGCTTACACAGTGTGGGAAAAAAGTTCTCAGACTGTCGTTAATGGCAGGAATTAATATACTAATTTGCTATTTTTTAATTAATTAATGTATTTTTATGAGAAATTATCATTTAGCAGGTAATGTTTTTAAGTTGTGTAAAATATTGTATTTGGTTTTAATGAAACTTAGATAATAAATTAATTTCATGAATTCATACTTCTTATCTGGCTCACTCCCTTCCCTTTCACGTCTTACTACTTTCACATTTCCTGCATACAGTGTTGCATATCTTTTAAAGCACAAAATAAATAGATAAAATGTATCTCTTCAATTGAAATAGTGCTGTGCCAAAATTGGTGTCAAATGAGTGTGCAATTCACACAATCCTGGCATAGATCACTGACGAAACATGCTCTTCTTAATTTTCCTAGTTGTACTGCAATTTCTTTGTTTCTGGTGATCTGTCAAGTAATCAATCAGCCTAACTTACAAACAGTGACGGCCGGCACAGGTAAGAGTGATGGGCGTGGTGGGGTGAGGCGGGGTGGTGGGAGGCGACAGACGATGGGTTAGTTAAAATTAAATAAAAAAATTATTAAACCCACTTACCTTGCGCTCGCTGCATCGCCAACTCGGCAATGCAGCGAGCGCAAGGTAAGTGGTTTTATTTATTTTTTTATTTTATTTTACCTAACCTGTTGACTTCCCCTCCCACCCTTCCCCGCCCCACCACCCCGCCGCTCTTACCTGTGCCGGCCGCCACTGCTTACAAATGGCAGCTGTGGCAATAATGCCTGCACATCTAGCATGTTACCCTTCTGTATATGTCAGAGGAGCATGGTGCAGATCACACAGAAGCCCCAGCTGCCCTGGAGCCATTGGTCCAGCAGTGGGAGTCAAAGTTCTGAAAATGTGGTATCTTTCCCTGGACCACTTTAAACAGAGGTAAAACCCAATCGTCTGGTATATAATCTAGGTAAATAATTTCTTGCTGACTTGTATCAGAAAGGAGTAAATTAATAGAATGAATGGCTTTGCTTCTGGACTCAATTATATCATTTTTAAGAGTCCTCATTGCAGCGGCAGCAGGCACAGGTAAGCCCGGTGGGCCAGGGCAGGGCGCGGCAGGGGGGGAAGCCGACAGACGACGGAATAGGTAGTATTTATTTATTTAATTATACCTCTTCTGTCGCCTGTCGACTTCGCCCCCCTCCCACCCTGCCCCGCCTCCCCCTCACCACGTTTACCTGTGCCGGCTGCCGCTGCCTCATTGTGACTTTAATTGCCCTAAAGAAATCATAAATCTTAGGGACAAAACGTGTTGACTAGCCGAATTGTGATTGACAATTATAAAAATAAATCATTAAAATAAGGACTTACAGAACAACTCATCTTCCCATTACGTCTTTCTTCAGTTATACTATTTTGTCTCAAATGCTGAGCAATTGTTAATGAGTGCAGCCCAGTATTTTTGTGTAGGTAAATCCATCTGCTTGGCTGTCTTCCTGAAAAATATCTTGGTTCTTGCAATTGCATCTTTTCTCTCAAGTCATCTCAGCCTCTCTGCAATACTACAGTCCTGTAAAATGCTCCATCATTTTAGATTTTTCTTAGTCAGACTTAAACTTGTGCACATAGTGCAATTTGTGCCCTTGATTGCGGGTGGTGGGCCCCAGCCTAGGTTTTGGAGACCTGGACTAATTTTTTTTATTATTCGAATTACCAGAGTAAAGGAGAGAAAGGAAAAAATGGGAGGAGGAAGTGGAAAGAGAAAGATAGCAAAACTGTGACAAAAGGAGAATGCAAAAATGAAAAAGAACCTGTAAGAGCGAGATAAAGAGAAGTAAAGTGTGGGGTGGTGGAAGAAAGAGGCTCGAGGAGGAATCAAGACTAGGCAGCATGGTATCCGACAACCCTAGTATTCGAGAGTGCCGGCAGGTAGCTCCTAATAAAATCATTGGGCGCTACACTTATATTTACACAAATAAAGCACTGTGTGTACATACTTAAAAAATTTCTGAATCTGTACAATCTCTAAACTGGGCACAAGTTGGGGACAGTAGCGTAGCAAGGATACTCGGTGCCGTGGAGCAAGCAGGGAAAATGACCACTTTGACTATTGTTGGTGTCCTGAACAGGTGCCCCCCGTGCCTAGGGGAGGGGCACCCTTAGTAGCGCCACGGGGCTGAGCCTCCTCCGGGGCCCTGGACAAGGAAGGGGTTGGCTGGCTGAGGTGATGTCATCCTGAGGCACGGAGAAATGAAACCTAGCAGAAACGAAACTTAGTGGGTATTTAAGGCCGTGCCCTGGGGGGTTTCGTTCTCTTTGTCCCCTCGGACCACAGCCTGGCCACAGGAGCGTCGTCGATGTGGAGAAAGGATCCGGTTGGCGGCGGGCGGAGGTGGCGGGCTGAGTTGGAGGGGGCCGTGGCATAGTGTAATTTCTAGTTAGGTTTATATATTATTTTATTGGTATTTCTTTCGAATGTGTTCCGGGGCGCGCGACGGCTTTGTTGGGGTGGTTCGCTGTGCCGGGGTCGCGGCGGGAGTCTGATCGGATTGCGTGGCTGCCGCGTTTCTTGGACGAGGGCGCGCCCGTATGTTGTGATCGTTTTTCGAGCCTGAGATTGAGCCATTTTGAATAGGGAAGTGTCTCGGATTCGCTGTGCCATGGATGCCAGCACAACGCACCACGTTTTCCCAGAAGGAGCAATTTGACTCAGACAGTAATATCTTAAAATCGCTTGCTGAAAGTCAGGCGTGGGTAAAACCCTACTAACAATATAACTGAAAGACAAGAAGGCAACATGAACAGGCATAGAGCGTGAGAGGAAGCAGAACAATAGAGCGTGACTGGCTGTTGGCTAATTCTATTTTTGCGTTTATGTGTGTTTGGGTGCACGTGCGTGCATGCATGCATGATTGGTTGTGTGGACCTTTTATTGTTTACCAATATTCTGTCTGCTTTCTGGGCCTAGAGGTGGCAGCCGTTCCAAGGGCATGCGGTTGCGTTTCGCTTGCGCAGCGTCGTTATCGTGCATTGGGAAGGTACAGTTGCTGGGCGGAGGCCTTCAGTCCTGGCACCGGTGCTTTGGTGTTGAACAGGTTGATACGTTGGCAAATTTCATTTGCGAGTCGGGGGCTCGCACATTTCCCCACAGGGGCACAATGTTGGAACCTGCAACTGATTAACAGTTGACGAGCTGTGGTCATAATGTGAACAATGCATGTTCAGGAATGCATCTCGCGGCCCAGCGGCTCTTATACACGGCCAGTGGCTCTTAGTGCCAGGCGGTGTTGCCGGTGGACTGCAGGGGGCGTGGCTGGGGCGGCGGAGCATTCGGCTGTTCCGAATTGATTATCTGAGTGCCGATCGAACGGAGGGTCGTGACTCCGCCCCTTGATCCTCCTCATATCCGGGTCCAGCAACTTAACTTTATTTAGAGAGCATGGGTGCCCGGACGCGCAGCGGGCGCGCCAAAGGCGCACCAAAGACAAGCCCGTCTGCGCCCGTCCGCGGCCAGACCGCTGCCATCGCCAGCCACTCTGCGCGGATGTCTGGCGATGGGGTAATCTGTTGGTTACGAGAGGCCTTAATGTCTTACAGAGGTAACCCATGCACGAAGACGCCTACTACTAACGTAGTTACAGACAAGCCACTAGGTCCCTGCCCGGCCTGTACTTGGGACCTCGAGGCACCTTCGGGACTGATGGGGAAAAATGTAAATGTAGGAATTATTCAATGTCAAGTGGCCATGATTAAGGCTGGCATGATAAATTGCAGATCCTTGTCTAAGCATGCTACGGACATTTGGCTCCTGCTAGCAAGTAATGAGTGGGACGCCTTGTTCTTGACAGAAACATGGATGAACTCAGATTCAGTGGCAGCAGTAGCCTTGGCTGTTCCCAGCGGTTTTAAAATGTGTTACGCGAATAGAGAGAGCGGGAAAAGAGGGGAGGGGTTGCCATTATTTTTAAAGACTCCTGGATCTTAGCAGCCTCAGGCCCGCTCAGACTGAATGAGATTGAGGGGCTTAACTTCTGCCTACAAATTGATCCTTCTACTTCCTTTTCTGGCATTCTTATTTATAGACCTCCGGACTGCGCTTCTAACTCAACCCAAGAGCTATGCAATTACATTATCGAGAAATCATTAATGTATGCGAATTTCACCGCGCTAGGGGATTTTAAATTACATGTGAATGATACTACCTGCACACAGGCAGCTCAATTTGTGATGTCTCTAGAGGGGGCTAATCTAGCGCAACACATTAGATCCCCTACACATAAGGCAGGCCACACCTTGGATCTCGTATTTTCCAACCTGACCTCCTTGAGTACAGCGGCCCCTATCAAACTGGTCTGGTCGGACCATTGTCTGATTCCATTTTGTTTTAGGCTCAGCAGACTCGGTCAGAGCAAGGGTAACCAATCCTATATTAAACAAAACTGGAAAAACTTAACAGTGGCGGTGTTGGACCCCATCTTACAGGCCAGCCAACCTGCACTTTCATCTGACCCGAACATTGATTCCATAGCCTTAAACCAGTGGATGGCGACAGCTGTCGAAGCCGCGGCTCCAGCCAAGGCTGCTAGATCTTCAAGGCTCTCTCCATCCGCCCCTTGGTTCACGGAGGCGCTTAGGGCTACTAGGAGCAGCTGTAAACGACTGGAGCGGCAGTGGAGGTCAGGCTATAGCGAGTCCGCCAAGAACATCTATAGAAATGCTTTGAAAGAACTCCACAGCATGATTAGGGTAGCCAGAAGAGAGTACCTGGCTGAATGCATCTATAAGGCTGATATCTCGACTAAGGAGGTGTTTAAAGTGGTCAAATCTTTCCTTAAACCTAGAGCTGTGGAGACCACTGTGCAACCCTCACTCGCCCTGTGCGAAAGTATCTCCGTCTTTTTTGACAAAAAAATTCAGGAAGTGTATAAATCTTTCTCAGGGCTGTCAGAGACGGAGAAATGTGACAAGAAGGTAGCTAGAGATACAGAACCGTCTTTTATGACGTTTTCCAGCATTTCCCAACAGGATGCCATGTCAGAAATTGTGAGGTGTAAGTCGGGGGCACCTGATGATCCTTGTCCCCCAACACTATGGAAAGTGCTGGCCCACTCCTTGTCGCACACTCTGAAGCACATCTGGAACTCCTCCCTGTCGACTGGCATTTTTCCAGATATCTGGAAACACGCTACTCTCCTCCCGCTAAGGAAAAAACCGAATGGGGATCCCGGGGATCTGACCAATTATAGGCCCATCTCTCTGTTGCCAGCTCCGGCTAAGATGTTGGAAAAATTGGTGCAGAGGCAACTGTCTAGCTTTATCGAAAAGGAGGGCATCCTGCATGATACCCAATCTGGTTTCAGGTCGGGATTTAGTACTGAGACAGCCCTCCTGGAGGTGGCTGAACTAGTTAGACAGGCTGCAGATTCAGGGGCTTCCGAGATGCTGGTGCTCCTGGATCTGTCGGCCGCATTCGATACCGTTGACCATACCATGCTGTCAGAGAGACTGCTGGAGATTGGCATTGGAGGCTCGGCTCTGGCGTGGTTGAAATCCTACTTGGAGAATCGCACTCAGAAGGTTGCGCTCCAACCATTTCTATCCAAGCCAAAACAGCTCTGGTGCGGTGTCCCTCAGGGGTCAGCACTAAGCCCTCTCCTGTTTAATGTGTACCTGGCTCCTTTGTTTACCCTGATAGCCAATTGGGGGATAAAAGCGATCTCCTACGCCGATGATACACAATTGGTTTTTACTTTTAAAGAGCAGACCGAGGTTGCCTTTGAGAGCTTCAAGGGTTGCATGAAAGACATTGTGTTATGGATGAACAACAACAAACTCAGGCTCAACGCAGGAAAGACAGAGGTGCTGTTCTTCGGGAAAGAGCCACCCCCAGCTTCGGATCTCTGGTTGCCTATTGAAACGGGTCCCCCACCCTCACCGGTAAATTGTATAAAAAATCTGGGTGTAAAGTGGGAGGCTGACCTTTCATTCTCGGCTCAGATACGTCAGGTGACTGCCACCTGCTTCTGTCAACTGAGGAATCTGAAGAAATTTTTGCATCTACTGCCAGAGGAGTGTCGGGAAAGCATAGTACATGCCTTAGTGACATCCAGGCTAGACTATGCAAATGGCCTTTACTTGGGTCAGCCTGAGTATCTGATCAAGCGCCTGCAGATAGTGCAAAATGCGGCTGCGAGACTAATCAGGCGAGTGCGGTTCCGCGAGCATGTCTCTCCGCATCTAAAAGCACTTCACTGGCTTCCAGTGACGAAGAGAATCAAATTTAAGGCCCTGACGCTGGCGTTCCGTGCCATGCATGGCAACTGCCCCAGCTACCTGAAACACAGACTACGTGGATACAAACAGTCCAGACCTTTGAGGTCCAATTCTCAAAATCTACTGTGTATCCCCCGTTTTAAAAAGGCACGAATGGGGGGCAGATCTTTTACGCTCGGTGCAGCAAAGCTGTGGAACTTCCTGCCGAGTAATTTCCGTAATATAGAAACAGAGTCCCTCTTCAGGAAAATGGTAAAAACCTGGCTCTTTAGGGCAGACTGAGGGCCCGAGGTTATGTCCTGAGCTGTCCAACGCTGCACTACTGTTCGCTTAGCGCCGGGACACTTCTGTTTGAGGTAGCTGTCGCGCTTTACAAGTGTCTGTATTATTATTATTATTATTATTATTATTATTATTATCTGTTCTTTTTCTCAGACTCGTGCGATATGTAGCCCATAAATGGTCTGATGTTACTAATGTTAATAAGGCTGTTGGGTGTAAATGAAGATGAAAGAAAGCATAATCCTCGCCTCTACCTAGGTGTGTGATAATGTTGAATATAGGGCATATCTGTGCTGCGTTGCATGTTTGTGTACATGTGCAATGTTCTGTTTAAAGTGTACTCTTGGATGAGTTGTACATATAGTATGTGTTTAAAGAAGCACTGCTGAGTGATTACAGTGATACTCACCTGTGTGGAATATCGGTACTTTGATGTACGTGCGTGCAGTGCTCTAATGTGTCCTGTTGAGTCTGGGTGTTTTGTCAGTGTTGATTAGTTGTTCTGGGAAAGCAAGAGTATAGCTGGAGACCAACCAACAAAATTAAGTACGGGTTTGCATAAACCAAGCAAATTCTTTTTAGAAATGCATCAGCAAATTATTGATGATTTTTGCCTTCATTTCCTATTGTGTATGCCCCTCTGTGCGTGCTCCCTGCCCTCTTCATGGGTACTATTGGGTATATGAGGACAGATAATGGCGGGGGCGGCAGAGCATTCGGCTTGTTCCAAGGGCTTCACGCAGCTAACAAAAAATCCGAAATTCACTTCAAGTATTTTCAGTTTAATGAAAAAAATTGTCTTGGGCAAATTAGGATGTTCTGCCTGTATTTTCACGAACCGAATGTATTGTCTTGGCACATTCTCACGCAAGGCACACCGTTTTCATAGTTTGCCTTTGTTGTTACATACATGACATAGCGTGCATTTGTAAAACGCTCATTCACCCGTGGGCGTCGTGGTGCTCAATGGCAGATGTTTGTTGTTGCCCAACTCCATGGCTTACTTTGTCGACCTCAGAGGGATGTGGGGCTGAGTGGACCCGCCAAGTTTTGAACGGGTGTCCTTGAGGTCGAGCGCAGATCTATGCTGTAGACCCATTGTCAACTGACCAGGCAAACTACTTATCAATATAAAATACACAGGTGTACAGGTGTCTTCCTGCTGGCGAAAACTTTCCAAGGGCCCCGAAGCAGGCACATCTCGCTAAATGCAGACAACATTTCCCAGCAGCTATAATAGCAGCCCCTCAGTCGTGTGAAGAAGGACGGCATGTCGGAAAGGTGGGGCCAACATCAGTGTGATGCTCGTTGGCAGCTTTCACGGAGGCTGTCCCGGTATGTATATGCCCTAGAAGTCCGCTTGGTTCAGCTGGGAACATGTTTTCATGCCTGGCCTGTGCGGAGCCAGGTGGTACCTCTCCTTGCACACAAGGTGGGGGAAACATAACAGCCATTCTTTATGATTTACTTAAGGTCCTTCATATGGGCGGGAACAGGACTAGGATGTATGTTCTGCCACTCTGTATGACACGTGAGTGGACAATGCTGGGGAGGTAGAGCCAGCGGAGGCTTGCTTCCAGAGTTGATTTCTAACTTTTAAGTATGGTTTGTCCCAATACTCCCGCCAGTGGCAATGGTGGTTAATTCACTCAACAAATAAACAATATTAAACATGAATTAGAACAATAACGACAGGCATTCTGCTTATTCATTTAAGTTCCGGTTCATATGGGCATGGACAGGACTGGGGTGTTTGGTTTGCCACTTTGAGTAACTTCCAATCGGACCATACTGTGGGAGGTTGATCCATTTGAGGCTTGCTTACTGATTTGATATTTCTGGCAGGGCTGTCCGCCCTGGCAATTCTGAGATCAGCTGTTGGTCGCTGCTAACAAGGTCCGGTTAGAGAAGTGAGCCTTAGTTCTTCCGCTCAGGTTATTGCGCTCGAGTGGAAATGCTTGCTTTACCATGCTTACATCTATAATTCCCGGCATTGACAGATAGCTTCGTATTGGTTTTTTCATCAGCTGTTGGTCACTGTTAACAAGGTCTGGTTAGAGAAGTGAGCCTTAGTTCTGCTGCTCAGGTTATTGCGCTTGAGTGGAAATGCTTGCTTTACCATGCTTACATCTAAAATTCCCGGCATTGACAGATAGCTTCGTATTGGTTTTTCATGGTACTAATAATCAGTCGTCAGAGCTGGTATGGGATCCTTTTAACAGTTATTATTCCAAAGCTGGGACAAGCAGTTTGCGACCATGAAGTAGTGCACTAGCACAGCAGCGGGACCAATTACTGAGGTCATGGTAAACTCCAAGGTATTGTTTGTTAAGCTGTATTAGTGCCTCGAACAATGGCAACACAAGCTTTACTTAGTGTTGGGCACTTAAGTGAGCCAACAGGTATAAGCTTATGGGACTTAAACGCAAACTCGAACAATGACAACACAAGCTTTACTTTTAGTGTTGGGCACTTAAGTTGAGCCAACAGGTATAAGCTTAGTTCTTCCGCTCAGGTTATTGCGCTCGAGTGGAAATGCTTGCTTTACCATGCTTACATCTAAAATTCCCGGCATTGACAGATAGCTTCGTATTGGTTTTTCATGGTACTACTAATCGGTCTTCAGAGCTGGTATGGGATCCTTTTAACAGTTATTATTCTAAAGTTGGGACAAGCAGTTTGCGACCATGCAGCAGTGCACTAGCGCAGCAGCGGGACCAATTACTGAGGTCATGGTAAACTCCAAGGCATTGTTTGTTAAGCTGTATTAGTGCCTCGAACAATGGCAACACAAGCTTTACTTAGTGTTGGGCACGTAAGTTGAGCCAACAGGTATAAGCTTAGGGGACTTAAACGCAAACTCGAACAATGGCAACACAAGCTTTACTTAGTGTTGGGCACTTAAGTTGAGCCAACAGGTATAAGCTTAGGGGACTTAAACGCAAACTCCGAGTGTGAAGTGGTCCCTCCAGATACCATAAAAAAGTACAGTACGTTGGCTATTCCGCAACGATTCATGCCTTATACAGGAGGGTATGCATATCTCTCTGTGCCAAGGCGCAGGATGCCCATCTGCACAATACATATTATCTTGGTGTGGGCTTATTACCTTGGATATTATGCAAGCTTTCACAGCCTCTGCTTGACTAGGGGAACGCCCAAATACATAAGAACCCTTGCCGCTTAGGTGAAGGGGTCACTGCAGGAAGCTGGGGTGTGGGGGCCCAAAAGTCTTTTGGGATACTTACCAGGGAAACAGCGAATGATGGTAGTGAGGCCAAGGGGTCTACACCGGGAGCCTCCACAGGGAACTGGGGTGTAAGGGCCCAGAACTCTTTTGGGGATAATTCACAGGGAAACATCGAGTAATTCACAGGGAAACATTGAGTAAATAGTGGTGTTTGGTACCAGGGGCCTGGTACATCTGTAATCCTTGTGGCCGGCAGTGCTTATCTGAGTTGTAGTGGTGTTTTAGTTTCTTCCCTGGAATGTTCCTCTGCTACCAAACGAACCTTGTCTGCTCCACCTTAAGTGTGGCAAGCAGTACAGGTTCCAGAGGTGAGGTTCACAAGTTGGCTATAAGTGAACAGCGGCCTTTAATAAGTAATTAAGGAACAAACAGTTCTTCTCCGAGTCCCGGCCTTTATCACCTTCTTCCTGCATGCGCTAATTAAACTTGCGGCATGCGCTAGTTAAACACACCGGTTTTTTATAAAGGCTACAGCAACTTTTATCCAGGCAACAGGTGCATACTATCTTGTTTTGCTGCTAGCAGACATTTTGGACAGTTGGTTCATGCTCTGATTAAACACACCAGTTCTAATCATGGTCAGTAGCATGACTGGGTGCTTCAACATGGCTCATGGCCGGCACCTACCGCCGTTTATTCTGTTATGGATCGGCGGTGAAGCCAGGGGCTGGGTTGGGGCTCCATGCAGTGCTGACTGATGTCCAGCAGGTGAAATAATTCGTTGGCGATCAATGCAACCCTAAAGGGGCCGCTTTTGCATCTGAACGTTTCTCCTCTATTTTCTTACTTTCGGTGGGTCTCTTGGCGTGATTTACGGGGCTCACAGGCCCATGTAGGTGGGATTAATAAAACGTCTACTACCAATTTCACTGTTATATCAAACTGCCCTAACCCACAAAGTATGGACTGAGTAGAATCTTGGGGAGGCTGCCTGTGTTCCGGTTCCCCGGTGGGCCAGTGCGGTATGCGGTGCCCTGGATGTCAAGTGGTGCAACTGTTGGCTGTAGCGCGTTGGGGCCTGCCGGCACAATATGCGCAGCAGAGTGGAACATTGGTGGCCGAGACTGCCAAGTTCAAATATACGGCCAAGTTCTAGTGTATGGCCAAGTTAAAAAGTTAGCCCACTTTTCTTCTGATCCAAAGCCCACTATTCTAACATAGGAGCTGGTCCATGTGAATAACTCAGTGCACAGTACGGGCTCTTACTAACACCAATTAAAACTCCCAAAGGGCCAATGCGGTATTCAGTGCCCATAGTTGGTGCAGTTGGCAGACTCATTGTTCAGCAAACTTCCTGCAGAAACGGGCAGGTATGCCTCGGGTGGAACCTGGGAAAAGCGGTTGCAAGGCGGGGCCTGCAGGCACGCCGCGCACAGCGGAGGTCGCAAGAAGTATGTTCTCCACTGATGGTGGTAGATATGGACATGTGGAAGTTAACCCGCATATTTTAACTGCTTGCCATTTATAAACGGGCAGCGGTGTCCTGATGGGAACCTGGGAAAGGTGGTTGCAAAGCAGGGCCTACTGGCACGCGGCGCTCAGCAAATATCACATTAATATGTGCTGGATGGTCCGAAAATAGAATTTGTGATAGTTCTCTTGGGTTTTCGGCTTCTAGCTTGGGGGCTAATAATACCAGCGGTATGGGCTGGGGGGGGCTCCAGTCCAAGCGGAACAATTAACAACTTGGTCAAAATAATTTAGCAACTCCAACAATAGGCACAATTTGGCTCAACTCGTCTAGTCAGGAATTAGGCTTTGTTCTGTAAAAATAAAACAGGCAGGTGTTGTGGAGCACCGTCAGCGTCTGGGGGGGGGAGGGTGAGTACGCCGGGGAGCTTCTCACCCTGTAGCGGAGCGCTGACAGTTAACAACAAAGAGGGATGCACAACAATGGAGGTGCAGCCATTCGATGGACCCCAGGAGGGGGTAGATTCCACGTGTGCAGTGGGTCGGCGGGGAGGAGGGACTGACCTGCCGGTAGTCCTAGACTCTACTGCCCTAACCCACAACGTATGGACTAAGTAGAATCTTGGGGAGGCTGCCTGTGTTCAGGTACCCCGGTGGGCCGGTGCGGTATGCAGTGCCCAAGATGTCAAGTAGTGCATCTGTTGGCTGTAGCGCGTTGGAGCCTGCCGGCACAATGTGCGCAGCAGAGTGGAACATTGGTGGCCGAGACGGCTAAGTTCAAATGTACAGCCAAGTTCTAGTGTACGGCCGAGTTAAAGAGTTAAAGTATAAAGTTCAAATGTACGGCCAAGTTGTTCTAGTGTATGGCTGAGTTAAAATTAAAGTGTAATGTCGTGCTTAATTCCCTTACTGCCGTTAACATGTTGATGCAACTAAAGTGTGATGCTGTGAATAATTCTTATGTATCCAAGAAGGATACTTTCTTTGGTAATGGTCTGTGGAAAATGACTTGGTTTGATGTAAATAAAAGGCTACGCCGAGGACAACATACCCTGATTCTGAGAATTCTTGGGCGTAGCGGGCGGTAAGGTCACGGAATTTGGGGAGGAGGGAATGTCACGTTGTGCGCATACTATAAAATACAGTAATTATAGGGGATCAATGGGCCCCTCATGGCTCTGGGCCCCGGTGTACTGCACCTGCTGCACCTATGCTAGTTACGCCCCTGAATAGGGACGCATGGACCCTGTCCAAACCAGTTCGCTTAGGCCTTGAAATGAAAAAAGCTTTCAAGGTGTGACGTGCACAGACGTTTGAATACATAGCTATTTTGTGTCTGAGAAGAAGCTTCTAGGCCGCGATTCATTTCTGCAGGCATATGGCACTGAAGATGTATTACATTTTCCCCAAAAAAACCCTATCAAACACACACCTCACACTTTCATTTCTGTGATCACCCCACCCCCCTCCACCCCCCACCTCTCACCATTCGACTGAAGAGCAAACCATTGCTCACAACGAAATTTCCCTTGAGCTTGTGTGATATTTTTTTTCGGATGACTAATGCAGCAGTTTCTGGAACGAGAGCAGAAGAGCCTATCATTAGGAGTGACTCACCAGCGTCAGAATTTCATTCCTTCCCAGCTTTTTCTATTCCTCTTGAAAATGTCAAGGCATGGAAAAACGGCACGAACCTCCATATACTACATTGCTTATTGGTAATTACATTTTAAAAGCTGACTCTCGGTGGTGTCCTGCTGCTCTTGTCACAACTTCTGGATTTAATTTCCTACAATTAATGGGCGCTATGAATTTAAGTATGCAATTTTCAAGGCTTCAATTTTTGAGAGGGGTGATTAAAAACACGATATAATGAATGAAATTGCTAAAGGTATGCCGGTACCAGATTCATGGAAAGGAGCGGAGATAATTCCAATATTTAAAAAGGGGGATAAGTCACTGCCTGGGAATTATAGACCCATAAGCTTAATTGACTCATTACAAAAGATTATGGGACGCCTTGTGCTAAATAAAATCCAAGATTGGATTGATGAGCAGGACATATTATCACCATTCCAGGCAGGTTTTCGGTCATGCACAAGTACCATTGACCAAACCTTTCGCTTCACATTGCTCTACTGGAAAACGGTGGTCTTAGGCAAAGGCAGCTTGTATGCTGCCTTTGTGGATTTAAAGTCAGCCTTTGACCTCGTTTCCCATAGTAGATTGTGGAGAGTAATGCAAGATCTGGAGATGCCCCAAGAACTACTAACTCTCATAGCTAGACTCCATGAGGGAAACCACGCAAAAATCAGGTGGGGTACCCAGGGCCAGGTTACTTCCCCTTTTCGAGTGGAAAAAGGGGTGAGACAAGGTTGTGTGATGGCTCCAACGCTGTTTTCTATATTCATCAATGGTATTGTAAAATTTTTGGAAGCAAACACAACTGATGCTCCTATATTGGCAGGCGTGAAAATCCCCATCCTCATGTTCGCAGATGATACGCTGTTAATCGCTAAAACACCGAGCGGTTTACAGCGAGCCCTATCACTCTTCGAGGAATTTTGCCATCTGCGGGGTTTGGAGATAAACGTGTCCAAAACAAAGTTTATGACATTTAACCCCCACAGATCTTATAGAGGAGTGATGGTGCTGAATAAGCGACCCCTAGAGCACGTAAAAGATTTTACATATCTTGGGGTCATTATGCAGGGTGACATGAGGTGGGGCAAGCAACTGGATATGGCCACACTGAAACATCGGCAGTTGGCAGGAACTTTACTGGCTGAGTTTAATGCATCGTTTACAAAACCAGTTAGTCCAGTTTTGAACATTTATAATATGAAAGTTGTTAGTGCAGTATTATATGGGGCAGAGCTCTGGGGATTTAAAAATCTTTCAAAACTAACCACAGCTGAAAATAGTTTTCTACGTAAAATCACCAACCTTCCACAAAGCACACCGGTACGGCCATTACTCTATGATTTAGGCAGGAAGGCTTTGGTTGACAGTGCCAGATTACGCCCTTTGTTGTATTGGCGGAGAATCTGGTCAACACCTGAATTGACACCTTATGTTGAGGGCCTAAAAGATTTAATAAGAGCGGATTGCTATAAGAAAATCAAATGGCTACAGGAAGTTATATCTATCCTAGTAAGTATAGGCATGGCCGCTTTATGGGAGAATCCTGAAAACACTCCGTTTCCCTCTAAAGCACAGCTGAAGGAAAGATATTGGGGATGGGTGTCTGTTAACATCTTTAGGAACAGTGATCCTTCGACACTAACGGGCCAATTCCTAGATGTAAAACCAGTGCAAAAGCTGGAACCATACTGGGACACCATAACGAAGCCTCACGATAGAAAGCTCTATTTCCAACTTAGAGTGGGCACATTACCCATAAAGTCATTTACTGCGAGATGGGATACAGTGGACGACACCTCCTGCCCTATTTGTCATGTAAACTTGGAGTCTTTGGCCCATTTGTTATTTGTGTGTCCCGCCTATAAAGTTCTGGGGCGTATTTGGTTGGCACCAATTTGTAGAGCTCTGGGTACCCGAAAACATGAGGTAGCTCTTAGATTAATTCGCATTAATTAGACAATAAGGCTACCCCTTGCCATATCTTTAGCTAAATTTTTAGGTTGGGCATGGGTCATTAGATCAAAAGCGATTGCTGTATTGTAATGAATGTGTACTACATGCCTAACTTTTTTCTTTAGTTGCTTAAATGAAATTGGGGTTTGTTTCTCCTTTTATTTTTATTTTAATACTAAAAGGTAGTAAGCGTAAGGCAAGAGTTGAGTTGTCCATGGAATTTCGTGTCTTAATGTAAAAGGACTCCTTTGTATATATGTATATAACATTGAGAGGAGTTTAAACATTTTTATTGTTGTTTTTATAATATTTTATGGACTTCTATCTTCTATCTTCTATCTTCTATCTTCATGGGAAGTTAAAAAAAAAAGTTTTTAATATTTTGGTCATAAATTTTGTATTGTATTTCAGCTTTTATGACTATTTGTCGAATAAAGCTATTATGACTGACTGACAAAAACCACGATATATTTCAGTTTCTTTTTTCTATGTCATGGTTACTTTAACGGGAACAGGAAAACAGCTAAAGTTATGTATTGTGTGTAAAATAAATTCTTGGACATGTCCAACATGATGTCACGCAGTACAACATGTTGCTGTCATTGTTATAGGTCACAATAATGCTGTTGAAATATTGACTTTCAGAAATATTTCTCCCAAACATTCATCAAGCTGTTATATATTTACTATCCTTAACGCCAAATCCACTTACGAGGAGGATATAGTGATAGCCAATATAGTCGATATTGGTACGTGGATTTAATGGTAGCCAATATAGTCAATATTGGTCTGAGCTATATTTTTAGGTCATTTCTACAACGATATATTGATGAAGCAACTGCTCTTATGTGTAAGAGGCCAGAATGTATTAAATGGAGTAGCTGAAAAGCAAAAGGGCACAAAACTGGCATAGAGGGAGCTAACTAACCATACAGGACTACATGATTTGAAGACATGATATGGTATGAGGTAATGATTAAAAACTATTTAAAAAAGTGGCAAAGTTCCACGTTTTGAGAATGTAGTGGGCTGACTCACACCGCGTATGCAGATTTGCAGTGAAAACGTCTTTAATTAATTCAGTTGCATTCATCCTTAGGCCCAGATTTACAAACGCTTTGCGTCAGGTGTGAGTTTGTTTTCCAACACAAACCTAAAGCAAGTGGTCAGGTGCGATTTACTTTCCAACACAAATTATGCTTTGCATTTGATAAAAGTAACTCAAAACTGCGCAATGCGCTGCCTTGTGTTATTTTGCATCAATACAGCGTTCCATGGGTGGTGCATGTGCGATCCCATGTGTTGGACTTGGCCCTTTTTGCAGGGTTACCCCCAAACTTTGTGCTTCTTCCTCTTATTTTTTTCCTGACCTGTTGTTGTTGGCTATAGGACTCTGGGCTTTACCACTGCTAATCAGTGCTAAAGTGCATATGCTCTCTGTGTAAATTGTGAACATGTTTGGTTATCCATGATTGGCATATTTGATTTACTGGTAAGCCCCTAGTAAAGTGTACTGAGTGTGCCATGGCCTGTAAATCAAATGCTACTAGTGGGCCTGCACACTGATTGTGCCACCCACATGAGTAGCCCTGAAAAGGTATCTCAGGCCTGCCACTGCTTCTAAACTGCCATGTCAACCTGGCAAGTGCACCCACTTGCCAGGCCCTAACCTTCCCTTTTCTTACATATTAGTCACCCCTAAGGTAGGCCCAAGGTACCCCTGTGGGCAGGGTGCAGTGTATGTGAAAGGTAGGACATGCCCTGGTGTGTGTGGCATGTCCTGATAGTGAAATACTGCCAATTTCGTTTTTCACTATTGTAAGGCTATCTGTTCCCATAGGATAGAATGGGGAGTTTGCTTATAACATCTTATAAGCATAACTACTCCTGGGAACAAGGTAGGAAAATAAAGTTTAGTATGCCTGAACTCAGAATGTTAAAATGCATCTTTTAGTAAGGGTGATTTTTACATTCTGTGTGTGAAAATATCACTTTTAGAAAATAGGGATTTTCTTGCTTAGCCATCCAGAGTGCCTCTGCTAGGGTGTGTATTGACTGTCTGGCTTTGGAGAGACAAGGGCTGGGGATGTGCGGTGGCTCCAGAGAGTCTGGATGAGGCTGGGCTGAATAGACCTGGCCTGCATTTAGAGTAGGGGGAGGAGATTTCTTTTCACCTGAATGGGCCTGGTCTGCCTTCCACAATGCTGTCTCCACCTCCTGCCAGGAAGCTACACCAGAGAGGACAGAACTGGTTTTGACTTCTCAATGCAGGTCAATGCAGGTCAAAGGAACTTACCACCATGTTTGCCTTTAAGTGTGAACAAACTTTAAATGATAAACTGGTGTACACAATTCAAAAAGCAATAATGAAAAGAAACGTAAATCCACATTAGCTTATGCAGGATGTGTGTTTTAAAATATCTATGTGGCATATATGATCTATGTCAAAATGTCTATTTCAAAATCAGAACACACCTATGAACTGCATTTGAAAAGCCTTAGAATTTGAGTGCAACTAAAACATAATACTATAATTTATGTCAGCATCTCCCTGTTTCAGGAAAGCTGCACTTATATGGTCACATAACAAATAAACAGTGTATCGTTGCACACAAAAGCACTCTGAGGTTTGGGAAAGTATATTGAAAAGTAGTTGTAATTCCAACAGGTTAAAACATGGTTCTAATGGTACATAATAGGTACATAATAGATGTTAATTAAACATATCTATTTGTGTCTAATAGGTAGCAACATTGAGAGCTTTTTGCAAAGAGAACAGAGGAAAGACAGATCTACTCTTGAGGCACTCCTATAGCTGCATTAAAAGATGACCTAGATTTGTGATAAAGTGCTATTATGTACTAGCCAAATATATTAGAGAGATGTACATCTAACAGAAGTTAAGATGTTGTTGATGAATTACAATGCACATCTTAGATTACTGTAGGACATTTCTCTTGTGTTAGTGAAGGGCACATGGATAAAGCATATCTATAATACTTGTGAAATCAGTCAAAAGCTTACATTGGATGGCAGACGCACATACAACAGTGTTAAACTCTCATAAAAGATGGATAGTTAAAAATTGTTAATTGATAGACTAGCAGTTAACTTATTCTATAGTACACTTTTGAAAATTGAGATCGAGGGTCATTAAAAGCTTTTGAGCAACACATCTTCCCGCTCTCTGCCATGCTGGTGGAGATTGACCCAGTGAGGTAGAGAATTACCTGATTTGGAGAGTATAAAAAACATGGATTAATGATTATTGCCTCCTGGGGAGTTTGTGGAGAGACTGCAGAGATCTTCAGAATGGTGTTGGATATGAGTGGGGTAGGACTTACAAACAAAGTTTTTGAGGATACTATAATAGTGAGGAGGGTGAATTGGGTGGAGAGAGGGCCTAAATGTGTTCAGGGAAGTACATGGAAATACATTTTAGAACCCCAAACCTGGTTGCGAGGGTCTTAACCATGTTTAGACCACCTCTCTCAGCCACTACCCCAATAAAATTGTCCCATTGGGATATTTCTATAACCCCAAATATTAGGTCTTACAATTATCCAAAGGGTAACAGAAACTTTGCGGCAGTACTTGCATGCCCTACCACATATAATTTCATCTGTTTAAGTGAATTTGAAGGCACAAAATGACTCAGGCTGATAAATGAAACTCAAAATGGGATGGGGCAGGCACTGAAATCCCAAAGCCAATGACAATAAGGTTTGAAAAAAATGGGAGCCTCCTCACTGGTAGCCGGCAATCAAACAGGGCTAAAGGGGATGGGGGCATGTGTCGAAACCCCAGATTCAATAGAAATAAAGGCCACTGACAGGTGTTACGCAAGCCTCACTGACAAGCATTTTAGAAAGTGTAGTGGCCGCCTGGAGGTACAATTGACTACACTAGTTGATGAGGCACCGCCTAGGTTGAGCGTCCTGCCTATATGTGAATGTGGTGGGTCTACAAACTAAATTAAACAACGTTGAATGGGTGAATTTCATGAAACAATATTCAATCCTGTGTTTTCTGGAGACCTTGTTGAACCACTCCACATTAATGAGTATATACCATTTCACATGCAAGCGGTTAAAGCCATTTCACATAGAGCCAAAAGAGGTCTGGCTATTCATATTTCTACTAAAGTAAATGTGAGTGTATAAACACCAGGGTGGTGACCCAAATTACCAAATGTTGGGTTTAGAGAACTCTAAGGGCACTGCATTGGCTCTTGTGAATTTTTATGATAATATGTTCAATTAGGCAAGATATGATGTCGTACATAGATTGGATGAAGACCTAATCACATTAAATAATAAAAGCTATGTACTATATGTACTCTGGAGTGGGGACTTTAATTCACATTTATGTCAACTGACAGTTAGAGAAATCTGTGGTTTCTGCGATATTGGAGGTAATGAGCAAACAAATTTTACTTGTGAGGGATCAATCAATCAATCAATCAGATTCTTGTAAAGCACGAGTACTCATGCATTAGGGTCTCAAGGTGCTGTGGGGGGAGATCTGCGGTTCAGTCAAATAGCCAGGTCTTGAGGTCCTCCCTGAATTGAGGCAGTGACAGTGATGCCTGAGATGTAGAGTCAGGGAGTTCCAGGTCTTTGCAACGAGGTAGGAGAAGGATCTTCCTTTGGCTATGGAATCTGGGATAAGGGATATGGGCGCATGATTAATCACATGTTTGTAAAACATAGTTTTGTGCTTGCGAATGAGGTGAGTATACCACCAGCCCAATTTGAAAAGCAATACACAGGTAGTGAAGCAAGAAGTATTATTGACTATATAATAACATCAGATAACCTGAGTTCCATATCCATAATTTTAAATCTAATGAAAATTGCTTTAGTGACCAGCACCTGCAAAATTTGCAGATTGATGCTTACATACGGGATACCAGAGCACGTGCTAGAAAGATAGAAAGATGTCAAATAAATTAAGGTGGTCAGCAGAAATGCTCAACAAATTGAAATGGGACAGGGTGAATCCAGATAAGTTCTAGGAAAACTTAATTTAGGAAAACAAAATTCAAGTTAATGTTTGCCTAGATGAGAATGCTGGCGATATGGAAATTAAAGAGGCCCTTGTATCAATCTCGAATGATAGAAAAGAAGAACTCACTAGGCCTGCTAGCGGAAGGGGCATAAAGGCGAAAGGATGGCTCGACCAAAAATGCAGAAAGGCTCATGCAAAACTTAAAGCCACACTGAAAAAAGATGATTTATTGCTGAGTGAGATTGTGGAGTGTAAAATGGCATGTAAATGTTCTTACAGCCAGAGGAAGAAAACCATTAAGGAGGAGGCTTGGGCTCCCCTTGAGGCAGCCAGTAAGGCCAAGGATAAACTTGCCTGCTGGCATATGATAAATCTCCCAATGTTTACAAAAAAGGGAGGTGCCTCACTTGAAGTAGCCATCCCGAGTCATGAATGGATTGCTAATTTTAGCAGTATATATACAATTGGAAATAGGGATGTGAAGGATAATTCTGAGGAAGGGGATCATATAATCCCCTCCCCTTCTCGTGATGATTGTGTAATATTTTCGCCAACCTTGCAAGAGGTAATCTCTGCAAGTAATAAATGCCTCAATTCAAAAGCTCAACGGCCCAGTGGGGTCCCTTCAGATCGCTTTGAGGTTAATATTAATTTCTGGGGCCACTATTAACAAATGTTCTGAAGTCAGCTTGTAGAACGCGGAAACTGAAGACCTGGTTCCAATCCTGAATAATACTCATCTATAAGAAAGGCAATCATAGTGACCTGAGTTGTTACTGCCCAATTACCTTGTGGGATGCACTGGTACAGTTGTTGGTGAGAATTATACTAGGTATATTAGAAGAGTGGGTAAAAGAACATCACATTTTGGCAGAAATACCATATGGATTTCGGAGGGGTATAGGCATTGTGGAACATTGTCTTAACGTTGCCCTGTTGACCTCTAAATACACAATAGCTAAAAAGTGCACTATTTACATGGGCTTCATGGACCTGTTGTGTGCCTTTCTTGGTGTCTCCCACTGTACGATATGGCTGTTGATGGAGGACATGGGGTTAGATGTCCACTTAATTAAAATAAACAGGGACATCTACTCTGGTATTGTTGTCAGAGTGAGATTTAGAATTGACAGGGAATGCACAGAGGAATTCGCTATAGATAGTGCGGGGAGGCAGGGCTGTGAACTTGCACCTTTTCTCTTCACTATTTAAACCACTTACTTAAAGAGGGTGTTGGTGGTGGGGTTCAAGGACATGCCACACGTTGGTCATCAACCCATCACAGTGCTCCTCTATGTGGATGATGCTGTTCTAACAGCCCGCACTCCAAAAGCTTTCCAGCTGTTGTGAGACAAATTTGCTTCCTTCAAGGAAGATCCGGATCTTAAAGTCAACCTTGCCAAGTTATTTGTAATGACCTGTGGGCCAAATGCTGCCAGAAATTGACGATTTAGTATACAAGGTATCCATTTGAAAAATATGCATACTTGAGGATAATTTTAAATTCTGCTGGCGCCTGGAAAAACAGGTTAGTATGGGAAGTGATCAATACACCAAGGCTACTACTGCTCTTTTCTCCTTTTCAGCCAAGTTGGAGATGAACCCCTTTAAGGAAGTCTGCACTATGTATAGTGCCAAGTGAATCTCAGTAGCTACTTATGGGGCCAGGTTATGGAGATATGCTAAAGTGGCAAAGCTTGCTCTATCTGAAAATGCCTATCAGAAAAGACTTCTGTTGTTCCCCTCGAGTTGTAAGATTGCTATATGTCAAAGCACATTAGGGTTGCCTTATATAGAAGACCTGATTTTAGTACAGCCCTTTCTCTTATGGCATAGGGTATGGACTAAACCCGAGGCAAAACTGAATATATCAGTAATGGAGGCCTGCATCTTACTTGACCGGGGAAGCGATATCCAGTGATTAAGAATACAAAGAATTTATCTTATAAAATTGAAAGACTGTATTATTTTGATGACGCAGAGTCTCTGTCGCAAGTGAACAGGACCGAAATAAAAAATCTGTGTCTTCAATGTTTTGAAGAGGAGAGAGATTTAACCATCAGTAATAAAGTATCCTATATCACATATTCAGAATTATGACCTAGGATTGGATTACAGCCCTATGTGGCAGCAATTACAAATAGTCAACAAAGATATATTCTGACTCGATTTAAACTGAACATGATGGTTGATAGGTCTAGAACATTAGATAAATATCCCTGTGACAATTGTTCACCACAAGGTATGCTGCCTATTATCTTCTTTTGTACCTTTTATACTGTTCCCAGAAGGTCTTTTATTAAACCTTTCTTAAAGAAATATAATTTTAGACAATGTAGATTGGCACTGAAATTTTTACAATCATACGTAGTTTGTGACAGAGCTGCAGAGCCATCTTTGGCATACGCTACGAATAAGAAAACTTATGGGGGACTGATGATTTTGCTGGTGCAGATAAAATGCAAGGTGGCTATGTTTTTAAGGGTTTTCAATAATATTGTACACATGTATACTTGACTGACTATTTGGTATTTCCATGAACTGTGATTGTGAAGAATGCACATTTTAATTGTTTTAGCTAATTTTGTAAATATGTACATTTGATTGACTATTTTGATGTGTCCATGATATATGTGCATGATTTATTTATTTATTTATTTTTCTCTGCTTTTATGACTTTGAAATAAAAAGTTGAATAAAGTGTTTTGAATTGAATTGAATTGAGTGGGGTGCATGTACAAAATCTTCTGTGGGACAAATGGCAGGGCACCTGAAATGAAGATGGTGATGAGCATTCCTGAGAAATCAGGGCACCACAAATATGTCTGCTTGTATTATGCAAAACACAATCAACAGGCTATGAACACTTGCTGGCCTATTACGATGTCAGGCGGACTTGCTTCTGCCCGACACCCTCTCGGAAACTGAACCGACCGAACTCCGGTTGGCGGTCCCGACCGCCTCATTGTGATGCGACTGCACATGGCGCAGTCGCATTCCGGCAGTTCCCTATCTGAGCATGTGTTACGGCCGTAAACCGGCTGTAGTACATGCTCCCATAGGGAAATGTGAGGTGGTGTTAATCCCTTCACCCTGTGGCAGGCACCTCGGCCACCAATCGGAGTCCGCAAAGGAAAGGGGGCCCTGCTATGGGCCCCCAAACATGCTTTCCAATAGGGTTTCCATGTCGGAAAGGCCGGCATGGAAACCCTGCCGGAAACCGTGCATCGTAATCTGGACGGCGTAAACCATCGTCCATTTGGATTACGGGCCCGTTCCGACTGCCCAATGGGCTCCTTGAGCCTGTCAGAAGCCAGCTGGAATGACTGGCCAGTTTCAATTCTGACCGGCTGAATCAAAATCAGCCGGTCAGAATTGAAACCGATGATGTCGACGATGTCTGCCGTAAGGCCTCTGACCAGAGGTTGGAGGCCTTACGACCCACATCGTAATAGGCCCCATACTCTTTCTTTCGCAAGCCTTGGGAGAAAGGGCATAGCTATCATAGGAGAATAACTGTGAGGTCCAATCTTCAGGATGCACAGGACATGCTTAACTTTGCACACTGCTCCCTTTTGGAAATGCCTATTCCAAACCTCCTGAATGTGAGCATCTTGAGGGGATGAAGAGGCCAGTGGAGTGTTCAGCGTGTGGTGCTTGCCTGGAATGAAGCTCTATGTCTCTGCTGAATGCACTATATTGAACACATAAGCAAAAAGAAGTAGGACTACATGTCCCATGCAGCCACAGGGCTCTCATGGGACTTTAAAATGGTGGAGGTCATCTTGAAAACTTAGAGTATAAGTATGTTGTTTTCCATAACATCCTTGCTAGGTAATAGTGTTACACAGTTGCTGCAGCTGGAAATTTGTTTTTCAGAAGTTTGGAACCCATGCAATCTGTTATGCTTGGAAGTGGATGAAAGACATCATTTGTATCAGAGAAGTATTCTAGCATGCCACTCGCCTTAAAAAAATAAACTTTGCACTTGAATATTATTCCCGGACTCTTTCATTAAGGTTTGAGAACTCTTTCATTGCACTTATTTGTTTCTCACATGTAGTCATCCATTATGGATTACAAACTCTATACTGCACTTGTTTGTTTCTCTAAGTGGAATTATAAGAACTTCCTTTTGGACAGATTTTATATTCTTCTTTAAACACATATGGTATTAATGTATTGCTTTAGATGAGCTTTCGTTTGTTGGTTATTTGGGCAAACTATAGATATTATTGAGGGCGTTTCATCAACTGGTTATGCGTAATGTAATCAGAATGACAGAACCTTATAACAGAACCATGAAGTTATTTCTCTTAAGCTTAAGCACACAAAACACAATAACTTAGAGTGTTATTCGTTAAATAAACTGCAATTGTGTTTAATCTCTAGGAAAATATTGAGTTTCATTCAACTATATAGAGTTGGAAACACCCAGATTGTCAACAGGTATATACTCTAAGGTATAAGAAGTAAGATGCCAGAGTCAATGTTATAGCAATACTAAAAGTCTTCTCTTGTCTTTAGATATCAACACTCCTGCAGTGCAGATCGAGCACAGATGTGCAACCAGACAATGTGCGAATATCCAGTGTATCTGTTTCTCTCACTTGTCGCGTTCCCCTTTCCAGAGTTGAATTCTAAGCTGCAAATTTGTTAGTGTGTGTTTGAAAGTGGGTTTGGAGAAGTGTGGAAGCACACAACACTCCAGATGGATCTGGATTGCAAGGTTAGTGCATCTTGACACCAATATGCTCAACCAAACCATAGACTGCACTGCTACTGAGATAGTTTATGCCTATCACAGATGTCACCAGTGCTGGAGGACATGATGATGTGGGACCTGAGCAATTTTGTAGTTCTTGAGACTCCTGCAAGAGTTATAAAGGAAGCTATGCACATTAGCTGCTGGTGATGGCGAGAATGCCTGTATTCCAGCCCATAGATAGATAGCTGCTGAGCTCTGAAGGCCTGGATGGGGTTCAGTGACTAAATATCGAGGGACAGAATATCGACTGTCCAGAATATCAATGTCAAAATATCGAGGGACAGAATATCGAGTCCCTATCTACAAACAGGTAAGTACTAAAATATCGAGTACAAAATATCGATGTTTAAAATATAGTTAACTAAGGGGCTCATTACGATGGCGGGCGGAAGCACAACCGCAGTGCTGGCGGATGCAAAAACCACCAGTTACCGCCGGCACGCAGCAGTCCACACGCCCGCCCAATTACGATGCGAAAAGTAGGCCAAACACCGCCGGCAAGCCAGCAACACCGTCCGCCATCAAAGTGCGCCCGTACACGTAGCGGCGCAGCCTAACTGACACACACCGTCCGACGAAACACGTCCCGCCCGGCGTATAAATTACGATGCCGCAAACAAACGGCTCCCACGGCCAAGAGATACCGTACGACAAACCGAAGCGGCAACACGGACGCCGAGCACGGACAACGAAGAAGCGGCTCCCCGAGCATGAATCCAGCACTGCAGGCCCTCCCCATGCTCCTGCTGATGCACCACCAAGGACGCAACGTACCGCAGAGACGCAGGTAGGCACACACACAACAAGTGCACGCAAACAGCGCACACAGTGCAAGGGCGGAAAAGCGGACAACCCCCACCAGCGCGTGTACACTACACATCCACCATTGCATCCACATATGACACACAGGCCAAATCGTAACATCGCGTAACACATGTGTACACACCACCTGGGACTAGGAACCAACCACCCCGTCACGGCCACAAAGCGCCGATGACGCCGCCACACATGCGCACAACGCAGAGGCCAACCGCAGCGCCATGCATGCGTCGCACACAGACACAGGGACACAACCAAGCAGACCACACATCAGCCCCACCCCGAACGCACATGACACGTGACAGGCCTGCCACAGACATGTCCCCAATGCCCAATTCACGGACAACACCCAACGCCACACAACCGACGCACACATGTCAGTGAAGACACGCAACAGCAGGACACACCCCAGTGTAACAAACATGGCGTAGCACACAGCGGCGGCAACACCAACTAGGAGAAGCAGGGCTCCTTCGGGAAGAGGAACGCCAGTACCACACTGAAACACCCATACCACCCTGCACATATGAACAAGACATATAAAACGGAACACCAAAGAGCCCGGGGACCGACAACAGGTGGCCCAAGAATAACATTCACACACAAGGCCCAACGCAGAGCGGAAAGGCAGCCTGCCGCCCACACAAGGGAGAGCAGACAGCACTGAATGACCTTCCATTCCAACTCCGAAACCACAGCCCTACGACAGAAGCCGGTGAATACAGCCATTGTCCAAGAATAGACCAACACAGGCATGCCGAGGAGACCGACCACAGGGCAGATAGCGCATATCACAGAAGCACACAACGGACGGGGAAGAAAGAAGAAAACACTCCCCCATGTCGGCCACATGCAAGTTAATTGGAAGGAGTCACACATCACTGACCTTGAACTGTCTGAGAAGCATGTGGGATGAGGGCCCGTGTCCTCCAAACAAGCCAACAGAACACAAGTCCTGTCTCCCTACGACTACACAGAGCTCACAGCAACCTCGGAGCGTGCACATTGCAGACTGCACACACAGCCGGAGCACGCCACCACAACACACCGCTGCGAAATGGCAACCGCAACACACCTACCCAACTACGCCGAACAGCTCAAGCTGTACAAAACCAACCTGTTTCATATATTGGGATGCGATCTCCTGTCCCTGCTGAACGTAAGTTACCGACTGACTTACCGCATCACATTGTTCAGCTGCGTCATGCCCGTCTTCTACTGTCGGAGGTGTCCCTACCAGCATCCCGTGGAGATATGCCTCTCCAACCCGGCATGTCTGAAGGCGGACCTGCTACCACTACTCCTCCCTCTGGACGCACACGACAGGGCCTGCTCTGCCTATGGGGGCATGGCGTATGTGGCCAACATCGCACCCGCACTGAAATGGGACCACTGTGCCTCCACACGACGGATCATCGAGAACAGCTACATCGAATGTCACCCAGCATGCCCCATCATGGTCCTCCAAGGGACAACTTACGAACAACACCTTGACAGCCACCATCCGCTACATTGGCTGGCAAACATGTACACCACCAATGACATGGAAGCCCTGCTGGACGGCATCGCATACCTGACAACCTGTAAATTCGTCGGACCACAACGCAGGTTCCCCGATTGACCTATGATGTCCAACCCCGCACCCATGCTTAGCTTCCGCACGGACTGGCCAGTCACCACCACAACAGCCATACCAAACGACCGGCAACTGTAACCACACCATCAACGACATCGCCATGACATCGGATATGACCGGGACATGCACACTGTTCCCCATCACATCCAGGAACACCGCATGCATTGTGGGAGGCAGTGGCATGGGCTCTGTGTATCGCACCCACATGGACGGAACTGCACAAACAACCAGGACACGACATGGATCCAGCGCACATGGACACACACACCGCTCAGTGGACATGAATAGGTCGCCTGGAGTCTGTGGGTGCTGCACCCTCCCACCCCCGCCCCGGGAATCCCATACCAGGACCTTTGCATGGACGACAAGTGCATACAACAACAACACGACCCCAGTGACTGTGACATGTCCAGTAACCACCACAGTGCAACAACAAGTGGCACGCCGCTGCATGCACACAAGCACATGCCCTGATGTCATCTCACATGCACACGTGCATGAGGAACAACCGCAGCAAACCTGTCACATGGAACTGAGATGGACTGTGCCCATGATGCCAAGCGGTCTGGTAGGCTACATGTATACCGTCTGTGTCAAAGTCCGCAGCTCCGCAGCTATACGTAAATGTACATTAGCACAGCCTTGGCCAAGCAGATGTCACTCTGAAGCCCACATCCCACATGCAACAGCCAATCACATGTAACCCCACACCCTATCCCATTTGCAATCATGCTCAGTATATCCTCAACATGTATTCCGCTGCCAGTAGTGTCCACTATACTGCATCACAGAGGACAGAAGACTCAATATAATGTTTGAAACCAAAACTGTCTCCGCTGACTCATTTCACAAGTACGAATGAGAGAGGATGAGAGTATGTGAAGTACACGGCAGTCGTGACATGACCATGTAGTCCACTGGTATTGGATGTCAACGCAAATGAGTAGCACAACTGTGGAAGACACACATGTGTCGTGTGAAGTCGTATGGACGCAGTGCTCAGGTGGGTGGGTGTGACGGGTAGATGCGCACATGCCAAGTTGGAGCACGCCGTGTTGGGAGGGCTCATGAACAGTACACCACCGCTTCCCTGGGCATTGTGAGAGGACACCTGTCGGGGGAGTGAACACGTGTGTGCACAGCAGCCGGGCACACGTACAAAGCGGTACCAGGCGCACCTCAGCCCACCCTCTGTGGACAAGCTGGATCCTGTTGTGCGCCCGCCATGCCCCTTGACAAGGCACACACAGCCCCAGTCGACCAGGTGTAACCCCAACATAGTCAATCCGCACAGGCGATACAGGGCACGGGATGGCAGTGGAGCATGGTGTGTGAGAGGTCTCCTCGCGCTCCTCCTGGTCATATCACGCAGGCAATAGAACCTCAACGTCTAGCATGGCACAAGTCAAATGGAAGTGTAGGGGGACGCACCACAGCACGAGCAGCACTGACATCACGGGAGGTGGCTCGCACCATCCCATCCATTGCCCATCATACCAACCACGCCACATGCCATTGCGACTAAGTGCAAGCGCGTGCGCCACCACCCCCGAGTCCTCCCCAGAGAGGCCAAAGAGTGAATGTGTGGGCCATCAGCCACAGACGGACGCGGCCTGGCCGCAAGGGCAGCCACAGCCACTGGGTGTCGCAGGTGGCGGATCCGGAAGGCGAAGACTGTGATGCATAGTCCATGCAGGCCGGGTCTCCATTTGGGGCACCACGCAGGTGGACGGCGTCCCGCCACACATCATACCCTGAGACAGCCCACTCGTGCAACTGGACCCACACATACACTCCTTGCCCTCTCTGGTGCGAGCTTGGGGCTGCCTGTGCAAGCGCTAGCCTCGCAGGTGAGCATGCATATTGGGGGAGCGAGGGGAGGACATGAGGGCTGGGGCGAAGATGACTGTATCACTGTCAGTTAGTACAAGGGATGACCCAGATGTGGAAAGGAAGAGACGTGTCCCGTGTGTACTGCAACTAGTCGCCAATCCAACTACCCCCCATGTCCGGAATGTAAGCCCGCACCTAGGCCCGCCCATCCGCCACATCGAACATACCACCAGCACGACAACCTTCCCATTCGAAACACTGACTGGGGGTGGCGACCAGTGAACAATCATGTGTAGCCTACCCACGGGTACATGTGGGCCCTCCATGATCCATGTCACCTGCGGCAAAGTCATGACATGCGCAATGAGGGAAGTGAGGAGAGCTGTCCGCCCCACGCGCAGAAGGTGCATCAGCTCCACAGACCCAGCAGCGAGTCCAGCAGGGGTCACATGTGCAGGGGCAGCTGTGCCTGGTGTGAAGGCACATGCATATAGACAGCACATCGACCAATGTGTAGTCTGCCCACATCTACAGTCCATCATCATGCGGACATAGGAATTGAACACAGGGCAACACATCTTAGTTGGTGCACCCACCGTGACCAACAATGCGCAATCATCGACGTACCCGCCCTGTGCATGGCCCCCCACCCAACGGAGGCACATCCAGTGCCACCATCCCACACACACAAGCCTTCCACGGAACATGCTGTGTCCAATGGTCAGTACAGAGTCAGCGCCCATCTGGTGGATCCTGAACAGGAGACACATGCACACACATGCCAGCTCCCACTATGTACGTCTGCCACCTGGCACGTGCAATGTAACCTCTCACCTGTGACGTGTGACTGCAAGCACACAGCCGTCTTGGCATGGGGCTGTCAATGTGGACACCTGTCAATGTTTCGGGAGGTGCGATCCGTACAGTGCTGTACATAGGGTGCAGTGCTGACACCTACTACTGTCTCATATCCCCTCGTGCCACAGGTCCCACTTGTTTTGGCCGCTCAGCCTGTGCCCACATCGTCGTCGTCGTGTGCCATACTCATCCAGCCGCGGAAGCAGTTCCATGCTCAGCAGACATTCATGTTGCCGTGGCGTTGCCGCTTGACGGATATGCAGTCAGTCCCCATCAGCACGCCCCGCAAGTCATTGGGGCCTAGATCCCCATGTGCATGCACATGGCAGTGGTTTGTATCACTAGCCATTGCCATTGTTGGGAGACCTGTGTAAGTGTATTGTGGCCGTGCCGTCCCAGCTTGACAGCTGGGCTGTGGCTCATGTGCTTGCTCAGTCATGTCAGTGATGTGTATGCGAAATTGCTATGTGTCGTGTTGCTTTGACATGTGTCCTCTGCCATTGTCCCTAGGCGGAGACCGAACATTGATCGCCCATACCAATTGCTGGCGGACATGGACGATACAGAGGTTATTAGGAAGTTTCGGCTGGACAGGCCAACCCTGCATCGACTGTGTGCCATGTTAGAACCCCATCTCCGTCCCCGCAGGGTGTATCCGACTGCTGTCACCCCCACGGCTAAGGTGATGGCCGCCATGCATTTCTTCGCCACTGGGTCATTCCAGCACACAGTGGGCATTGGAGGAGGGATGTCCCAGCCCATGTTCAGCAAGGTGCTGAGGGATGTACTGGCAGCCATGATGCTGTACTGAAACAGGTACATCCGCTTCCCCAGGGCTCGTGAATTGGCGGCAGTGAAGGGTGCATTCTATGCCCTTGGCAGAATCCCACACGTCGTTGGAGCCATTGACTGCACACATGTCGGCCTTGTTCCACCACAGGCCACTGAGCACCTGTACCGCAACAGGAAGCACACGCACTCCCTGAATGTGCAAGTGGTGTGCCTTGCGGACATGGTGATCACCCACGTGTGTGCAAAGTTCCCAGGCTCGGCCCATGACGCACACATAATGCGCAACAGCATCTTGCCACGACTGATGTCCAATATGCAACAGGATCGTGGCTGTATTGTCGGTGAGTATGTGGAGTGGTGTAGCGTGCTGGTTGTGCGATGCTGTCCCCTGTCCAGTTGGAATAGCAACGGTTCTCTGTGTCCCTCACACCCAGGTGACTCTGCGTACCCAAATGGGGCATGGCTGCTCAGTCCATTGAGGAATCCTCGCACCCCAGCAGACGATCGCTACAATGAGGCACATGGGAGGACCAGACGTGTGGTCGAGCGTACCTTTGGCCTCCTCAAGTCCAGGTTCAGGTGCCTGGACCGCACCGGGGGTGCGCTGGCGTACTCCCCACAGAAGGTGTGCCGGATAGTGGTGGCGTGCTGCATGCTGCACAATCTGGCCATTCGGAAGCAGATCCCCCTCATCGTGGATGACGGAGATCAACCAGGGCCCCAGCCCGCAAACCAGGACAGCTCGAGTGAGGAGGACAGCGGAGAGGAGGAAGCTGGTAATGTGCGGCAGCAGCTCATCACCCGCTACTTCACTTGACGGTGAGTGTCCATGTACGACGGCTGATGTGGCTGTATCTGTGCAGGTGTGTGTGTGCTGTGTCAGGGTGGCCGTTTGTTCACTGCGTGCTGTGTGTCAACGCTCCATGGCCAGGGTAGTATGCCACTGTTGGTGGCTGTGGCATTGTGCCCTATTGCTCTGTGCGATGTGTGTACATTGCTTGTAGTTGTTGACATGTACTGTGTGATGGGTGTGTGACACACTCATTGAATGTGCTCCTGTTCTGTCTCCCACCCCTAGGTCCCTACAGGCCCTCCGGATTCCATTGCCATGCCACGCATCAGGTGCCTTTCCGCCCAAGGTGGCCGTTGTATTCCGTACAAATAAAACACAGGGCACAAACAGCAGTTAGTGTAAGAGGTGCATTTATTTCAAACTGTGACATGTGATTGTGTGTAAGGTGATGACAAAAGTGGTGCATGCAGTGACAATGAGCTGTCGGTCATGGCTGCGTGATGCTCAGGGTGTACCCACTGGTTCTATGTCCATAGTCCAACACACACATGCCATCCAGATGGCTGTGTGGAGTGGGATCGTAGTCCAAGTCAATGCAGTGGCTGGTCAAGGAAGGCTGGCGGAAGGCTGGCTGGCTGCCTCACTTGCGTTTGGAGCGTGCGAAGTCCTCCCGGGAGATCGGTTTCCACTTCGGACGGCCCCTTCCACGTTTGCGAGGGGGTGCCTGCTTGCGACATGCTGGTGGTTGAGGTGTGCTCACTGGCTGTGGACGCAGGGGAACTGGACACTGCTGCTCGACCCTGCGCCCCGGCAGGTGGTGGCGGAGGGGGAGCTGCTGTCCCTGGCTGTGACCTCACCGCCACCACCAGCTGGCCCATGAGGTCCACGAGTTGGCCCATACGGGCGTCCATGGACCTCAGCACCCCCAGCACCTCCCGCGTGTCTGAAGCAGACCTGACCCATTGTCCTTGGGCCTCTTCATAGGCCCCAAGGACTCTGGCCATTTGAGGCAGGGCATGGCTCCCAGGGAGGCTGGCGTTTCCCTGACCCTGCTCCTCCTACCAGTCCTGCTGCCACCGGCCTGCCCACTAGCCACATTGCTCACCACGGTCCTCGCTGTGGCTCCCAGGGTGGATCCAGTCGGCCGGGCCACCACCTGCGCTGGGGCTGGTGCCAGCGAAGACGTGGTGGTGGTGGCGGCGGTGGTGGTCGGTGCGGCGATGGTGGCGGTTGCGGCAGTGGTAGTGGCCGCAATGACCGTGGGTGTGGCCGCAACGACAGTGGCAGCAGGGGGCTGGGAATGTTCAGCAGCCCTGGATGATGGGTTGGTGGGTAGGAGGGGTCCTGGGGAGCGGCTGGGCCCTGCCACACCAGATGGGCCTGCTTGGTGGTCCGTGTCCAAAGAGGAGGACAGATCCTCCACATCCGTGTGTCCTCGTTGGGGGCTTGTAGGCTGGCTGTGCTGGCTGCTGGCTCCATCCCCAGCATCCAGCAGTTCGTCACCTGTGGA
Source organism: Calotriton arnoldi (assembly GCA_963921515.1). NCBI lineage: Eukaryota > Metazoa > Chordata > Amphibia > Caudata > Salamandridae > Calotriton > Calotriton arnoldi. The sequence goes on from CAWUFW010017351.1 coordinate 103,892, forward strand.
GAGAATGAGATTTGTTATTGTGTTGCACCTGGCGAAGTATGTATTTGTCGTCTGACATTAACAGTTCGTGCAATCTCGTACATGGGTTTCCCGGAGGCGTGTGTGTGGCTGTAGCATTTGTAGTTGTGTGTGCTTGGCAATGGGACTGTGTGCTGTGCACATGTGGCATGGGACGGATTGGCCATGCCGATGGGTGTGTTGCTGTGCCCCTACTTATTGTGACTCTGGTGTATGCGGGCTCCTGGCCCATCCTGGGTCTGGTTTGTACTTTGCTTTTGGTGTTCAGATGGGACGCTTAGGAACGCATATGGCAACATGGGGGCCATGCCCCAGATTCGCATTTGGGAGGGGATATGCTTTTGGGGTTCAAATGGAACGCTTAGGAACGCATATGGCAACATGGGGGCCATGCCCCAGATTCGCATTTGGGAGGGAATATGCTTTTGGGGTTCAAATGGAACGCTTAGGAACGCATATGGCAACATGGGGGCCATGCCCCAGATTCGCATTTGGGAGGGAATATGCTTTTGGGGTTCAAATGGAACGCTTAGGAACGCATATGGCAACATGGGGGCCATGCCCCAGATTCGCATTTGGGAGGGAATATGCTTTTGGGGTTCAAATGGAACGCTTAGGAACGCATATGGCAACATGGGGGCCATGCCCCAGATTCGCATTTGGGAGGGAATATGCTTTTGGGGTTCAAATGGAACGCTTAGGAACGCATATGGCAACATGGGGGCCATGCCCCAGATTCGCATTTGGGAGGGAATATGCTTTTGGGGTACATGCTGTGAGCCATGGGTGCCGAACGTGACATGTGTTGTGGCAGCATGACAGTGCATGGTTTGAGGTGTGTGCATGCTTGACATGGCCTGCATATTTGCTGTCTGTTGTGATTACTGGACATGGCATTGGACGCATCGTTATGAGTGAGTGATGGTTGTGTGCCAGCCAACGTATTGCAGTTGTCCCATCTCCTTGGTGTGCGTGCTGCCCTGTGCCATGTGCATCACTGCAGTGCTCGTGGGGGTGTGGCCCATGTTGTGTGTTGTTGCTCACAGTGTGTCGTGCGCTTCATTGACTTCTGGCACATGGTTGGTCATGGGCATGTATCTTAGCGTGACTGCTGTATGTGTGGCAGCTGTGCGGATGACATGCCTTTCATGAGACTGGGGCTGACGGATGGGATGGATGGTATGTTGTATGTGCATGGTGTGTCTGTGTGTTTGATGGGTTCAGTGGTGTTCGTGTGCATTTATGTTGTTCCGCTCTGTTGCGTCTAGTGTTGTTTGTCTTACATAGGCGTAGTTGTGGGGTGTGTGGTTGACAGGCAGTAGGGGCTACATGGACAGGACTTCAATGGTGTTTCGGTTGTGTGTGATGAGTTGCACAGTGGCTGCCGTGTGGTACTATATTCAGTGTGGCTTGTGCATGCAGACGTGGCTCCTTGGGTGTTGCTATGTCTGTGATGGGTCATGTGGGGTGTGAGTCTGTTGTTCATGTCCGTGTGCACATTGTTCACTTGTTCGTGACGGTGGGCGGTGCTGCGTGTTCGTCTGCTACGTGACATGTCCCATGTGTTGGTCGTGTTCCGGTCCTCATGCCTCCAGTAATCCAGCCCTGTCCAGTTTCCCACCTGCAAGTTGTTCGTGCGTGCACTGTACTGGATGCCACATGGCTCTAAGCGGGGGTGCTCCATGTTGCAGGTCTGTGGGGGTGGGGGGTGTTGTGGGTCGTGGGGGTGGCTGGACACCCACTGACACCGATTGCTGTGGACCGTGATGTCTGCCTTTCGGCTGTCGTTGTGCACTGCGGTGGCTGACACGTGGCTGTGGGGTGTGGGGGATGCTCCTCCTTGCTGTGCTGTGGGACTAGGGGCCTGGTGTGTGTTGTACTTGTGCTGTCCACCGTCCCACCCACTGCACTTTGTGTTCCTGCCACTTACCTGTTACTTGTCGGTTAGTGCAGCTGTGGCGGACACATGGGTGTGGTGGGTGCTCGTTGTGGCACTTCTGGCATATTTGGGGACCTGTTGGTGGTTACGTGGCTGGCTGAGTGTACACATGTCCCCACGTATCTTACAGTTGTTCGGTTTGGGCTGTGTGTGGTGGTGTCTGTTGCATGTGTGTGTGATGTGTTGTGTATTGTGTGCTGGACATGGGGGTGTTTGTCCCTGGGAGCTGTGGCATGGTGGTAGTGCATGTGAGTACATAGCGGTGTGCTGGTATACATTAGTTTGTACTTACCAGCCTCCACTCCCCTGCTAATCCGGCGAGGATCTCCGGATGTATTATGACTCGCACCTTCTCCTCCCACGCTTTGAAGGTCTTGAAGAGCGCGGGATTCCCTCCGCCAGTGACGGCAGCCAGCTCTCTGTTTTTGCCCTCCTTCTTCTTGACCAGGCTCTTGACATCATTCCAACGTTTGTTTATTTCTCCTCTGTTCCTGGGCAGGGTCCCGACTGCATTGACCTGGTCTACGATCCGGTTCCACATTCTGATTCTGGTGGCTAGTGGTGTGTGCTGGACCATGTTCCCATAGATTTGTGGGTACACCTTGATGATCTCGTCGACCATGACCGTCAGCTCAATGGGCGTGAACTTGGGCATTCTTTGTGGTGCCATGGTGTTTGTGGTGCTGGTGCGGTGTGTGTTGTGTAATGTGCAGGGGGTTTGTGGTGCAGGTGTTTGGTGGTGGTGGTGGTGGTGGTGGTGGTGGTTGTGATGTGTGCGTTTCTGTGGTGTGCTGCTGTCCTTGCTGTGTCACTGTGTCCTCTCCTCTCCTCTCTGGTTTGCAATGTTGCAAGGGGTTGTGGTCTGTGGGAGTGCTGCTTTTGTACTTACCTATGTGGGTGTGTCCTCATGGTCTGTTGTTTTCAGGTGTGTTGTGTCTGGGGTTCTGGCCTTTGTAGTTTTTGTTTGTCCGGGGGGTGTTTTCGGGATGTGTACTGTGCTTGTGTATTTGTGCGTGCCTTGCTGTGTGGACTTGTTGGCCATGTTGTGTGCTATTGGTTTTGTGAGCGGATGGTTTCTGTGCAGGTACGTGGGCGCCATGGCTTCTGCCGTGTCGATTCTCATCGGCGTTGTTTGCACTGGCGGGCGGTATATTTGTAGTTTTCCCGCGCTCATGGCGGTGCGATCGTAATTTCACGTGCGGTGTGTCGGCCGTGAGGGCGGGCGGTTTTGTGTTGTCGTGCGTGTTTCCGTCCGTGGCGGGCGGTTTGACTCCGACTCGGACGATGGCGGGCGGTATCTTGTGTGATTTTTCCGCCGATGGCGGTTTTCGGTTTGTGTAATTGTAATGGCGTGGTCGGTGTTCAGACGGTGTGTGCGGGCGGATTTTTGCCGCTTCCATGCCTGGCGGATTTTTTTACACCGGGTATCGTAATGGGCCCCTAAACAATTTATTTAATATTAAATAATAATTTAAAAATTATTGTTGCATTCTAATAAAATAATTAAAAATATACCTTATATTTTTAAATATATTGTGTTTTTTATCTATTGTAAAATTATAATAATAAATATTATGACATAATAATATTTAGGGGCCGATTCTGATTCCGGCCGGAAATCTCCCCGACCGAGCTGGACCCGGAGAGAATTCCGACCGAATCGGACCCTAGCAGTCCGACCGAACGAGTACGATGCGCACGCATGCTATCGGACTCGAGTCGGTCGGACTCCCATTGAAGTCAATGGGAGCCTGTCGTACAACGCGTACGCGGGCTCCCATTGACTCAATGGGTGCGAGAGCGGACAAGGGCGCCCCTACAGCGTGTACGCGTCCATGCGCATCGCGGCGTACATGCACAGGTAGGGGGACCCATGGTCCCCCCTGTGTGCGACTCGCGCGCCTACGCGTACAGGGGGTCCGACGCGTACCCCCAAAGTCCGGCTCCGACAGCTTTTCGAGCCGGACGGCGCGAGTCGATCGGACTGCTCGCAGCGCGCATCGTGACTTACCCGGCCGGGAAACGTCTCCATAGCGCGGTGCGAGTCGTGTCCATGCGAGTCGGTCGGAGCGTGTTGAAGCCGCGTTCGAGTCGGTCGGCGATTTCGCGGGTGCTTGCATCGTACTCGCTCGGCCGGACCCGCGTACGATTCGGTTGGGAAACAGGGCTCCAAATCGGATCCGGTGAATCCAAATCCGATTCAGAGCACTACCGGCCGAGATCGGAATCGGCCCCTTAATATTATAATTATAAAAATGTATATATGTTAAACAACAATTACTAAAACATTGTATTAATATTCTTTATTGTTTAAAAAAATATGTAAAATGTTAATAAAATAAAAAACTGTTCTAATGTGTATTAATTATTAATATTAATATTTTAATATTAATAATACAAACATATTTAGTTTGTATAATAAAATTAAACTATGTTATTGTTTTGTGAACTTTATTGTAAAATATTTACAGTATATTATGTGAATAAATACTTACCAAATTTTGTAACAGTTGTAACAATATTAAAATTGAAAAACAATATGTTGTACTTATTAAAAAATATGTACCAATTTACAAAATGTCATTTAAAAAAATTGAAATGCATCATGCTATATTTGTAAAATATATACAATTGTAAAATATAATTTTGTTCATTATAAACTATTTGTTACAATAATTTACTTGTTAAAATATACATACTAATAAAAACAGAATTCTCTGTAATAAATACACTATCCTACAAATACTTATGTGATTATTTTTCTAATGTTCAATAAAAAATAACATTTTGAATGAACTTATCACTTCTATGTTTTATATAATAAAATTGGTGAAATGAAAAAAATCTCTATTTTTTTAACTACCTTTTCATTGCTATCACTTTAAATGTACATAAAAATTTTTTTCTTATAATTAATTTATTTCAAGTATATCATTTTAATAAAATAAAATATATATAAAAAATATATTCTTGTTCAACATATAACTAAATATGTTTTAAATATGTTTACCTTAAATAATATTATTACACTATATTAAAAAAATACTCACCTAAATTATACTTACAACTCAACTCAACATAAACACCCAATACTATTTTTTATTTAATTAACCTTTTTACTACTCAAAGTACACTCTGTATTAAATTATAATAGATGCTGGACACTGACCCTAATTAATTTACTATTCCAACTCCAGTCTAAAATTAATTGGAGTAGATGCTGGACACTGACCCTAATTAATTTACTATTCCCATTCCAGTCTATATTTAATTGGGGTAGGTGCTGGACACTGACCCTAATTAATTTACTATTCCAACTCCAATCTAAATTTAATTGGGGTAGGTGCTGGACACTGACCCTAATTAATTTACTATTCCCACTCCAATCTATATTTAACTGTGGTAGGTGCTGGACACTGACCCTAATTAATTTACTATTCCCACTCCAGTCTAAAATTAATTGGGGTAGGTGCTGGACACTGAGCCTAATTAATTTACTATTCCAACTCCCATCTAAATTTAATTGGGGGAGGTGCTGGACACTGACCCTAATTAATTTACTATTCCTATTCCAGTCGGTATTTAATTTGGGTAAATGCTGAACACTGAGCCTAATTAATTTTCTATTCCAACTCCAATCTAAATTTAATTGGGGTAGGTGCTGAACACTGACTTTAATTAACTTACTAAACCCACTCCAATATATATTTAATTGAAGTAGGTGCTGGACACTGACCCTAATTAATTTACTATTCCCACTCCAATCTATATTTAGGGGCCGATTCCGATCTCGCCCGGTAGGGCACCGAATCGGATTCGGCTTAACCGGATCCGATTCGGAGGCCTAGTCTCCGACCGATTCGCACGGTCATCCGCGCGAGCAAGTACGATATGCGAGCGTACGCGAAATCGCCGACCGACTCGTATGGACACGACTCGCACCACGCAATGGAGACGTTACCCGACCGAGCAAGTACGATGCGCACTTCGAACAGCCCGACCGACTCGTAGCGTCCGGCTCCAAAGAGCTGTCGGAGCCGGACTTCGGGGGTCCGTGTCGGACCCCCCTGCACGCGTAGCCGCACGAGTCGCACACAGGGGGGACCCAAGGGTCCCCCCTAAACATGCATGTACGGTGCGAGTCGCTCCAACGCGTACCCACTGTAGGGGGCCCCCCTGTCGTGACGTACCCATTCAGTCAATGGGAGCCCGTGTACGCGTTGTACGAACGGCTCCCATTGACTTCAATGGGAGTCCGACCGAATCGAGTCGGGCAGCATACGGCCGCATCGTACTCGCTCGGTCGGACTGCGGGAGTCCGACTCGGTCGGAAATCTCTCCGGATCCGGCTCGGTCGGAGAGATTTCCGGCCTGAATCGGAATCGGCCCCTTAATTGGGGTAGGTGCTGTACACTGACCCTAATTAATTTACTATTTCCACTCCAGTCTAAAATTAATTGGGGTAGGTGCTGGACACTGACTTTAAATAATTTACTATTCCAACTCCAGTCTATATTTAATTGGGGTAGGTGCTGGACACTGACGCTAATTAATTTACTATTCCAACTCCAGTCTAAATTTATTTGGGGTAGGTGCTGGACACTGACCCTAATTAATTTACTATTCCCACTCCAGTCTATATTTAATTGGGGTAGGTGCTGGACACTGACCCTAATTAATTTACTATTCCCATTCCAGTCTGTATTTAATTTGGGTAAATGCTGGACACTGAGCCTAATTAATTTACTATTCCAACTCCAATCTAAATTTAATTGGGTAGGTGCTGGACACTGACTTTAATTAACTTACTAATCCCACTCCAATATATATTTAATTGGAGAAGGTGCTGGACACTGACCCTAATTAATTTACTTTTCCCACTACAGTCTAAAATTAATTGGGGTAGGTGCTGGACACTGACTTTAAATAATTTACTATTCCAACTCCAGTCTATATTTAATTGGGGTAGGTGCTGGACACTGACCCTAATTAATTTAATATTCCAACTCCAGTCTAAATTTATTTGGGGTAGGTGCTGGACACTGACCCTAATTAATTTACTATTCCCACTCCAGTCTATATTTAATTGGGGTAGGTGCTGGACACTGACCCTAATTAATTTACTATTCCAACTCCCATCTAAATTTAATTGGGGAGGTGCTGGACACTGACCCTAATTAATTTACTATTCCAACTCCAATTTAAAATTAATTGGGGTAGGTGCTGGACACTGACCCTAATTAATTTACTATTCCCACTCCAGTCTATATTTAATTGGGGTAGCTGCTGGACACTGACCCTAATTAATTTACTATTCCATCTCCAGTCTAAAATTAATTGGGGTAGGTGCTGGACAGTGACCTTAATTAATTTACTATTCCAACTCCAGTCTAAAACTAATTGGGGTAGATGCTGGACACTAACTTTAATAAACTTACTAGTCCCACTCCAATCTATATTTGGGGGCCGATTCCGATTCGGGCCGCAAATCTCTCCGACCGAGCCGGACCCGGAGAGATTTCCGACCGAATTGGACCCTAGCAGTCCGACCGAACGAGTACGATGCGCACGCATGCTATCGGATTCGATTCGGTTGGACTCCCATTGAAGTGAATGGGAGCCGGTCGTACAACACGTACGCGGGCTCCCATTGACTCAATGGGTGCGAGGCGAACAAGGGCGCCCCCTACAGCGGGTACGCGTCGAAGCGGGTCGCGCCGTACATGCACAGGTAGGGGGGACCCATGGGTCCCCCCTATGTGCGACTCGCGCGGCTACGCGTACAGGGGGGTCCGACACGGACCCCCAAAGTGCGGCTCCGACAGCTCTTTTGAGCCGGACGGCGCGAGTCGGTCGGACTGCTCGAGGCACGCATCGTACTTACCCGGCCGGGGAACGTCTCCATTGCGCGGTGCGAGTCGTGTCCGTGCGAGTCGGTCGGAGCGGTCGGCTTTCGCGAACGAGTCGGTCGGTGCGGTTGGGTCTCGCGAACGAGTCAGTCGGAGATTTCGCATCGTACTCGCTCGCCCGGACGCACGTACGAATCGGTTGGGAAACAGGGCTCCGAATCGGATCCGGTAAAGCCGAATCATATTCAGAGCCCTACCGGCCAAGATCGGAATCGGCCCCTTACTTGGGGTAGGTGCTGGACACTGACCCTAATTAATTTACTATTCCCACTCCAATCTATATTTAATTGGGGTAGGTGCTGGATAGTGAGCCTAATTAATTTACTATTCCAACTCCAGTCTAAAATTAATTGGGGTAGGTGCTGGACAGTGACCCTAATTAATTTACTATTCCAACTCCAGTCTAAAATTAATTGAGGTAGGTGCTGGACAGTGACCCTAATTAATTTACTATTCCAACTCCAGTCTAAAATTAATTGGGGTAGGTGCTGGACACTGACTTTAATTAATTTACTATTCCCACTCCAATCTATATTTAATTGGGATAGGTGCTGGACACTAATCTACATTAAGTTAATTTTCTCACTATAATAACTATTAAATTAACAAATTATATACCAGTACATAATTTTATTAATATTTTTTTTTCTTTATAACATATTTCCTAAGACTTCCTATAAAAATAAATTTAAAAATATATTTACACTTCACTAAATTTAATAAAATAGAAATATATTTATAATATAAATTACATTAATTTTTTTAATATTTTAAACATTTATAAATAGATATTTTTCTAAATGTAACAACCTTATCTCCTATAAACACTACATTATACTTATTAATGTTACTTAAAATTAGATTTAAATATAAAAATAAAACATTGTTTCTTATATAATTTATACAAATTAAATTAATATTTGTACAAAACACCTCACCCTTATAATGAATAAATTCAACATCCAAATCATTAAAAAAAATTATTTAAAATTAATTTAATAATTTATATTTATGATTTTAAAATTATTCCAATATTTTTTTTTTTTAAACAATCGCAATCCATATCCCCTATAAACTCAACATCCCACTACAAAATTTTAATTTTAATTTTGAAATTTTAAATAAAATTTGTTATATTAATTTTTAAATTATTCAAATATTTTTGTGAATATTTTTAAAACAATCCCCAAATTTTTCCCATATAAACACAACATGCCAATCCTAAAAGTTAACTTTAAAATGAGAAATGTAAAATATATTCATAGATAAAATTAAACAATTATACAAATTAATTTAGTATTTTTAAAACACACCCCATCCTTATCCCCTATTAACGCAACATCCCACTCCTAAAATTTTAAATGAAATTCGAAATTAAAATTAAATTTTGATTTTGATTTTTTAGAATTTAATGAAATTATGTTAATATTTTTTAAAACACTCCCCACCCTTATCCCCAATAAACCCAACATCCCACTCCTAAATGTTATAGTGAAATTCGAAATTAAAATTTAAAAATTTACATTTTTTTTTAATTTAAAGAAATTATATTAATATTTTTTAAAACACTGCCCATGCTTATCCCCTATAAACCCAACATCCCGCTCCTAAAATGTTAAATGAAATTCGAAATTCAAATTCAAATTTGATTTTTAATTTTTTTAAATTTAACGAAATTATGTTAATATTTTTTTTAAAACTCCCCACCCTTATCCCCTATAAACCCAACATCCCGCTCCTAAAATTTAATTTGAAATTCGAAATAAACAAAAATAAATTCATACTTAAAATATAAACATTTTGAAAAATAAAATTAACTTTTTTAAAACAATCCCCACCCTTATCCCCTATAACCCAACATCCCGCTCCTAAAAAAATATAAAAATAAAACATTATTATACATATTTTAAACACAATTTAATACTTAACATTCACTCTAAAATATTTCAAAAAACATAGAAAAACGATATTTTAACATGTCGATATTTGTGCTTTCGATATTACTTACATCGATATTTACCTACACACCTCAAATAGATATTTTTTACATCGATATACAGAACATCGATATTTAACACTGTCGATATTATCAACTCGATATTTCTGTATGTCGAAATAAAAAACTCGATATTTTGTCTGTGTACCATGTTATATATGCTCGTAGATGCCTAAAAAAGTTGCCCACATTTGCAAATGGGGCAGTTTTGAACTTGTAAATACACATTATACAGGTGTTTTTCAAGGTATGCCTGCATCTGTGCCTGCTAAAGTCAATGTTTGTAGTAATATCAAGGAAATCAACTGTAAAAACTGGCCAACCAGACCATAAACAGGCCCACAAACCTCCAAAAAACAGCCCACACACTGACATATCAAACCATCCCATCAGGCAATGACTGATTGCCAGGCCGACCCTGCTGCTCGTTGCCCTCTGCACAAATTCCTCTTTGACATCAGACATGTAGCTCCCAGGACTCCCTGCCACAGAGAAACACATGGAACTGCACAGAAAGTGTCATAAATTGCAGATGACGCTTGGTGCGCAGTGACTTACGGTGGGCACGAGGATTCGAGCAACTATAACGTATCCACACCAATACTTCAAAAGACTGCTGCAGAACAGCCACTATGGGCCTGATTACGAGTCTGGCGGTTCACGGACCACCAGATTCATAGGGGCTTGGCAGTGGCAGTCTCCCGACCGTCTTATTATGGCTAGGGCGCTCGGACCGCCATAGCCCCCCCTCAGCCGTCAGGGAACTGCCGTTCCCTGGTGGTGTTGCAGTGGTCAAGAGGCCGCAATATGCTTGGCGGGACCGCCACGGTCCCGCCAAGCATATTATGAATTTCTGCTCCACCGGCGGTGTCATGGAGGTTCCTCCTCCATGAACACTGTGGCAGAGAGGAAACAAAGGGGGACCTGCAGGGCCCCCTGGACAACCTCTGCATGGCGATGCACACAGGTGGGAATAACATGTGCCCCCCATTGTCCATGCACCTCAGTTCCTGCAGGGCATGGACTTTTTAGTCCATGCAGGGGAGGAACTGTTTTTTGCATTCCCATTCCCATTACGGTGCTCATTTTCTGAAACTCTTAATCTGGTGGGCAGTCTGACCGTGGCTTTGGCGGTGCAGTGGTAGGGCGGACCCGGCGTCACACCGCCATAGTCGTAATCAGGCCCAGTGTATCAAACAAATGAAAGCATCTCCTCTGAAAGCTCCCTTTCTTCTTGTTACTCACTATCTCCCATAATAATAGACGTAGGCGATCTGAAAAATAAATGAAGGGCCATGGTGGCTACTGTGCAACTGATACTATTCCTGTCACATCCAAAATGAGAGCAGGTATTCTCTGCCAGAGAAAACTGACTCAAACATTGAAAACAAATCTAATAAACGAAATAGACACCTGTAATCATTAGAAAACTTGAGTCCAATTTACGCTTTTTAAGGAGAAGAAGACCAAAGCAGCTGGGGCTTTGCTTTATATGCAGGAATTTGTTAGATTGAAGGTTGTGCGGCAGCGCAGTACTCACTTTTGCTTTTCTGAGAGGGTAAGCTGCTGACTTCCTGAGGCAATGGAAGAGGCAAGAGGAGTTAACAAATAAAATTCTGGAGAAGCTGGTACAATTAACATTGATTATTTCCCCCTTTTTTCCCTTCTCCTTTCCTCCTTGCCAATTTTCTTGTTTTCCTTGCTTTAATATAATATGGGGGAACAAAAAACCTGTTGTGCCACTGGATGAATTAACCTGTGAATTGGCAGAAGAACGGGTAGTGGACACATATTGCTGTCCTTGGCATCTGACAGCAAAATGGGGATGCTTTCTTTCTTTCTTTCATAATATCGGCGTTTGGTTGGGGTGTATTTGTGATTGAGTAATGTTTTTTGAAGTAAAAATGGAGTATAGCAGAAAAAGCACACAGGTTCATGAATAATAATGTGTTGCAAAAAGAAAATTTATTTTCAAATTTATATCTACAGTAGATATAGAGATTGTCCAATGTACATGAAGATCATGAATTGGAATGTTTGTGAACTAACTAGCCCTCATAAACACTGATTAGTTGCAAAAGAGGCTATGACATACAAACCACATATTCTTAGCTTGGTAGGAATCCATATCGCTTTTAAGGATCATGCTGTTTTACGACAATTGGGGTATAATTTGGTGGTATGTACAACACAACAAGTATCTATTTGGGATGTGGCTATTTTATGTTAGAAATCCACCCATATGGACATAATTAGAATGGCAGCTGATCAACCAGGGAGGTGGGCTATTGCTCAATTGAAAATGGATGATATATTATATAGTATATGCACCGTTTTTGGCCCTAACTCAGACGTCCGCCAACTGCTTGACTTGTTAGCCCTGTAACTGGCACTTTGGTCTGGGGAGATAATCATAGTAGGTGATTTGAACTGTGTGATAAATTATACTCTCCAAATGGTTAAAACTCTCCATTCTATACTAGAGCGGAGGAGTTTATATGGATGCCTTCAAACTCTGAAAAAATAACCCGGGCTGTACCTACTACTCCGCACCTCACAAACATTATTCCAGGATAGATATGGGCCTGGTACAGCAAAAGAATATTTCCTATACCAATATTGAAATTTGTACTAAAATAACTTCAGACCATAATCCTGTCTGTTTCACCAGTAAGAAGCAGATGGACATGTTCACGTTCCTTACATTTTCATCCCGCAAACAAACATGTTATGCCAACTTCTTTTCAACTTCTTTAGAGAATTCTTAACCATTAACATTGGGGAATTACTCCTACCTGTGCACTGTAGGATGCCTTTAAGGCATTTATTCTGGGAATTACACTTACATTTGTAGCAGATCGGAGGAACAATTTGAAAGAGTCAGAGAATCATGCTAAATTACTTAGGGCTGAAAAAGGACATGCCAGACTCATACTCAAGAGGGATTCAGGTGAAAGAGATGCTTTTGGTCCAGGGTAGGAGCCAAGTCATTTGCTCAATTTGAGAAAAAGCTGCTCTGGCATACAAGTTTAGCTGGGGGCAGGATAACGAACATTGGGAATCCATTAGGAAGATACTGGCCTATAGAGTTAAAGAAAGGTGACACAATAGCATAATAACTTGGACAAGCAGGGATCCAAAATTTCCAAACTCAAGGAGATACTTAATCAGATTTTTTATCAAGAATTATACAGTGTGAATCAGTATGCACTTTGAGAGATATTAAAATATATCTACAATCATTCAGCATGTCTCCACTCACTTTATTGCAGGCAGTAAGTTACATACTGACATTACTCCGGGAGAAGTAAATTTAGCCATCACATCTTTACCATCAAGGAAGGCCGCAGGTTGGACACTCTACCTCTGTAATTCTATTAGACAATTATAAACATACTTGCCCCTATTCTATTACAGGTTATCTCTAATATTGATCAGTGATGTGGCATACGGGCCTAATGGAACTCTACAAATATCTGTTTTTCGAAAAGGTGAAGCCAATAGACAAGAGAGGATCATACTGTCCTATTTTATTGATTAATGATAACAAAATATATGCTACAGCATTGCCCACACGCTTTGTCTGCATCATAGAGGAACTCTCAACCAACAGCAACACCGAATTATACCTGGCTGGGATACCACTGCTCATATCAATGGGGCCATTAGTGTGTTTGATGCAGTCAATACTTTTCATAAGCCAGCCAGCATGGTCCTGTTAGATGCAGAAAAGGCATTTGATAAAGTTTCATGGCCATTCCTCTGGATCACAATCAGAACGATTGGATTTGTGGAGAAATTCTTAAACTGTCTAATGGTACATTATAAAACTCAAAACCCCTAGTGCCAGAGTGATAACAGGTGTTGACTAAAGATGAATTTTACTCTCTTTTGAGTCTCAAACGAAGAGTGGCATCTTTTTATTTATTGCCTAAGATCCACAAACCCATGAGACCCACCCCTCATTTGAGATGTCATCAGTGATGTCATCATTGATGCCATTGAACATGCCATCAGTAATGTTATATGTGAGATAATAAGCAGTGCATAATGGGGATGCAAGTTTTAGTTATCTCAGTAAACTATGATGAATTTCAATGTTTTCTTTTAACGTTTGTTTTTATATTATTACTACACCTAACTATAATGTCACTTTAACCACTGAATTTCTAGGGGTTTTTAAAGGTAAGCTAAAATCTTATTGCCTTACCTAACTATAATGTAACTTTAATCTTAGTTTTTTCCAGTGAATGCCTGAGTTTTGCTCAATGTAAAGTCTCAATTTATTTACATACCTAATTAAATGTTAACCTTTGATCTTTTTCAGTGAATTTCTAGTTTTCTTTTAACAGAAAGTAAAATCTTATTACCATACCTAACTATAACGTCACTTTAAGGATTTTTTTTTCAGTGAATATCAGGGATTTCTTTTTAAAAAGTAATACAATTTGTTTCTTCTACACCTAACTATAAGGTCAGTTGATACTTCAATTTTTAATGTGAACTTCAGGGATTACCAAAATGTAATATCTTTTTTCTGTACCTTACCATAACATAATTTTAAACTTTTTTTCACTGAATGTTCTGTTTTGTCTTGTGAGTGGTGAACCAAACGGCCTATTTTAATTGTTTTTTTACATTTTTACACCCATAGATACCACAGTATTTTTTTACTTTGAGCATAGATGTTTCCTCACAGACACAATTAAGCAAGATGTCTGGAAGTGTTCTTTGAAATTTCAGTTTTTAGATACTGAGGTACTGCAGTACCTAAAAAAGGTATCTGTATTCCAAATGAAACACCATCTCATTGGCTAATGCAATTAGTTTGATGTATTCCTAGGAGGTTTCCATCCGTTTTCATTTATTAGAGAGTGGCATTGGATAAGGTTCACATCCTCTGCAGTGGTCCAGGCCTTTTTTTTATTTTTCTAAGTTTTTGGGGGATTGAGCATTAAAAATGCATGATCAGGAGAGGACAGAGAAGGACAGTGTCACGTAGAGGAGGAGCAGCTGAATAAGCCAGAGGCCACACACAAGTCCATTGTGTGGGACGTTTTTATGATTTCAGAGGAGAAGAAAATCCCTGCACAAATTGTGACATGAGAAATCTGTAATCAAGAATTCTCAAGAGGAACTTTGTAGAATTACTCTTTTGGAACCACTGGCATGTTCAAACACATGACATCTTGCTGCAGCAGGCAGCTAATTTGATGAAGAAGAAGGAGCATCAACATCCACAAATCCTCTGCGCATTGTCCAGGCTAGTGACACTGCTCCATCAGATGCTGCAGCAGCCTTGAGTTATGACCGCAATTACCGCAATCTCCTGCACTAATGCAGTGTGTTATATTGTATGGACTGCAGCAAATTTGTATCTGTAGGAGAACAGAGTACATAAGGCAAGGAAGGGTTAATAGCTGTCCATGAAAAAAGTTTGCAAGCAGTATTTTTCTTAAATCCAAGATTTGATGCCCCTGTCAATTTTTTTTTTCTGTTGAAACCACTGTTTCTGGCTGAAAAATAGAAGCAAATTATCTTGTTTGTCATGTCTGTCTTTAATGTTAGTATATCTTTATAGTCGGCAATAGATACCATTAAAAGGACAGTCTACTATTAAAGGTGCAAGATAAAGGCAAATACCTATAACAGGAATTTGGACTTTGATGCCTACAATAGCATGCTACAGCAAACTATAAAGGTATAAGAGCATTTTTCTCTATGATGGCAGAATCTCCTTATCTACCTGTATAGCATACTGTAGGAGGATAGACAAGCCCCACTCTAGATTAACTGGCCCACGGCAAAAATTAGAGCTTACAACAAGGGAGTAGGCCTCTATTGGCTGGTATATGCTGCTACAATAGTCTATAAATATATTAGAACATTCTACTCCACAAGGGTGGAATGTCCTATTTGAAAACCAAGCAGATTCCAGGGAGACATAAAAGGTTTACAACCCCTCCCAACTCTGAGGCTTGAGAACCTTTCTCAGACTTTGGGGCCGATTCCGATCTCGGTCGGAGGCGTACCCAACACCATTCGGTCGGGAAAAAAGCCATGGGAAAGCCTGTTTCCCGACCGATCCGTACAGCACACCGAACGAGTAAGTACGATGCGCACAAGAGCAAAGAATCCGGCCGAGCCGTACTCACCCAAACCAGGTCCTGTTCCCCGACCGAGGCGAATCCGGAAACGCTGAATCGAGTCGCACGGAAGGGAAAATGCAGCTCCGTCCGGCCGAACGAGTACGATGCGCTTTCCGTACGCGCCGAACCCGTCGCTACGCACGGCACGTCAAAGCATCCGGGAGAGGCGCACATAAGCTCCGATTCGCGCCACAACACGAACCACGGCTCCGAGACGAACACGGCAGCGATGAGGACGACGCGAAGCGACGAGGACGAGGTGAAGCGACGAGGACGACGCAAAGCAACGAGAAGGACGAACGACACGAACCAACCATGAATCCCTTCGTCCCGATCATACCAATATTCTACATTTACTACCGGAACAGGCACGGACGCGTACGGCGCAGAAGGTAAACCAGACACCAACCACAAAACACATACAACACGTACACAACACATCACACACACACAGAGGGATGCAGAATATACTTACACCAGCAACAGCAGCACCATAGGGGCGGGATGCCCATCACCAATGCCACATATGCACACAGGGGCCTGAATGCGCACCACCACCCCTACCCAGGGGGGGCTGGATGCCTACCACTACTGCCACCCTCACCCAGGGGGGCTGGATGCCTACCACCACCCTTAGCCAGGGGGGCTGGATGCCTACCACCACTACCACCCTCACCCAGGGGGCTGGATGCCTACCACTACTACCACCCTGAGCCAGGGGGGCTGGATGCCTACCACTACTACCACCCTCACCCAGGGTGGGCAGGATGCCTACCACTACTACCACCCTTACCCAGGGGGGCAGGATGCCTACCACTACTACCACCCTTAGCCAGGGGGGCTGGATGCCTACCACCACTACCACCCTCACCCAGGGGGGCAGGATGCCTACCACTACTACCACCCTTAGCCAGGGGGCTGGATGCCTACCACTACTACCACCCTTAGCCAGGGTGGGCTGGATGCCTACCACCACTACCACCCTTAGCCAGGGGGGGCTGGATGCCTACCACCACCCTTAGCCAGGGGGGGCTGGATGCCTACCACCACTACCACCCTCACCCAGGGGAGGCAGGATGCCTACCACTACTACCACCCTTAGCCAGGGGGGGCTGGATGCCTACCACTACTACCACCCTGAGCCAGGGGGGGCTGGATGCCTACCACTACTACCACCCTCACCCAGGGTGGGCAGGATGCCTACCACTACTACCACCTTTACCCAGGGGGGGCAGGATGCCTACCACTACTACCACCCTTAGCCAGGGGGGGCTGGATGCCTACCACCACTACCACCCTCACCCAGGGGGGGCAGGATGCCTACCACTACTACCACCCTTAGCCAGGGGGGGCTGGATGCCTACCACTACTACCACCCTTAGCCAGGGTGGGCTGGATGCCTACCACCACCTCCACCCTTAGCCAGGGGGGGGCAGGATGCCTACCACTACTACCACCCTCACCCAGGGGGGGCTGGATGCCTACCACTACTACCACCCTCACCCAGGGGGGGCTGGATGCCTACCACTACTACCACCCTCACCCAGGGGGGGGCTGGATGCCTACCACTACTACCACCCTTAGCCAGGGGAGGCTGGATGCCTACCACTACTACCACCCTCACCCAGGGGGGCTGGATGCCTACCACTACTACCACCCTCACCCAGGGGGCTGGATGCCTACCACTACTACCACCCTTAGCCAGGGGGGCTGGATGCCTACCACCACTACCACCCTCACCCAGGGGGCAGGATGCCTACCACTACTACCACCCTTAGCCAGGGGGGGCTGGATGCCTACCACTACTACCACCCTTAGCCAGGGTGCGCTGGATGCCTACCACCACTACCACCCTTAGCCAGGGGGGGCTGGATGCCTACCACCACCCTTAGCCAGGGGGGGCTGGATGCCTACCACCACTACCACCCTCACCCAGGGGGGCTGGATGCCTACCACTACTACCACCCTCACCCAGGGTGGGCAGGATGCCTACCACTACTACCACCCTCACCCAGGGGGGGCTGGATGCCTACCACTACTACCACCCCCACTCATAGGATGGACAATGCATGACACAACCAGCACACCACAACCTAGGGAATGCAAGAAGAAGACATCCCCCAACACCATGACAAGCGTGTGTAGACTGTGTCAAATGCCTACAGCACCGAACATGACTTTGAACATACAATGTGACCCCCTAGCACATGTGCCACACATATATGTGTGTGGCACCCACAATGCAAGCAGGCCATGACCATTGTGGCAATGGGGTCCAAACCCCCATCATCACAGTGACCAAAATGTAAGTGTGGGGTCCATAGCTGAAGCACACTTTGAACAATGTGGCAATGGGGTCCAAACCCCCATCATCACAGTGACCAAAATGTAAGTGTGGGGTCCATAGCTGAAGCACACTTTGAACAATGTGGCAATGGGGTCCAAACCCCCATCATCACAGTGACCAAAATGTAAGTGTGGGGTCCATAGCTGAAGCACACTTTGAACAATGTGGCAATGGGGTCCAAACCCCCATCATCACAGTGACCAAAAGGTAAGTGTGGGGTCCATAGCTGAAGCACAGTTTGAACATTGTGGCAATGGGGTCCAAACCCCCATCATCACAGTGACCAAAATGTAAGTGTGGGGTCCATAGCTGAAGCACATTTCGAACATTGTGGCAATGGGGTCCAAACCCCCATCATCACAGTGACCAAAATGTAAGTGTGGGGTCCATAGCTGAAGCACATTTCGAACATTGTGGCAATGGGGTCCAAACCCCCATCATCACAGTGACCAAAAGGTAAGTGTTGACAAAGAAAGAGGTGCAACTGCCAAACTGCATGGATGATTCCTGGTCACAGAACAACAAACCCATCAGTGGCAAAGTAGTGTATGTGTCCCATTGCAACATAAATTGGGGGAGCCAAATCCTGCAGTGCAAATAAGACATACCTTTGGCCATGTGCAGACAAACAACACCCATGGGGGCTGACACCGTCAACAATCATCAATGACACAATGACAGAAGTGACCATCAGAATGCAGACCCACATATTTGCACCAATGGGCACACACATGCAGATACCCTGTGGAGACTGCAGATGTGAGGTGAACAGATACCATACCATGGCAGCAATGGGACACACAAACCATGATCATTGTGCTGACCGATGACCTAGGAGTCCCAGGGACAGCAGGGGAAACCCACCAAACTACATACAGCCAATGGCACACCCAAGATATGCCAATGCAGTGGTGCAGATGCACAAACACAAACAGGCAGACCCACACTGCACATCATACACAACAGGTGAGGGGGGTGCCAGTGTCCCCAGGCAACCACACAACACATGAGGAGACCTGAATACCAATCATACAGATGTGCATACAGTGCAACACAAAGGTAACTCATGGATCCAAATCCCCTATGTGGGCAAGCAGGCATTGTCAGATGAGAGGGAGCACAAATCACACATGTCACACAGGCACGTAGGGACAGCAACTGACACAGCAAGACACAGACACACCACAGCACCACCCCCAGGGCCCCCACAATGTGGTGACCCTGGGCTGCATTACAATCCCACTGTGATGACAAAGCTAAATGTGGTTCACACTGTGAACCACAGTCATGTGTACTGAGCAACTAACTACCATCACACCTACACAAGCACAAATCAAACAGCATGGCCAGTAAGCCAAGGCCAACATGGAGGCAGGGGCCTAGCCGGGCAACAACTCTCATCTGCACACACTCAACACCACACCCCTCGACCTCCAACAATGTGCAGCAGTGAAGCACACATGCACTGGTGACATTGCACATGCACCCATGACTATTTCAGGGTGGTGGGTGGGAACCAAGGTGCAGAAACACATCACACATGGACACTCAACAAGACTCCTGAATGTCTGACACACTGCACACTACGCTGTACATGGACATGACGGCAATACCACACCAACCAATGGGATCACAGCCACAGTCACACACCAATGAAGAAGCCAAGGTCACCCACAAAGAACACACATAGACAACAACCAACATTGCAGCCCGGACCCTGAGGAGTGCCAGCAGTCACACACACAACGTGTCACAATCACTGAAAGATAACACAAACTGGAAATCACATGACAGGGGCAAACAACAAGTGCCAAGGGGAAACCTGACTGTGACCCATCTGCGTCTGCACACAAACTCAGCCCTGACAGCAAGCACACCTATGGGTGACACCCTGATGACCAGTAATGTGCCATGCACCCACATCACAGAGAACCCAGGGAGAAGACTTTGGGGGAACATAGCTCAACTCAGCTAGCATCACAAACAGGTACAACACTAGGGATCACAGCATGCACAGCTAAACGGAAGAGAACACACAGACATGCACATACAACACACACCTTGGGCGCAGGCAATGTCACAGGAGTACACACTGCCATGAGGGGACTCCACTCCTGTGTGAGGAAAGCTGTGCCATATGTTGCCTCAGTAGGGCCCCACCATGTCAGCTGAGCACTTGGTCACACAATCAACAATTAGCACCAAATGAGGGCTCCCGTCACATCAGCCTGGTTATGGAAGTGCCAACGGAATCATCAGCACAGATCCAACACACTTGTATAGCAATGTTGCACTGACAACACAGATGAGTCCTTCCCCATTGATGCCCAAACCTGCATGTCCACTGGAGATGGCCACACGGTCAGAGAAGTAGACGAATTGAACAATGGCAGGCACAACAGATGTGCAGGGGTGGAAGCCACAGATGTGAAATAGCCAATCTAAGTAGGAAATCCCATTGCCAAATACTGAACACATGACACCCTCAGATGCTGCTATGGATGACATGGATACACCACAGGATAGGACACATTCCCCCTGGACCACATGGGTTCCTGCACAGTAACACTTCATTATCATGATACCAAATATCACCATCACTGCAGCAAGGGCATGGTTAGCATCATCAACATCATGTACATCAGAAGCAAAAGCACTAGAGAACAGAAAGTTGCTTTATTCAGCATATGTGGCATTAAAAGTAGAAGTCCGGTAGAACATAAACAAAGGCCAATGGCCAGTCCATCAACAAAGTCACAAGTGGGTGACAGTGGCAGATGCCACCCTACACATGCCTGCACAAAACCAGGGACAATCCACTAGGAGGGGCAACCGGGGGGTAGGCCAGGCACCGCAGGGACAGGATCAGGGCTCACCAGGAGGAAGCAGGGAAGGGGTGGTGGGTGCTGGAGAGCCACTGACAACTGCAGTGGAGGTGTCTGACATGGTGTGTGCCGGCACAACTGGGGGCATGGCTCAGATGTTGTGGGTGCCGGCACGACTGCAGTGGACCCTGCAGATGGAGTGGACAGGTCCGCCACTGCAGTGCCCAAGTCAGACAGGGTGGTAGTGGACTCCACTGCAGTGCCTACCACCAGGGGAGGAGAATGGGGAACAGGCAAGGTGGGCTGGACAGAGGGGGAGGACACCCTCACCACATCAGTGGCACAGACAAGCGCAGCGGGGGTGTGGTGCCGGGAGAGCAAGTGGCAGGGGAGAAGGCCGGAGCCTCTTGGGGATGGTATATCTGTGGGTGGGGGAACCTGGGGCAGGGTGTGGTGGGGGCACCTGTGGAGTGGGGGCCTGAGGGATGGAGGAAGGAGACCTGGTGCTTGAGCTGCAGGGCGGCGGCGGGGTCTTTCTCTTAGCACTCCGGGGGACTTGCGGGTGGGGGCCTCAGTCTGTCTGCGCCTGGGGGAGGGTGTCCGGGGGCGAGGGGCACTCTGCTCCGTGTGGGGGGCTTCCTCTTCCCCCTGGATGCTGGGGCAGCTGAATCGGAGGGGAAGAGGCCGAGGTCACTGAGGAAGAGGCGCTGGGTCTTTGGGGTTGCAGGTGAGGCAAGGGAGGGTGCTTTGGAGGGAGAGGCAACTGAGGACTGCGCAGTGCCCGTGGATGCGTGTGTGTGTACCAGGGCCCCATCCCCTGTGAGTCTGGTTTCAGTCCCCTGACTGTGTGTGCGTGTGCGTTTTGTTTGTGGCGTGTGTGTCTGTGTGCTGGACGTGTGTGTGCTGGTGTGTGCCTGTGCCGGTGTGTGTGTGCTTGGGACGGGTAAGGTGCTGGGGAGTGTGGATGGAGCAGAGGCAGGAGGGGTGAGGGACTGTCTGAGGAGGGACACTGCTGCCGTCAGGGAGGAGTCCATGGACCTATTGCCCCTCTGTAGGTCAGACATGCCCGATGAGATGCCCTCCATGAACGACACCAGCTGAGTCAACAGTGCGGTGTGCGCATGGAGGACACTCAGCATGGCTGTCTGCCCTACATGGAGCTGGCGAAGGAGGTACACAGACTCCTCACTCAGGGCAGCAGGGGACACAGGGGCAGGGGGTGCGGTGCCTGGCCCAAAGGAGACACGCTCCCGAACATGGGAGCCTCCACGGACCTGGGGAATGGGAGCCGATGGGAGGGCGGTGGTGATGCTGGTGGTGGCGGGGACAGCAACACTAGCTGGGGTGTGGTGGCTGCTGACACCCGCCTCCACAAAGGAGTCATCCTCCGAGTTGCTCTGGTCCTCAGCTGAGGTGGAGGGTGCTGAGGACTCCTCGGTGTGGCTCCCTCGCCCTCCGTGCCACTGGGTCCCTCCGACCACTCCTCGGCTGCTGACCCAGTCTGGCTCTCTGGCTCCTCCTGGTCCGTGGAGCTGTCCCCTTCCGTGGCCGTGGATGTATCTGCAAACAATGGGGAAACAGACAGACATCAGTCACCTGCACCAAACGCACACACCACTGTGAGCACAGCACATTACAGAGCAAGCCCTGGCATCATTAGTTGTACATTGCTAAAAGTGCCCTAACTGAACAGGAGAAGCCAATTGTCAGTCTGATGCCAAGCATGGCACTCACATCCCACATGGCCTTGCACCCATCTGTCTGGTGTCTGTTGGATTGCAACACCCCAGTGTGGACACATGCACCAAGTACACAGTAGTTGGACAGTGCAGAGGACACGGTGTGGCATGTGGACATGCACACATCACAGCTCTTGCCACTGAGTCAGTACAGGTTTCCGGATGAAAGGGATGCCCAGAGTCAAATAGGAAATGCATGTGATGCATACCAGCGACAGACACCATGATGCACCCATGTCCTGATAGCCATCGCCACAATGGTGTGCATGTAGCACATGTCACTCCCCTGCAGGACCACCAATAAGTTGACACATGCCATGGCAGAGGCATGACTGCTAAGTCATACATCACTGTCTCAGTGATGTATGACTTGGCAGCCAGACAACAACACTATGCACTGTGTCACAATAGTAGGTCATGGGGAATGCAAGTCCTGGAGCTGCACAAGTGCACATGTACATCCCCCACACAACACATCATCTTAACCCTCATCTGTCCAGGTCATACCTATTGGACATATGGGAGACCTGTGACACTATCCTCTGAACCTGAGCCCCTCACAATCTGCTGTGAATGGGAAACAGCTGCCTGAACTTCACATTCGCATACCCCAGTCTGCACGCGCAGCTGATCAAACACCTATGTGACACACAAGTATCGTCTCCTATGGTCACATCTCCAGGGGCATGCTGAGCCCCTACCAAGAAACACCCCAGCAGTCCTGGCAACTAATCCACAGCACACTGACACAGAGGCAGACACCTGAGGGGTCAAATCACTGTGCACAATGTGTCAGCTGATACACGGGAGTGGGAGTACAGAGTGCATTGCATTGCATGGCCTGGAGTAGGCATGACTGTCCTGCTCCACATGAATGAGGGATGTGCCCTGGACAGTGGATAGCTGGCTATGTATGTGTGACACACGTAATCTGCACACTCCTGGGGCCCAAACATTGTTCCCACCCGCTGCATGGGCATGTGCCACATACCCCAGGCACATGTGGTGGCTCAGCTCAGCAAGTGGACCGCATATCAAAGCAACACGCAGATCACATGTCCAAACACAGGCGTTGTGTGAACAATGGACCCACCCATGATGCCCACAACAGAGTTAGGGAAACAGATGCTGTCCCCCACCTTTAGTGAAGCAAACTGCAAGGACACAGTCCCAAGTGACACAATTCCCTGAATGTAAGGGCCACACCTGGGTATCAGATGAGCAGTGGGCAGTGCACAATAGAGGGACATGGCTCCTGGACAACATGACTGCTGCACTGTGGCAGTTGAACCAGGCCAGAGGAGGGCACAAAGCATGTAATACAGAGTTCACAGTGCAGTCGTTGACTCACCCCCTCCTTGCTGCTGTCTGGCCTTCAGCTGCCCATCCAGGTCTGGAAACACCACCGCCAGGATCTGGAGCATGTGGGGGGTCAGGGTCTGTGTTCCGCCCCTCCTGTGAGGAGGCGACAGCTTCAGCTGGACCCGTGCAATCCTCCGGGTCCAGCCCCGAAGGTCCTGCCACCTCTTCTGGCAGTTGCGGATCCGGCGCTTGAAGACCCCCACGGACCGGACGGCCCGGATGATGTCCTTCCAGATCTCCTGCTTCCGATGGGCATTAACCTGTCAGGATGACAAAGTGAAAAGGCCATTACCACACATGCAACATATCCGTGCATGACACAGTTGTATATACATGTCTCAATCACAGGGGCACATGATGTACACAGGCAGTGCAAAGCTGCCCATGGACAGTTTGCCAGACGTCACTACATGGTATCATTGCATGGGAAGTAAAACCATGTTCAAATGCACTGTCACTGCACCATACCTGTCCAGTGCAAGTCACTACACACTATGGGGGTGACAACTACTCAGTGAGCCTGCTAGCCAGTGGCGTGCAGACTTTCAGCCTTGCTAGTCACACAAAATGCACATTCAGAAAGGCAGTGCACAGAACACTCACCTGCTCCCCTGGTGTCCCATACAGCTTGCTGTACTGTGGAAGTAGGCTGTCCAGCAGGGCCTGGTTCTCTTCAAGGCTGAAGGCTGGGGCTCTCTCCACAGTACGTGCCATTGCAGGGTCCAGAGGGGCAGAGACAGCAGCAGTGCAGTGGCAGATGTCGTCCTGGAGCATGTAGTGCAGGCAAGTGAGCTCTCAGTGGAACAGCCAGCAATATATATGTGCTGGAGAGGCAGATACTGTCCCTTGTGTCCAAAGTGATAGGTCCAAGTCGTTTGCATCTTCTGAATCTGGCCAATCCATGGAATAGCAGCACCAAAACACGCCCACAGCATCCTTCAAATCTTCAACTTCATGACATACATGATTTTGCAACATTGTTGTGGGTGACCAACTGATTTTCCAGCAACCGACTCGTTCGAAATTCGAAAACGCGTCCGTTGCCAGGCAAGCCCATTGTCAATGGGTGCGCACCGATCGGTCCATCGCAGTACAACGCATACAGCGGTACAACGCGTACCTGCACACATTGAATGCAATGGGCCGGCCGGAGGCACCGATCGGTCCATCGCAGTACAACGCGTACAGGGGTACAACGCGTACCCGCACACATTGAATGCAATGGGCCGGCCGGAGGCACCGATCGGTCCATTGCAGTACAACGCGTACAGGGGTACAACGCGTACCCGCACACATTGAATGCAATGGGCCGGCCGGAGGCACCGATCGGTCCATTGCAGTACAACGCGTACAGGGGTACAACGCTGCACTCGCACACATTGAATGCAATGGGCCGGCCGGAGGCACCGATCGGTCCATTGCAGTACAACGCGTACAGGGGTACAACGCGCACCCGCACACATTGAATGCAATGGGCCGGCCGGAGGCACCGATCGGTCCATCGCAGTACAACGCGTACAGGGGTACAACGCGTACCCGCACACATTGAATGCAATGGGCCGGCCGGAGGCACCGATCGGTCCATTGCAGTACAACGCGTACAGGGGTACAACATGTACCCGCACACATTGAATGCAATGGGCCGGCCGGAGGCACCGATCGGTCCATTGCAGTACAACGCGTACAGGGGTACAACGCGTACCCGCACACATTGAATGCAATGGACAGGCCGGAGGCACCGATCGGTCCATCGCAGTACAACGCGTACAGGGGTACAACGCGTACCCGCACACATTGAATGCAATGGGCCGGCCGGAGGCACCGATCGGTCCATTGCAGTACAACGCATCACTGTACATGTGACTGGCATATGTCAGCATGCCTGTCTCAGATGGACATATGCCAGCCACAGATAGCTCCCAGGGAGTGAGGGGCACACCTACATCACGACAGCCTGTCCAAACTTTATCATAAGGCATGTAAGGCAGCATTTCCTATTGTGTGTATGTTGGTGTACATGTTGTCCTGTGGGTGTCACCTGTGGGCAGCCACCCCCAGGCTGTGCACGTGTTCATGGGGACAGGATCCTGGGTGTTACGTGTACATGACCACTGTGATGTGCAACATCTGTGCATGTGCCATGGTCACATTTCACGGTGGTGTATGTGTATGTCATGTCACATACCCCGTGAGTCCCATGTGGGACGGTATGTTTGAGCCAGGGTGTCCCAGTGGCACAATAGTGATGGTCCTCCACAGTCTTTGTGCATGTAGTGTTTACAATGTCTCTGATTTCATGTGCACAATGGGAGACAGTCTCCACATCCACGTTGTGTGTGCATGGACTTTGATGTTGTGCGTGTGTGTGTCACAGACGTCCATGTCTGTCCTGCCGTGGCAAGTGGGGCCACTACCTGTGGGGGTCATGGTTGTTTTGCTGTGGTGTATACATGATACTCCATGTAATGCCAGTGTCCATGTGGCAATACAGGGTCCCTGGGAATGTACCGGTCGTTGAGCTGTGGTGCCTGGGGCACATCTGTCCTCACATGTCACTGTGGGGGTTATTGTGACACGGCAGCAGGAGATGGGAACTGTGACACGGCCTCATGATATACAATGGGCCAACCTGGGACTAATTGATGCCACCTGTTGGACCGTGTTGACAGATGTTGGCCATGTATGTACCATACATGTCCTTCCGGAACTGCACACTTCATGTAGTTGTGCCTCATAATGATGTATGTTGGGATCTTGAGTGTGTTCAATGCCGCATATGTGGGGTGACTGACAATCTTGCTTACTTCTCCTCTGCACTGCAGGAGCTCCTGCTGTCCATCGACCATTCCCAGACCTGGCAACGATGGTGGAACGGGACAGCATCCGACGGTACCGCTTCACCAGGCAGCTGATTGAGGATTTGGCAGTGCAGTTGTCCCCACATTTGCAGCCTGGCCGGCCGTATCCTACAGCGCTGACCCCCAAGGTGAAGGTGATGGCAGCCCTACACTTCTTTGCCACCGGTACCTTCCAACATACTGTGGCGACTGCTGGTGGGATGTCACAGACCATGTTGAGCCGTGTGCTCCGCGATGTTTTGGCGGCAATGTTGCTATTCCTGAACCGGTACATCTATTTCCCTAGACTGCGACGACTCACTGACGTGAAGAGTGACTTTTATGCCCTGGGGAGGATGCCGCATGTCATTGGCTCCATTGATGGGACACATGTGGCTTTGGTACCACCACAGGCCCAGGAGCAGGCCTACAGGAACCGCAAGCACTACCACTCGGTCAATGCACTGGTGGTGTGTCTTGCAGACATGACCATCACACACGTG
Source organism: Calotriton arnoldi (assembly GCA_963921515.1). NCBI lineage: Eukaryota > Metazoa > Chordata > Amphibia > Caudata > Salamandridae > Calotriton > Calotriton arnoldi. The sequence goes on from CAWUFW010017351.1 coordinate 131,516, forward strand.
TGTGCCCGTTTCCCTGGTTCAGCACACGATGCCTTTGTGATGAGGAGTAGTCGCATCCTCAGGATGATGGCACAGATGCAGAACCAGCGTGCCTGGCTTGTCGGTGTGTACTGACTTTGTGCCATTGTGTGTGATCTGATCTGTAGTATTCCGCCCACTTTTCCAAGTCAGCTAATGTGCACTTGTCTGTCCGTAGGTGACTCGGGATACCCCAACATGCCGTGGTTGCTGACACCCCTCAGGAACCCTGTGACACCAGCCCAGATGCGCTACAATGAGGCACATGGTCGGACCAGGAGAGTGATTGAGCGGACATTTGGTCTCCTGAAGAGCCGCTTTCGCTGCCTGGACAAGACCGGAGGGTCCCTCCCATATGCCCCTGTGAAAGTGTGCAAGATTATCATCGTCTGCTGCATGCTCCACAACCTGGCAGTGCGGAAGGAGTTGCCTCTCATCCAGGATGACAATGACCAACATCCGCCACCTGTGGAGGATCCTGGCCTGGACCACGATGCCAGTGACGATGATGATGATGATGGTGATGTCCGCACACAGCTCATCACCAACTTCTTTAGCTGAATGTGAGTATCCTGAGGTGTCATGTCAATGATGTGAGTTGGCATGATGTGTGGGTGGTGCTCTGGTGCTGTTGGAGTGTGTCCATGGGCTACTTGACTGGATGTGTGTTGCGATATGTGCTAACAGGTGGGCTGTACTCCCCAACAGTGTTGACATGCTAACTTGGTTCTGGGTGGGTATCTTGTAACATGTATTGTGCATGAGTTTTGCTGTTCTGTCCTGTACTCCATTGCTTTTGACTGTGTGTCATTTCTGTCCTTCACAGGGTACTTTCAGATTTGTTTGGTCAACTGTGTCCACCGACGACATGATTGCACATCCAGGCTGGTAGCTGTTGTGTCCCTACAGGTGATGTGCGCCACACCCATGGACTTCCTTCCGTCTACAGTTGTTGACTGTGTGCCCGCTGCCAGGTGGGATTACCTTGCATCTGTAGTGGTTACGACATGTTGCAACTGTGTAATAAACCTGTGCTTCACTTTGTGATGTGCGTTGTCTGTGGTCACACATTTGACTGCCATTTGCTTACTGCACCTGTGGGCTACTTGACTACAACTGGGAATGGGTGTGGTGTCTGTGCATTGCACCGTCTTCCCTGGCAACATCAGTGTAGGCAATGAGTCAGATGGCCTAGGTGTGTATGTGTTGTGTAGCCCTGGTGGTGTGTCTCCCTCATGTCTGTCACGTTGCCTGTACTCACATGCCTGTGTTGTCCTTGCTGTTGCAGTTCGCATACACAGTGTAATTTTGCAGTTCATCATCCCCATAACAGCACCCACGTTGGAATCACGACAGAGGCAAGTATGGTGTATTAGTGTGTTTATTGTGATACATTTGTGTTAATAGTGCATAGGATGGGTAGTGCTGTACATAAATCTTGCAATCCGAAGTTCCTAGGTGAATTGAAAGTCCTGGTAGACAGGATCCCCAGTATCGGGGCCACAGTTGTCTGACACATTGGTCCAACTTGTACTCCCCATGCAATGTGTGGGAGTAGTGTTGCCGTCAACAGGGTGAACAGTCTGTGCACAAAGGCAAACATCCAGAACAGGTTCAGGCTTCCTGGGAGTTGCGCTTGGCCATCGGCTTCTCACTTTTCCCTCCTCGGACGACCCCTCTTCTTGGGGGGGGCCCCTCAAGTACAGGCTGCTGCGGTGCAGAGGACTCTCCGCCAGAGTCCTCCTCCCTCCCTGTGGCAGTTGCAGTTTGTTCGGCACCAGATGTTGTTGGCACACAGGGAGGTGTGGACTGGTTGCTGTTCATCTGGCGGAGGCATTGTAAAATGTCCCTGTGCACCGCCGTCATCTCATGCAGTGCATCCCACTTGGACTCCACGCGGGACATGTGTGAGTCCACGCGGGACATGTGTGACTCCACGTGGGACATGTGGGAGTCCAAGCGGCCATGATAGGCAGCCTGCTGCTGTTTCATGTCTCTGAGGAGCCCCACTACCTGGCTGAGCTCTCCGGTGCTGGACTGGTACGCATCAGCTATGCTTACCAGTTGTGGGTCATCATGCACACCAGCAACGTCTGCAAGCAGCGACCTCTGTCTCCCACCCCTCCCACCACCCCTGCTGACATGTGCAGTGTGTGCAGTGGCACGCACAGATAACCCTGGTCCACCTTGGGGGTTGGTGGTGGTGGTGGTGGTGTCCATGGCCCCAGGTTGGTCCAGGGTCCCTGTGCTGGTGTTGCTCCTTGTTCTGTCCATGTCGGCAGGGATGGTATTCGTGGTGACAGTCGCTGGAGGGGTGGGTGCAGGGGTGCAGCTGGTGGTCCTGCTGGTGCTGCAGCTGGTGGTCCTGCTGGTGCTGCATGTTGACTTGCACCGGATGTGCCAGGTTGGTCTTCATCGTCCGAGGAGGACAGAGGCTGTAAGACGCCAGTGAGCTCCGCATCCTCTTGAGCCTGGGACTGGGACTCCTCAGCGTCTGCTGCTGTGTCCCCATCATCACCTGTTTTTGGGAGACACAAACAATGTATGTTATGTTTCTGCAGGCATCAATGGTTGACACACATGACAGTTGTGACTGTGCCTCTGGGTGCGGGCCTGTACATTGCATTGTCCTAAGTCGTCACAGTCAGGGGTTGATATTGGTGTGGCACATTGTCCTGCATTATTTGGGCATTTCTATGTATTTTCTGGGGTGTGAACATGGTCTGCATTGGTTGTGCTTGGTTGACAGCCGGCCCTCCTTCCCACCCACCCAGCCAGTCAGTTATCCCACCATGGAACGTGCTTGCGTTGCAGGGAGTGTAAGTTGTCTCTCAGGATGTCACTCAGTGGTGTCCTGCTGTTTGTTGGTGCACAGTTGCCAGCAGGGCCTTGTGCTCCCCACAGCAGTAGCCAGTGTCAGCCATCTTGTGAGTCCTTCTCCACTCCCTGTGATGTGAGCATGGTTCAGGGTGGTGTTGATGGGACAGTTGTGGGGGTGAGCTATGTCTGTGACTACGACTCCCATCATGCTATTGCCTCCACCCCACTTCCCAGCATTCCCATACTTACTTGCTTTTGTGGGGAGTTCAGTGTGTGTGGGTGTGAGAGCAATGGCAAGATGGCTGACAGTGGTGTCCTGCTGTTGGTTGGTGTGCAGTACCCAGCATGCCCTTGTGCTCCCCACGACACAGCAACAGTGTCAGACATCTTTGATGGGCCTTTCCACTCTCTGTGGGATGTGCATGCGTGAGTGTGAGCTTGCTGGGCCATGTGGTGGGGGATGTAGAGCTGTGACTACGACTCCCATCATGCTATTGCCTCCTCCCCTTTCCCAGCATGCCCATGCTTCCTTCCTTTTGACTCTGCTTCCCTGTGGGGTGGGCTGGCTGTGCTGACAGGATGGCTGGGAGTGTTGTCCTGGCAGTTGTTTGGCTAGAAGTCCCAAGAGTGTCCCTGTGCTTCACACAACATAACCCAGGGTGGTGGTTCTTTGTGGGATCTTGTGTTAGGATGGGGGCATTGCATTCTACCAGGTGGGTTCTGTGGAGTTTGTGTTGGGGTGTGTGTGAGGGGAGGTGCTTGTGACTATGGTCAGTGCTGCAAGTCCTCCTTCCCACCCAGCTAGCCAGATATCCCACCATGGAACGTGCTTGCATTGCAGGGAGTGGAAGTTGTCTCTCAGGATGTCAGTCAGTGGTGTCCTGCTGTTTGTTGGTGCACAGTTGCCAGCAGGGCCTTGTGCTCCCCACAGCAGTAGCCAGTGTCAGCCATCTTGTGAGTCCTTCTCCACTTCCTGTGATGTGAGCATGGTTCAGGGTGGTGTTGATGGGACAGTTGTGGGGGGCAATATGTGTGACTGCGACTCCCATGATGCTATTGGCTACACTGACTTGGCCAGCATACACAGAATTCCTTCCTTTGAGTGGTCTTCACTGTGTGTTGGTGTTGTTGTGGTGGCTACATGTCTGGATGTGTTTGTTAGTTCTATTTGTGCCACTGCCTAGCTGTAGTTGTAGTTGTGTTTGTACATGTGTTGGCACAGTTGGATGTGACTTTTTGATGGCATGTGTTGTGTTTATCTGACTGACATACACATTTTGGGATGATTCTGTTCTGGTTGCTGTGTAATTGCTATGAGTGCATGGTTTGACTCTCCCCTTGACAGTGATGTGTGTGTTTTGTGGCAGTATATTGTGTACATTTGTTGTGTACTCACCAGACTCTGGGATGTTTTCTAGTCCATATACGCTCACTGGCGGAAGGATGGCCCGTACCTTCTCCTCCCAGGGCCTGAGGTATATTGGCTTGGCAGGAGGGCCACTGCCGGTGTATTGGCTGTTGATGTAGTCTTTCTTGAGCAGGTCCCGTACCCTCCTGCGCACGTCATACCACCTGTTCTGGATGTCGCTCTTTGTGCGCCGACATGGTGATTGTGCGTTCACCCTGTTGATGATCCTCTCCCACATCTTGGTTTTCTGGGAGATGGGGGTCTGTTGGACCAGTGTGCCAAACAGCTGTGGCTCTACCCTGAGGATCTCGTCTACCATGACTTCCAATTCACAATCTAGGAACTTGGGATTCTTCTTGGGGGCATGGTGATGGGTGGTGATGGTGAGTGATGTGTGTGTTGGTGTGCAGGTGAGGGTGTGTGAGTGTGTGTTTTGCTGGGTGTATGTGAGGTAGGTATTTGTTGGTGTGCTGATGGTGTGTGGCTTGTGCGAGGGATGAGCTGTGGGTGTGTGGTTGCTTTCTCTTGGGTGCTGGCAGTGGAATGGCATTTGCAAAGGCTCATGGTTGTGATTTGTGTCCTTTATATAGGTGGAGTTGTGGGTGTGTCTTTGTTCTCTGTCCCCACCCCCCAGTATTTATTGGCTTGGTAATTGCTTGTTTGGCCTTTTTTGGGTGATTTTTCCTTTGTGCTGTTTGTGTATGTTGGAAACGTTCTTGTGACCGAGTCGGACCCTGCATTTGTCTCGTACGGTGTTCTCCGTTTCGTTCACGCTGTGTTTGTGCAGTTTTCTATGCTGCGTACGCGTCGGTCGTGGTGTTTTGTGTTGCTTCGGCTCGGTTTTGTATGCGTGTCGGTCGTACGGCTTGGCCTCCGTCCGACTCGCTCGTGGTTTTCGCGCCTTGCATCGTACTTTGCGGTTTGGAGTTTGCGTGTACGTTTCGGTCGGATTTGTTCCGGGTGCGTGTTGGTCGTTTGGATTCGCGTGTTTTTCCGGCCGGATTGCTGTTTTCCGTGCGGCTCGGTCGGTCGACTTGGTTTCGGTACGTGTCGGTCGGATTTTTCACGCCTTGCATCGTACTTGGCGTGTCGGGCGCCACGGGTACGTGTCGGTCGGTATTATTTCCGGATCCGAGTCGGTCGGTGCTTTTTCCAGCCCGAATCGGAATCGACCCCTTTGTTGTGGGTATATGTTATATATTAGCACACATACAGACACTGAAATTGTCCAGCAGTCAGCTTATTTCCCCTTCGGCTGTGCCAAAATGTTTGACTACCCATGTGGATTAGCTGCCCATTTTTTTTTTTGGGGGGGGTGGGTTGGACACACCCAACCTGAAGGCTGTGGGTACCTTGGTTTTGGTCATAGGCCCTGCCCTGTGGTCAGGCCTTCGCCCACCCGCTGCCCACAAGTGCCAAAGCCCCTACTACATGCAGCTTTCACCCATGCACATCAAGGGTTGCACACCAAACCCCTAGTGTAAAACAGAGGTAGCACTATTTGTGTGTGTTGTTTTTCACATTTCTTTTGGTTTTTAACTACTGCTGTTGTATTTTTTTCACTTGATTTAATTTTTATCACATTTATTCTATTGATTTTGCAACTGTTTTAATATTGTTTTAGTTTTGGTAACTTTTTTTTTATTGCTACTTTTATTTTTCTATCAACTTCATCATGTGCCTAACCTCCCACAAGCAGCCACACTGTACTGTGGTACTCCTGAGGGATACCTCCATATTACTACAGGACTGTGCAAGTTTCACGGAGTGAAGCTTGCATCGCCTTGATGCACTACTTCCCCAGAAGTACCATTAACAGTTTTACCTCACAGGAGGGCCACACTGGGTCCCAGAGGAGTACCTAGGTACCTGCTGCATGAATTCTTTTTTTTAACTTTTGGCACAGGGGGAATCCCTCTGGATCCTCCCCGAGATGTGCCAGGGGTCAAGGTATCTTTATCCTATACCCCTATATCTTTTTTTAATACAACTTCAGGGCATAGGGACCTAGTCCCCATGTCCTGTAATGGAGACTGTAACATTTCTGCTGACGTTGCGGCCAGCCAATCAGATCTCTTTATCCAGAAGGATTAGTACTGAAGAGAAAGCTCCCTTGGCCAATCCTATCACTCTATTTTTTTTTTCACCGTTTTAGTACTGTGGGACCAAGCACCCTGATATACCTGTTTTTTAACCATTTCAGGCCCACCCTGAGCACCTCTTTAAATGTGAATTTCTCAGAAATGGCTGAATGGAAAACAACTTAATGAGTAAAGTTCTAACTGTTTCCCAAACTTGGTATATTTCCATTCAGCCGTATCTTCAGTATCACTTTCTGAAGTTTCGTATAAGATTTACCACGGGAAAATAATGCTTTGGGACCCCCCCTTAATCTCAGCCCTCACAGATCACCACAAAACTTTAAAGGAAGGTGGTGAGGTGGATGAACTTTATTTCTGGAAACTGAGATTTGTGAAATGGCCCTCTAATGTGGTTCCCAGGAAAGTACTCGGGGGGGGAGTACAGCATGACCATGCAAGTGTTAAAAAGAGAAGTTTGCACTTTCCTGCATACCCTTGGAGTGCTGCTTGTGTGATGGTAAAGCAGGATTTCAGCGTTACCAAAAAAAGAAAAAAGAATTGAAAATGTGGGGTGGGTGTCTGTGGGGTATTGCACAACCATGAGGTATTGGACAGCAAGAGGGCACCGGCCACCCCTTGGCGGCTGGGTGCAGGGCTTAGCCACAGGCCAGGTCCTGTGCCAATCCTATGCGGTGCACAGATGAAGGCCTTGGGTGATGGTGAATTGGCTGTCTGCTGGAGTTGTCCACAGGCCCTGGCCACAGGGCAACCATTGCGTCCAATTCCCTCCTGCGCATGGTCAAAAGGTACACTCATTGGAAGAGTTGGGTGAAAATGATAAAAAAAGTGAAATTCACTCAAATACCAAAGGTTAAAGTGATTTATAGTTATGTATGTGAATAATATCTTACTGACGTAAAAAACAAATAAACATACATACTCCCTAAAAAACACAAATGTTAAAGTGAAATTATATTCGGTATGGTAATAATATGTTATTTTACATTAAATAAAAACCTAGAAAATCACTGAAAAAGCAAATGTTAGTGACTAGTAGGCCTTGTAATAATGTAACAACTATTGTTTTAAAACAAAAAACATTGATATTCACCAGACATAGGGGCATTCTGCAGCACACATGGAATGAGGAAAATGCCTCTCGTGTTCCTTCCTGCACAAAAACAATCCTGCCAACAACACAAACACAAGGGTGCCAGTGTTAGCACTTGGCTGCAAATTCTGCGCAGGCAGAAAGGACAGGAATGCACTGTATCATGTCAATTCGGTGCATTCCTGCCCTTTCAAATTGGCATAGGGCAGTGCAGCAAAATGACTTGCAGCACTGCTCTACGCCAATTCTTTGTAAATGTGCCCCAGTTTATTGAGCTAACTATAACTTGTGCCCCCGCCATGCACTGTTTATTAGCTCAAATATTACATCACTCATGACATGTTAAATGACATCATTGATTACATCACTGATGACCTTAAATTACATCATTGATGAGATCACTGATAACATCATTGTCATATGCAGTATAGAGCTACTGAGTGTACATGTGTGGGTCAATAGCATGGCAGTGACACAAGTTTTAGTTATCCCGTGGGGGATCCTCTCCCACTGACTTATGCTCTCTGCCCTGCCCCTTGTGCAGATTCGAGGCGGATCCAAGGCTGAGGATTCGACTGCTGTGTGGGAGTGGCAGGAGCTGCGAGAGCTGTACACGGGTGGTATATGGGCACTTCCATCAGTTAAATCCAGCAGCAGCAGCGGTGTGTTCAGTCACCCGCTGCACAGCCGCCAGCAGATCAGATCGAGCAGCAGAAATCTGAGGGCATAGTGGAAGGCAGAGGTGAGGTGCAGAAGGCCGCCCAATAGGATAGCCACTGGAGGAGGCTGCAGGGTGCATCTATAGTCTGCAGAAGTGACTGGGGCAGGGCCCGGTGCAGCTTGCGGCTGTGAACCGTCCAACAGCTATGCTTGTGCTGCTGCTGTTTGCATCCCACTCTACACTCCATCTCTACTTTCCTGCATCCTTCCTCTATTTCTAATGGAGAGTTGGAAAATTTGGAGTGACAAAAGCCAAGAGTAAGGGAGCAACTCCCATTGCTACTCCTTTAACCACTCCTGGCAGCAGCTGCATTACCTTGATTCATGGTATCAAATCACTAATTCGCTAACTATTATTGATACCAGCATGAGTGTGTGAACTGATGGGACCACATTGTTTTCCTGTTTCTAGGTCAAAGTTTACAATTCAAACAGCAGGCTTGAACTGAATAGCTTTTGGAATGCCTCCCATGGCAAGAATTAAGATAACTTAAATTCTACTAGGGTGGGGGGCACTAAAGCACATGTGGCACCATTCAGGAGTGCTATGGTAAACACATTAGTGCACCCACATTTTAGGCTCTTGTAATGTAATTATTGTGATAAAGAAATGATGCCAAATATACTAAGGCACCCAGAAACCAAAGGTCTTTAAGAGTAAAGGCAAGCATATAATGGGAGAGGGTTTAATGGACAAGTGCAAAAAGTGGCCCTCTTCAAATGAAATGTGACATAGTGACAGATGCATCACCCAGCGGATGGAAGCCAACCAATGTAAAGTACAGCAAGCCCATGTTGGGCTCACCTTCGTCTTTACCACAAGTCAGCCATCACTTCCTGTAAGACACTCTCCCTTTTTGTCCACTTCTCCAGCACTTCCACCGAGTCCATCGGACTTACATGGTGTCCAAAGTCCAATGGAGGACACTCTTTTTGGCACTGGCAAGTCAATCTCAATTAGTAACAATACGGTGGTGGATTTGACCTGGAGCCTATAAGGATCTCCAATTATGTTACAGGCAAAGAACTTACAGAGCTCAGTACTAACCAACCACTGAACTATTTAACACAATCAGAGGCTGAAATAAATGTCGAGCAGGATGCAAAAAATGACTCTGCTAACTGGTATGAGCAAATGTGATGATTTCAGAACTATGAAGGCTCCCCAGTGCAGACGTAAGTATTCAATTAGTGTTCCACGTAGGAGCGTTTCACTCTCAAGATTCTTCACCTATACTGGCCCAAAATCAGATCCTTTATGTGCCTGTCTTGTCCTGCCCAGATAGCAACTCGCCTCCTCCTTCAAACCACCAGGAAGTTCAATCTAACAAAACATCGGCCCTTATGGGTCCATCTCTCAGTGTCTCATTAGAAAAAGCTAATACAACTGCCAAAAGCATGAAAAGTAGCCCCTCTGTAATACATGAACATTTCAGGCTAAGGAGTCCACAGTTAATCAGAACAATGGGAAGTCTGTGGACTCCAATTGTGCCTCTGTAGGAGCTCCAACCCCCTCCTTTAACTGATGTGAGAGGCAAGGTAGGATGGTGCTCTAATTACACAAACATATTGCCTTCAACACCAGAATTAGCTCCTCAGGCTAAATTGGGGGATCAATATCCCTCTATCTCTGGGACGCGGTTCCCACAAAAAGAAATAGATACTCACCAGGAAGAAGTAATGTTACTCAAACCACTCTATTAGTCAAAGGGCCCCCCAAGATTACCTAAGTCGTAACAACATAACTAAGTTACTGAAGGCTTTACCCACGTTTTCAGCTCAGAAAATTAGTAAAGTGGCTTTCTTGTCTCAGAAGGATGGTGACCTGAATGATACGACTAAGCTGACACTGGAATCTAAGGAAGCAGCTCTCATCATTTGGGCCAAAAAGAGATATTATGTAGCTGGAGAATAGAAACCATGCTTCTAGAGCCAGAAAGATATCCTGCCATCTTTAAAGCAGATGTTAAAATAGACAATGCATACAATGCCTCGCCTGTCAAGCATATACGCGAAAGAAATACAAAATCGACCAGACCCCATGTTGGTGGCCAAGCTTGCCCAAGATTACAGCGTAAGTGCTTATTCATCTCTGAAGGGCATCCACCAAATAAGATTTAACAGACCTGCATATGAAGAAATCAGTGTAAACGTGGGAAGTCAAGGCAGCCAACACTGTACGGTGCGAATAGCTATCGACTGAGGGCAGCAAGAATAGCCCTGGCTCCCTGCACCTCTAGCACAATCCAATCAAGTATGAAAAGTAGTCCCATGCAGTGAATTAATGCTCCTGAGGAAAAGCATCAATTGGGTCAGGATGACCTCCCTTGTTTGGAAATTAGGAGCATTAGACTTTGCTCATGGATTATTGCCGGTTGGCAACAAATTACAATGCAAAAGGATGTAAATGAATATCTAATGCAATGCTGTCTTATCTATTTACAAGAAACTTGGTCTAGTGGTATCTATTGTATTGGTGGGGAATGAATCATTTGCTGCCCACAAAAGAGCTTCTTAAGGACGATCAGCAGGCGGTTTAGTAATCCTATGTTGAATTTCTATGAATTGCAAAATCGAGCGAATAAGCTTAAATAAATCATTCCTAAATAAGTGCTGTCAGAATTTACTCCTGTTTTGCATATACCTAAATCTGGACAGAAGATTTCTCTGAATTAAACCAGACTATCTGAGTAATTATCTTCATGAAATCTTCATGGCTAATCCACATGCAGAACTACTTTAATTTAAATTTGTTCATCTTCTGTGACAATTTAGAATCCAAGAGGCAGATGCACTTAATATGAAACATTCTGCCTCCTCTCTTCCATCTGCAACATTGAGATGCAATAGGGGACACTCTAGGCGAAGCCTTTCATGCACTTGGACTGTGTGCTCTGAACGGCCTGCATGGCATGGATAAAACTGCAGATTTATACACGTCACTCCCATGTGTGGTGCTGTGCTAGACTATACGGGCCTCATTTATGGGTTTTTTGCAGTAGGGCAGCACAGCAGGCCTTGCTGCTGCGCTGCCCTATGGCAAAAGAAAAGGGCAGGAACGTACCGTGTCTACTAGATATTTTTGCCACTGGATTCAAGCTAGCTTGGCTGATGAGGGGTGTTACCCCGAAACCAGTCCCGGGATGCTTGTTTCCGATCCAGGGAAGACATGGCTTGGCAGTTCAAGCTGGACTGTTCCCATGAGGGACAGGGTCAAGACTGATTTGCATATAGCTGTGTCTGAACTGGGGTGGCGAAGTGAGTTAAAGAACGAAGATGGATTCAACCCAGATCTGTGACTGGGGGTGCAGATCTGTGACTGGGGGTGAGTGTCTGAAAAGTTTCAGCGCTCCGTCCATCATCTCCTTGTGTTTGCTTTGTTTGCCCTAAGTTGGCAGGGTATGCCCAGATGTGGGTCCCTTGCTCACTTTGCCACTGGATCCGTGCTAGCCTGGCTGAGGGGTGTTACCCCGAAACCGGTCCCAGGATGCTTGTTTCTGGTCCAAGGAAGACATGGCTTGGCAGTTCAGGCTGGACTGTTCCCATGAGGCACAGGGTCAAGACTGATTTGCAAATATCTGTGTCTGAACTGGGGTGGCAAAGTGAGCTAAAGAACCATGATGGATTCAACCCAGATCTGTGACTGGGGGTGAGTGTCTGAAAAGGTTCAGCGCTCCATCCATCATCTCCTTGTGTTTGCTTTGCTCACCCTAAGTTGGCAGGGTATGCTCAGACGTTGGTCCCTTGCTCACTTTGCCACTGGATTCAAGCTAGCCTGGCTAATGAGGGGTGTTACCCCAAAACCGGTCCCAGGATGCTTGTTTCCGGTCCAGGGAAGACATGGCTTGGGAGTTCAAGCTGGACTGTTCCCATGAGGGACAGGGTCAAGACTGATTTGCATATAGCGGTGTCTGAACTGGGGTGGCGAAGTGAGTTAAAGAAGGATGATGGATTCAACCCAGATCTGTGACTGGGGTGGAGTGTCTGAAAAGTTTCAGCGCTCCGTCCATCATCTCCTTGTGTTTGCTTTGTTTGCCCTAAGTTGGCAGGGTATGCCCAGATGTGGGTCCCTTGCTCACTTTGCCACTGGATCCGAGCTAGCCTGGCTGATGAGGGGTGTTACCCTGAAACCGGTCCCAGGATGCTTGTTTCCCGTCAAAGGAAGACATGGCTTGGCAGTTCAGGCTGGACTGTTCCCATGAGGCACAGGGTCAAGACTGATTTGCATATAGCTGTGTCTGAACTGGGGTGGCGAAGTGAGCTAAAGAACGATGATGGATTCAACCCAGATCTGTGACTGGGGGTGAGTGTCTGAAAAGGTTCAACGCTCCATCCATCATCTCCTTGTGTTTGCTTTGCACACCCTAAGTTGGCAGGGTATGCCCAGACGTTGGTCCCTTGCTCACATTGCCACTGGTTTCAAGCTAGCCTGGCTGAAGAGGGGTGTTACCCCAAAACCGGTCCCAGGATGCTTGTTTCCGGTCCAGGGAAGACATGGCTTGGCAGTTCAGGCTGGACTGTTCCAATGAGGCACAGGGTCAAGACTGATTTGCATATAGCTGTGTCTGAACTGGGGTGGTGAAGTGAGCTAAAGAACAATGATGGATTCAACCCAGATCTGTGGCTGGGGGTGAGTGTCTGAAAAGCTTCGAGGCTCCGTCCATCATCTCCTTGTGTTTGCTGTGTCTACTAGATATGGCATATTCCTGTCCTTTTCCCCTGCACCGGTGCACAATGGGCTGTCGTGACCCAAAGCAGGCACCTTTGCACTATGGGGCAAGGGTGCCTGCATTGCGGGGATGATTGTTTTTGTGCAGGAAGTGAAACCTTCCTGCACAAAAACAATCACAAGAGGCTTTTTCCTCTTTGTATGTATGCTGCAGAATCCAGCACACATAGAAAGAGGAAAAATGAGGAGAAATAAAGATATTTCTCCTTGTTGTGCCTCCCTTACACCTCCCCTGGGGAGGCGTAAGTTGTTGGCACTGCCTCAGGCTTACAATTTCTTGTAAATCTGGGGCAGTTTCAAAAAGCCATGGATGTTGCTGAGAATGTCCAAGCAACACCCATGGAATGCCCCTTTTACGCAGTTTTCTGCGTGAAAGGGACACATATTTATAAGGCCATGAAAAGCCATGTAATGTGGCTTTACGTGGCCTTATAAATAGGCCACTGGCACATTGCACCACCGGAACATCAATAAAGTGACGTTCGGTGGCTCAATAGGGCCGGTAGGGACTCATAAATAAGGCACAGTGTTTCTACCAGTATCTCTAATTCATCAGTTGCTAGAGTTTCAAATAGAGCACAGCCCAGAAAGTGACCATTTTCTTCAGAAGTTAGAGTTCCGGAACCAAGACTATAAGATCATTCTGATAGGAAAGGGAATGACTGCCCCAAGAGCAGATCGAATTACCTGGATGACTAATGTTGAAAAACAGCTGCCCATTTGGAGGAACCAGTTTGGGGATGAGTATTCATATTATCTAAATACAATCGCTGTTGACAATCAGCCCTTTTTACTGGTAACCTGGGACAAAGCAATGGCTGGCCTACTCCTGGAATTGCTTAACAGCCCGCTTAAAGGGGTTGACATCATGGTATACAGTCAGATAGTGAACAGATCAGACTCCATAATAAAGCAAGGTGTCCAGCAAAGCAAGGCTGAACTTATTTAGTTGCATAAATATTCTAAAAAGCTAGTTTGGGAAGCAAAGCAAGCTGCAAATAAACAAATCAGGTTCTTCTTATTAAAGGCTTCCATGCTAGATTACAGTTTCCAATTCTGGAATTAGGTGAACTCTTTCACAGCCTTAATATAACCACAGAGGCAAAATCAACTGGACAGTATCACGTGGGAGACCTATGTTGCCAGGTTGTACAGAAACAACACAGCAGCTTTCCAACTGCCATCTGCCCCATTCAAGGAAAATGTAGCAACAACCCAATTTCCACATCTGAGGGTATGCCCGATCTCCTCCAAAATTATGCCCCTAGCCTTAGAGAAGATTATCGCTAAGGGTAGGGGTAATGGAGCTCCAGGGCCCAATGGCCTACCCAGGGCAATTTTTAAACCTGAGCCTCAATTCTGGACACATGCAATGACCAGTGTTTTTGATAATATTTTACTAACCAGTTTGGTTCCTTCATTGTGGCAGGGGGTGTATATAGTTCCGATTTCTGCATTAGCATCAGGCCACGGACGCCGCTAGATGGCTGTAAATCACTGGTAGAAAGACGGGCTCAATTCGATACCTCCCACATATCTAAATGTGCTATGTGATTATGAAATATGATTGTAATTGAAATCTAACAAGACGGGCCCCAATTCAAATAACCTTGCATTATCTAAAATAAAGGCTGTCCACAGCATACCATTACCTTTAGCAATACATCCAGAATACTGCCACTAGAATTACTTTATATATTTAAAAAAAGTTTTTGGCATCTAGACGCTATCTGAATATAACGGACATTCAATGGAACATTTGTGTCCTACAAAGACTTGGATAAATCCTAAATGCAGACATTCCAATTGAATGATTTGGAGCAATAGTTGCGGCTGGATTATTAGCAGTCTTCTCCATACATATAAATGGTTATAGCTAAGATGGTCCCCTGATGAAGGCACACATGCCGAAACGCACATAGTTCTCATTTACCGCTAGCCTTCCTACGACCTACATTAACACCGGATATTTCAACTGAAATCAAATCGGATAATGAATTGTAATATCATTGTTTTGTTTCATTCAGATACATGATTATGTTGCTGCTGTATTTATGTTTTTAACTACTTCTTAAAGAAAAAAAAAAACAAATACATTGCTTATAATAATTAAAAAATAAACCAAAAAATAATAAATATGTTAACATTGGTACATATTTTTCTGCTTTTTCTTTCAAATTAATGCACATTGTTTATTGCTAAAAATCAAATTGTTTTGTTGCTGAGAATACTGTGTGGAGAGTAATACACTTGCTTATGTACTTTCTTCCCTCAACTGTATATAGTTCCTATACATAAAAAAGGGAGTTGGTTGACCCAGGGAACAATAGACTGATAGCCCTGTTCGACGTGGATGTCAAATTTTTTGCTACGCTGATCCTGCAATATCTACGAGATTGGGTTATTCGGGTAAATATTACACCCTGGATTCAAACAGGGTTTCATAAAAGTGTTGGAACCATTGACAACATCATGGCACTTGCCTTGTTAGTGCATAAAAGCCTTGTCTAATGTGATCTCTACATGCATGCTTCATTGATTATATAAAAGCATTTGATAGCATCAACAGGGCTCAGCTATGACAAAAGCCCAGCTATTTGGGTCTTCCAGCAAAAATATTAAATCCCATCATTGATATACATTACAATTGCGTTCAAGACAAACTCAGCGGTAATGGTACTTTGTCTAAAAGCTTCCCATTGACAAAGGGCTACAACAGGGCTGTTTTTTTAGCCCTATCCTTTTTAGTATAGTTACTACCGATATTGAACCAGCTCTGAAAACCCCAAAAGGCTGCTCTCTGAACTTAATGGCCACCCCCTACACATTATGCAATATGCTTTTGAAAAGGTATTGATTGATTTCTCGGCTGTTGCGCTTCAACACTCTCCCAGCAACCTATCTTCCTACTGTAACATCAATAGACTAGAAATAAATCCAGGAAAAATGAAAATTGTCATCTGTAGAAGGATTCTGCAAGAGGTATCCCCGGTTCTGGAAATTAGGGGAGCATATAATTGATATGGTTACTTCATGCAAGAATTTAGGCCTTGAGTTTCAAGCTTCCGGCACTTTATACATTCACTTGGTAGCGCTGCAAAAATGGCCTATAGGGATAGCTGCAGGACTTTGCAAAATAGCAAATAGTAACACAGGCCTCTCACTCTTACCATTATAGCAAGTCATAAAAGCTAGTTTTCTGCCCTCATTAGTCTATGGCTTTGAAGCAATTGCTGATAATTTGGGGGTTGGATAAATAAGACTCAATCAAGACTTTTTCATCAAATATTTTGACTATCAAACTCTACAAAAGAATCTCAGATAAGATTAGAATTTGGTCTCACCAAATAAGCATTGGCACAGAGGGTCAATTTATTGAAATTCTGGTTCACATTAAAGAAAGCTGAAGCTGGGAGACTCACATTTCATCTGGGTAAAGACTTGTTTAATTTGCTTACGTCACCTTGGCAGGAGGCTGTGCGGGAATCCTAGCAAGATCTTCAAATGAACCATCCATGAGACTTGAACTTCTCAAATGGGGCCCCTAAATTCCTAATAGGAAAGGCAATAAAAATGCTGTCAGTAAAAAATGATCTTCTGGCCTTACAATCAAAATAACAAAATCACAAATAGAGAGACTAGGGAAAGAAAAACCTCCTCTGACTCCCCTACCATCAATGAAAACTCACTTAACAGAGAAGGACTATACCCAAAACCCCTCCCTATGCTACAACTGTGGGAGCGGCGATATAGACAGCGTTTTTACTATCAATATTACAAAATAACAACCAGAGGATGAAGTACATAAGAAGGAAAACAAACAGGGAAAGACAACACTTGTCTTAATACTGCCCTCACACACTTTGCAGTGTCATGCTTCATCATAGGGCCGCATCTGACGTCTTGGTGCAGACCAACACCAAAGACGGAGCGCAATTATTTTAAATGTCTACGAGAAGACAAAAGTGGTGAGGGTACAGAAAAGGTGACAAAACAATACACCTAAATAAACCCACAATAAAGGGATATAAAGGAAAACGTGTTCCCTTTAGAAGGGACCAAAGAGTGCAGACACACACAATTAAAACAACCTAGGGGGAAACTGCCACCAGTCTTTATTCAAGTAACCCCTTGGTAGTATTAAAAACCACACGGCGGGATATTAGGGGGAGGAAAAGGCCCCTGTCTCCCTACTGCATTAACCAACATGTTTCTGCCATTGATTCTCGCCCAACAGGGTCGTACTGGCATTCATCAGGGTGTAGGTCCCACGTTACCAGGTCTTCACCCCCAATTCGGAGTTGTTACCTTACTTCCACAGGTTACAAAATCCTGTCAGATAAACCCCTCTGGGAAATTTCCGAGAGGGAACAGATTCCTGTAAAAAGAAATCATGCAGACAATTACTGTTCTGCTCCCTTATTCCTTCACAAAATGCTGCAAAGTCTCATCCTCTATAATGCCAACAGTAGGCATCAAATTAAAAGTGTGCATATATCCATATACACACATCAAGGGACTCATCAAAAGCTCCCTACTCCACACCCAGTAAAAACCCTCACAGATGCGCAACACCATACGTGTAACCCTTAACAGACTCCCTTAGTGTGGTATACATGGTTAACGGGCTCCCTAAGCGTTGTAATCAGGGTTATCTCACCCTTACACAAACGTCAACCTGTCAAGTTACTCTACTCACTCACTAGTTTGAAAAGACATTCTAATTGAATTTATTTCACAGAACTCACACGGGTTTATAAGGAAATCTCCCAACCCGGGACCTTCGTGGGGCCGTGTTCTTAAAGTCACACTCTGAAAGACACAGGATAAGAGGAGGACAAAACAGAGATAATACTTCATTGTAATCCAATGGTATTTTCCTTTTTTGAATCTGTAAGAAAATCCTACTCCACCCCCCCGCTCTCATTAACTTTCAAACGTATTACTAAAAATTATATATCCTGATAGAGTCAAAACCTGGGGGATGCCAAAATTCTTTATACTACCCAGGACACAAGTAATACCCGGGTAAAATAACCCGCTTTTCATTAGCAAACTTCATCGATTATGCGCCGTCAAAATTTAAAACTTTCTAGAGAGGCAAAACAGATAGCGACCATGACCCCTCTTATAATCAACTTACTACTCCAAAGAACCGTGATGCTTCTATCCCTCACTTAGGTCCTCCGTCGATATCTCGCACACCAACTTTCTTCTCTTATAAAGGGGATGTTAATTGGCGCTCATATGTAGGCCACTCCCCCAACTAGGGTGCGTCTCGGGCTCGTCCGTATTCATTGTCAAAACTGAAAAAGGACACTGTCTACCTTAATTCCTTGCAGATAGCGGCCATCTTGGAGTGTGTATGAGCACTGACGTTGTTGCAAGTTCACGTCACTATCCTCTATCCAAAACACTACTACTGATATACCCACGGACACTATATCTTATTGCACATCAATTCAGTCTAAGTGTGCGACCTTAGTACACGCTATGTTCATTGTTCTCATACAGAGACAGTTCTAAATGACCACCATTAATACTGTGGCCCTGTATTTACCATAACAAAAAAAGCACAGGATTTTCCTTTGTTCTTATATGTTAGTATAGAGAATCCTTTTATTGCATCTCTATCTTGTGATGTTATCCCGCAAAGACCATCTATGTCTCTACCTTAATACAATTAGAGTCATCTCATGGACACCATCACCTACATAAGCCTGCTACTTCTATTGTCCATTCATATCAATACATGGATCGCTCTAATAAAGGTAAGGGCTTACTAACCATTCGATCTATACTCCCCTTTTAATTTAAGAGGCAATGTATCCCAGGGTATTGCTCAACTGACATAGTTAGCTTTATGTGTGTTATGAATTCAAAACGAAGGTACGAGGACACCACTCAGCACATTATTCTTCCATAATCTAATTTCTTTACTTGGTGCTTAGTCCATACAATTGGAACCAGGGTATAGAATCATTCAGGCCATGAATACTACTTTTTAACCTGTCCACCCACCGTTGTTCCCTAACCAACAAGAAACTGGCTACATCAACAGTATTAGGTGGGATCAAAGGTTTATCTAATACTGTCCACCTCAAATCTGACTCACTATGTCTCATCTCATGAAAGTGAGTCGTGAGTTTTGTATTAGTTTTTCCACACCTTATAGTGCTCATGTGTTCCAGGATACGGGTTTTTACCCGACGAGTAGTCATCCCTACATATAGTTTATCACAAGGACACCTTATGAGGTAGATGACATTCTCTGTGTTACATGTTGTGTGTTTCCTCTGTTCCCAGCGTCGATTAGTACCTATATCCACTGATTTGCCATTCAGTGATAAAGGACACGCTTTACAGTAACCACACGCATAATGTCCAAAAACAGGAGTTAAAAAATGGTCTCGATTTTGTTCCACAGGATGACTGACCAGCGTTCTAGGGCGTGTGTTAACAACCATATCTTTGATACTGGCACTTTTTTTAAAAGAGAAAAGCGGAAAAGGTTGATCTAACCCATTCGAATTCAAAATTCGCCAGTTCTTCTGTATAATCTTTTTGAGATGATTTGATGCCGTACTGAATGTTGTAACACAAATACTACTCCCGACTGTCTCCTTTTCATTCGTTTCAAGTAAGGTCTCTCTATTGCAGTTACGTGCTCTCTTCTGGGCCTTTTGGATAACACATTCAGGATAATCTCTATGTCTCAGTTTGTCACACAGATTTTTAGCCTCTTGCTTATAATCCACAATTGAAGAACAGTTCCTACGCAATCGCAGAAACTGTCCATAGGGAAGATTTTCCCTAAGTGAACGGGGGTGAAAGCTCTGAAACGATAGCAAATTATTCCTATCAGTAGGTTTATGATATACGCTACTGACTAGAGCTCCATTCTCTGCTGTTATGTTCAGATCCAAAAAGGAAGTGAGGTATTAGTCATAGTGTTCGTAAAAAACAAAAAGGGATTCCTCTGATTTAGCCACTCTAGAAAGATCTTGGCCGAGTCTTTACTGCCTCTCCAAATGATGAACACGTCATCTATATATCTCCGCCAAACCCTAATCTGATTATAGAATGGGTTGGCTGGTGAGAACACACTTTCCTCTTCAAATTTAGAGACATAGAGGCAGGCTAAACTCGGGGCACAAGAACTCCCCATGGAAGTACCATGTGTTTGGAGATAAAACTGTTCCTCAAATTTAAAATAGTTCTTTGTTAGGGCCAGCTCAAGTAGGCTCAAAATGAAGGCCCGAGGCGCCATAAATTCCCATTCTACTGAAAAAAGGATATTCTCAATCACCCTGAGAGTTTCTTGCTGCGGAATGTTCGTATAGAGGGACTCTATATCAAGACCAATCATTAAATCAGTATCAGGATCAAATTCCAGATCTTTAATCAAATTCAGAACCTCCCTAGTATCTTTAAGATATGCTGGCATCTTCTGAACTAATGGGCGCAGGAACACATCGCAAAATTTGGATAAAGGCTCTAAGATGGAATTAATGCCCGAGACTATAGGTCGTCCTGGAGGTGGACGTGTGGGTTTATGCACTTTTGGCAAGATATAAAAGTACGGGATGGTCGGTTGTTGTTTACAGAGAAAGAGAGCTTCCTTCTGACTAATCCAATCATTCCCAACTGCCTCTTCAACATAGGATCCAATCAAGACTCTCAGTTCTTCTGTTGGATCTCCTGTGAGAATCTTATAGTTCCTTCTGTCACCCAAAAGGCGGAGGCATTCGGTATTATAAACCTCTTTATCTTGAATCACGATCGCACCGCCTTTATCGGCCGGTTTTATGATAAGCATTGGATCGTCTCTCAATTCATTGATCGCCTGCCTTTCAACTCTCGATAAATTGCAAAAGGACTTCCCACTATCTGATGTTTCCATCAATTCTACGTCCCTCATAACAGCTTGTTCAAAGACTCCAACCTCTGGGGGTAGCTGACCCATACTAGGAACGAACGTTGATTTATTCCTCAGTCCTGTATCGTCCTCTCTCTCAGTCATCTCTTTACCTTCAAAGTATACTTTTAAACGAACATTACGAAAAAATCCAGCCAATTCACACTTCAATTTAAAAGAGTCTAGCTGGTTAGTTGGGACAAATCCCAAACCTTTAGACAAGACCCTTTCCTGTGTCTCTGTCAATGTCCTAGCACTTAAATTCATCACTAAGTGTGTTCCCTGCTGGTACTGGGTTCCCCTTCTCGTGACATGCTGCGTGTTATTCTCTGGTTCATGTCCTCCCACTGTACTCTCTGTGGTTTCTGTGTCTTCTGCCTCCCTCTCCCCTCCCCCTGCCTCTCTCTAAAAAAGGTGGGTATTCATTCGGGAAGAATTGAGGCGGTCCCATCGGTGGGTACAAATGTGGCCACCCATACCCCATCTGAGGTCCTTGCTGGTATGTACGTGGGAACCCTCTGAAAAACCCCTCCCTCTGTATCTGGGTCTATAATCAGAGTCACTGCTCTCACTTCCTGAACTAGATGTATCTGTATAAGTTCTTGTAGGTTTTTTTTTAGTATTATGGGTTTCCCTCATTTTAACATAATCGTCATTTACATATGGGTACACCTTTTCTCTCGCAAATTTTTTAAGGTCCTTCTGTAGTTTGTTTACTTTAGAATTCATTAAATACTCTTTATATTCATTGACTGTCTTATTTGTCTCCTCAAGTTTCTTTTTGAACACAGAAATATGTATTTGTGTCTTCAAATTGTCTTCACTGATCTGGATTTTTATCAAAAGATCTTCAGAAATTTTCTTCGCAGTGTCTATTATTAAAATAAGCCAATCTCTAGAGCATCTCCACGCAATTAGAGACCAATTTTTTCGAAAGGAAACGTCCTCTAAGAAAATAAGAGGTTCGTTAACCACCAGAAGGCCCCTCGGGGCCGCATTAGCTCTTAAATATTCCGTGAGAATGGCTCCATGCAAAATCGTTTTCACTTGTGTCCTTTTCAATTCAGTGAGTGAGTCCCAACCTTCCACCTGTGTGAGTGCTTGTGTGAGTGTGGTGTCCCCTAATAAAGGAGGACAAGATAAAATCCTAGCAGCGGCCTCATCTCCATACGCAAGGCCCTGTTCTTCCATGGTAGGTCCCAGTCTGAACCAACTATCATTAATCTAACTAGTATAACTCGGGTACTACCCAATTGCGTCTCCACGGCTCAGCGGCCGTACTGACTCACAAAATCACAAATAGAGAGACTAGGGAAAGAAAAACCTCCTCTGACTCCCCTACCATCAATGAAAACTCACTTAACAGAGAAGGACTATAACCAAAACCCCTCCTTATGCTACAACTGTGGGAGCGGCGATATAGACAGCGTTTTTACTATCAATATTACAAAATAACAACCAGAGGATGAAATACATAAGAAGGAAAACAAACAGGGAAAGACAACACTTGTCTTAATACTGCCCTCACACACTTTGCAGTGTCATGCTTCATCATAGGGCCGCATCTGACGTCTTGGTGCAGACCAACACCAAAGACGGAGCGCAATTATTTTAAATGTCTACGAGAAGACAAAAGTGGTGAGGGTACAGAAAAGGTGACAAAACAATACACCTAAATAAACCCACAATAAAGGGATATAAAGGAAAACGTGTTCCCTTTAGAAGGGACCAAAGAGTGCAGACACACACAATTAAAACAACCTAGGGGGAAACTGCCACCAGTCTTTATTCAAGTAACCCCTTGGTAGTATTAAAAACCACACGGCGGGATATTAGGGGGAGGTAAAGGCCCCTGTCTCCCTACTGCATTAACCAACATGTTTCTGCCATTGATTCTCGCCCAACAGGGTCGTACTGGCATTCATCAGGGTGTAGGTCCCACGTTACCAGGTCTTCACCCCCAATTCGGAGTTGTTACCTTACTTCCACAGGTTACAAAATCCTGTCAGATAAACCCCTCTGGGAAATTTCCGAGAGGGAACAGATTCCTGTAAAAAGAAATCATGCAGACAATTACTGTTCTGCTCCCTTATTCCTTCACAAAATGCTGCAATGTCTCATCCTCTATAATGCCAACAGTAGGCATCAAATTAAAAGTGTGCATGTATCCATATACACACATCAAGGGACTCATCAAAAGCTCCCTACTCCACACCCAGTAAAAACCCTCACAGATGCGCAACACCATACGTGTAACCCTTAACAGACTCCCTTAGTGTGGTATACATGGTTAACGGGCTCCCTAAGCGTTGTAATCAAGGTTATCTCACCCTTACACAAACGTCAACCTGTCAAGTTACTCTACTCACTCACTAGTTTGAAAAGACATTCTAATTGAATTTATTTCACAGAACTCACACGGGTTTATAAGGAAATCTCCCAACCCGGGACCTTCGTGGGGCCGTGTTCTTAAAGTCACACTCTGAAAGACACAGGATAAGAGGAGGACAAAACAGAGATAATACTTCATTGTAATCCAATGGTATTTTCCTTTTTTGAATCTGTAAGAAAATCCTACTCCACCCCACCGCTCTCATTAACTTTCAAACGTATTACTAAAAATTATATATCCTGATAGAGTCAAAACCCTGGGGGATGCCAAAATTCTTTATACTACCCAGGACACAAGTAATACCCGGGTAAAATAACCCGCTTTTCATTAGCAGACTTCATCGATTATGCGCCGTCAAAATTTAAAACTTTCTAGAGAGGCAAAACAGATAGCGACCATGACCCCTCTTATAATCAACTTACTACTCCAAAGAACCGTGATGCTTCTATCCCTCACTTAGGTCCTCCGTCGATATCTCGCACACCAACTTTCTTCTCTTATAAAGGGGATGTTAATTGGCGCTCATATGTAGGCCACTCCCCCAACTAGGGTGCGTCTCGGGCTCGTCCGTATTCATTGTCAAAACTGAAAAAGGACACTATCTACCTTAATTCCTTGCAGATAGCGGCCATCTTGGAGTGTGTATGAGCACTGACGTTGCTGCAAGTTCACGTCACTATCCTCTATCCAAAGCACTACTACTGATATACCCACGGACACTGTATCTTATTGCACATCAATTCAGTCTAAGTGTGCGACCTTAGTACACGCTATGTTCATTGTTCTCATACAGAGACAGTTCTAAATGACCACCATTAATACTGTGGCCCTGTATTTACCATAACAAAAAAAGCACAGGATTTTCCTTTGTTCTTATATGTTAGTATAGAGAATCCTTTTATTGCATCTCTATCTTGTGATGTTATCCCGCAAAGACCATCTATGTCTCTACCTTAATACAATTAGAGTCATCTCATGGACACCATCACCTACATAAGCCTGCTACTTCTATTGTCCATTCATATCAATACATGGATCGCTCTAATAAAGGTAAGGGCTTACTAACCATTCGATCTATACTCCCCTTTTAATTTAAGAGGCAATGTATCCCAGGGTATTGCTCAACTGACATAGTTAGCTTTATGTGTGTTATGAATTCAAAACGAAGGTACGAGGACACCACTCAGCACATTATTCTTCCATAATCTAATTTCTTTACTTGGTGCTTAGTCCATACAATTGGAACCAGGGTATAGAATCATTCAGGCCATGAATACTACTTTTTAACCTGTCCACCCACCGTTGTTCCCTAACCAACAAGAAACTGGCTACATCAACAGTATTAGGTGGGATCAAAGGTTTATCTAATACTGTCCACCTCAAATCTGACTCACTATGTCTCATCTCATGAAAGTGAGTCGTGAGTTTTGTATTAGTTTTTCCACACCTTATAGTGCTCATGTGTTCCAGGATACGGGTTTTTACCCGACGAGTAGTCATCCCTACATATAGTTTATCACAAGGACACCTTATGAGGTAGATGACATTCTCTGTGTTACATGTTGTGTGTTTCCTCTGTTCCCAGCGTCGATTAGTACCTATATCCACTGATTTGCCATTCAGTGATAAAGGACACGCTTTACAGTAACCACACGCATAATGTCCAAAAACAGGAGTTAAAAAATGGTCTCGATTTTGTTCCACAGGATGACTGACCAGCGTTCTAGGGCGTGTGTTAACAACCATATCTTTGATACTGGCACTTTTTTTAAAAGAGAAAAGCGGAAAAGGTTGATCTAACCCATTCGAATTCAAAATTCGCCAGTTCTTCTGTATAATCTTTTTGAGATGATTTGATGCCGTACTGAATGTTGTAACACAAATACTACTCCCGACTGTCTCCTTTTCATTCGTTTCAAGTAAGGTCTCTCTATTGCAGTTACGTGCTCTCTTCTGGGCCTTTTGGATAACACATTCAGGATAATCTCTATGTCTCAGTTTGTCACACAGATTTTTAGCCTCTTGCTTATAATCCACAATTGAAGAACAGTTCCTACGCAATCGCAGAAACTGTCCATAGGGAAGATTTTCCCTAAGTGAACGGGGGTGAAAGCTCTGAAACGATAGCAAATTATTCCTATCAGTAGGTTTATGATATACGCTACTGACTAGAGCTCCATTCTCTGCTGTTATGTTCAGATCCAAAAAAGGAAGTGAGGTATTAGTCATAGTGTTCGTAAAAAACAAAAAGGGATTCCTCTGATTTAGCCACTCTAGAAAGATTTTGGCCGAGTCTTTACTGCCTCTCCAAATGATGAACACGTCATCTATATATCTCCGCCAAACCCTAATCTGATTATAGAATGGGTTGGCTGGTGAGAACACACTTTCCTCTTCAAATTTAGAGACATAGAGGCAGGCTAAACTCGGGGCACAAGAACTCCCCATGGAAGTTCCATGTGTTTGGAGATAAAACTGTTCCTCAAATTTAAAATAGTTCTTTGTTAGGGCCAGCTCAAGTAGGCTCAAAATGAAGGCCCGAGGCGCCATAAATTCCCATTCTACTGAAAAAGGATATTCTCAATCACCCTGAGAGTTTCTTGCTGCGGAATGTTCGTATAGAGGGACTCTATATCAAGACCAATCATTAAATCAGTATCAGGATCAAATTCCAGGTCTTTAATCAAATTCAGAACCTCCCTAGTATCTTTAAGATATGCTGGCATCTTCTGAACTAATGGGCGCAGGAACACATCGCAAAATTTGGATAAAGGCTCTAAGATGGAATTAATGCCCGAGACTATAGGTCGTCCTGGAGGTGGACGTGTGGGTTTATGCACTTTTGGCAAGATATAAAAGTACGGGATGGTCGGTTGTTGTTTACAGAGAAAGAGAGCTTCCTTCTGACTAATCCAATCATTCCCAACTGCCTCTTCAACATAGGATCCAATCAAGACTCTCAGTTCTTCTGTTGGATCTCCTGTGAGAATCTTATAGTTCCTTCTGTCACCCAAAAGGCGGAGGCATTCGGTATTATAAACCTCTTTATCTTGAATCACGATCGCACCGCCTTTATCGGCCGGTTTTATGATAAGCATTGGATCGTCTCTCAATTCATTGATAGCCTGCCTTTCAACTCTCGATAAATTGCAAAAGGACTTCCCACTATCTGATGTTTCCATCAATTCTACGTCCCTCATAACAGCTTGTTCAAAGACTCCAACCTCTGGGGGTAGCTGACCCATACTAGGAACGAACGTTGATTTATTCCTCAGTCCTGTATCGTCCTCTCTCTCAGTCATCTCTTTACCTTCAAAGTATACTTTTAAACGAACATTACGAAAAAATCCAGCCAATTCACACTTCAATTTAAAAGAGTCTAGCTGGTTAGTTGGGACAAATCCCAAACCTTTAGACAAGACCCTTTCCTGTGTCTCTGTCAATGTCCTAGCACTTAAATTCATCACTAAGTGTGTTCCCTGCTGGTACTGGGTTCCCCTTCTCGTGACATGCTGCGTGTTATTCTCTGGTTCATGTCCTCCCACTGTACTCTCTGTGGTTTCTGTGTCTTCTGCCTCCCTCTCCCCCTCCCCCTGCCTCTCTCTAAAAAAGGTGGGTATTCATTCGGGAAGAATTGAGGCGGTCCCATCGGTGGGTACAAATGTGGCCACCCATACCCCATCTGAGGTCCTTGCTGGTATGTACGTGGGAACCCTCTGAAAAACCCCTCCCTCTGTATCTGGGTCTATAATCAGAGTCACTGCTCTCACTTCCTGAACTAGATGTATCTGTATAAGTTCTTGTAGGTTTTTTTGAGTATTATGGGTTTCCTCATTTTAACATAATCGTCATTTACATATGGGTACACCTTTTCTCTCGCAAATTTTTTAAGGTCCTTCTGTAGTTTGTTTACTTTAGAATTCATTAAATACTCTTTATATTCATTGACTGTCTTATTTGTCTCCTCAAGTTTCTTTTTGAACACAGAAATATGTATTTGTGTCTTCAAATTGTCTTCACTGATCTGGATTTTTATCAAAAGATCTTCAGAAATTTTCTTCGCAGTGTCTATTATTAAAATAAGCCAATCTCTAGAGCATCTCCACGCAATTAGAGACCAATTTTTTCGAAAGGAAACGTCCTCTAAGAAAATAAGAGGTTCGTTAACCACCAGAAGGCCCCTCGGGGCCGCATTAGCTCTTAAATATTCCGTGAGAATGGCTCCATGCAAAATCGTTTTCACTTGTGTCCTTTTCAATTCAGTGAGTGAGTCCCAACCTTCCACCTGTGTGAGTGCTTGTGTGAGTGTGGTGTCCCCTAATAAAGGAGGACAAGATAAAATCCTAGCAGCGGCCTCATCTCCATACGCAAGGCCCTGTTCTTCCATGGTAGGTCCCAGTCTGAACCAACTATCATTAATCTAACTAGTATAACTCGGGTACTACCCAATTGCGTCTCCACGGCTCAGCGGCCGTACTGACTCACAAAATCACAAATAGAGAGACTAGGGAAAGAAAAACCTCCTCTGACTCCCCTACCATCAATGAAAACTCACTTAACAGAGAAGGACTATACCCAAAACCCCTCCCTATGCTACAACTGTGGGAGCGGCGATATAGACAGCGTTTTTACTATCAATATTACAAAATAACAACCAGAGGATGAAATACATAAGAAGGAAAACAAACAGGGAAAGACAACACTTGTCTTAATACTGCCCTCACACACTTTGCAGTGTCATGCTTCATCATAGGGCCGCATCTGACGTCTTGGTGCAGACCAACACCAAAGACGGAGCGCAATTATTTTAAATGTCTACGAGAAGACAAAAGTGGTGAGGGTACAGAAAAGGTGACAAAACAATACACCTAAATAAACCCACAATAAAGGGATATAAAGGAAAACGTGTTCCCTTTAGAAGGGACCAAAGAGTGCAGACACACACAATTAAAACAACCTAGGGGGAAACTGCCACCAGTCTTTATTCAAGTAACCCCTTGGTAGTATTAAAAACCACACGGCGGGATATTAGGGGGAGGTAAAGGCCCCTGTCTCCCTACTGCATTAACCAACATGTTTCTGCCATTGATTCTCGCCCAACAGGGTCGTACTGGCATTCATCAGGGTGTAGGTCCCACGTTACCAGGTCTTCACCCCCAATTCGGAGTTGTTACCTTACTTCCACAGGTTACAAAATCCTGTCAGATAAACCCCTCTGGGAAATTTCCGAGAGGGAACAGATTCCTGTAAAAAGAAATCATGCAGACAATTACTGTTCTGCTCCCTTATTCCTTCACAAAATGCTGCAATGTCTCATCCTCTATAATGCCAACAGTAGGCATCAAATTAAAAGTGTGCATGTATCCATATACACACATCAAGGGACTCATCAAAAGCTCCCTACTCCACACCCAGTAAAAACCCTCACAGATGCGCAACACCATACGTGTAACCCTTAACAGACTCCCTTAGTGTGGTATACATGGTTAACGGGCTCCCTAAGCGTTGTAATCAAGGTTATCTCACCCTTACACAAACGTCAACCTGTCAAGTTACTCTACTCACTCACTAGTTTGAAAAGACATTCTAATTGAATTTATTTCACAGAACTCACACGGGTTTATAAGGAAATCTCCCAACCCGGGACCTTCGTGGGGCCGTGTTCTTAAAGTCACACTCTGAAAGACACAGGATAAGAGGAGGACAAAACAGAGATAATACTTCATTGTAATCCAATGGTATTTTCCTTTTTGAATCTGTAAGAAAATCCTACTCCACCCCACCGCTCTCATTAACTTTCAAACGTATTACTAAAAATTATATATCCTGATAGAGTCAAAACCCTGGGGGATGCCAAAATTCTTTATACTACCCAGGACACAAGTAATACCCGGGTAAAATAACCCGCTTTTCATTAGCAAACTTCATCGATTATGCGCCGTCAAAATTTAAAACTTTCTAGAGAGGCAAAACAGATAGCGACCATGACCCCTCTTATAATCAACTTACTACTCCAAAGAACCGTGATGCTTCTATCCCTCACTTAGGTCCTCCGTCGATATCTCGCACACCAACTTTCTTCTCTTATAAAGGGGATGTTAATTGGCGCTCATATGTAGGCCACTCCCCCAACTAGGGTGCGTCTCGGGCTCGTCCGTATTCATTGTCAAAACTGAAAAAGGACACTGTCTACCTTAATTCCTTGCAGATAGCGGCCATCTTGGAGTGTGTATGAGCACTGACGTTGTTGCAAGTTCACGTCACTATCCTCTATCCAAAACACTACTACTGATATACCCACGGACACTATATCTTATTGCACATCAATTCAGTCTAAGTGTGCGACCTTAGTACACGCTATGTTCATTGTTCTCATACAGAGACAGTTCTAAATGACCACCATTAATACTGTGGCCCTGTATTTACCATAACAAAAAAAGCACAGGATTTTCCTTTGTTCTTATATGTTAGTATAGAGAATCCTTTTATTGCATCTCTATCTTGTGATGTTATCCCGCAAAGACCATCTATGTCTCTACCTTAATACAATTAGAGTCATCTCATGGACACCATCACCTACATAAGCCTGCTACTTCTATTGTCCATTCATATCAATACATGGATCGCTCTAATAAAGGTAAGGGCTTACTAACCATTCGATCTATACTCCCCTTTTAATTTAAGAGGCAATGTATCCCAGGGTATTACTCAACTGACATAGTTAGCTTTATGTGTGTTATGAATTCAAAACGAAGGTACGAGGACACCACTCAGCACATTATTCTTCCATAATCTAATTTCTTTACTTGGTGCTTAGTCCATACAATTGGAACCAAGGTATAGAATCATTCAGGCCATGAATACTACTTTTTAACCTGTCCACCCACCGTTGTTCCCTAACCAACAAGAAACTGGCTACATCAACAGTATTAGGTGGGATCAAAGGTTTATCTAATACTGTCCACCTCAAATCTGACTCACTATGTCTCATCTCATGAAAGTGAGTCGTGAGTTTTGTATTAGTTTTTCCACACCTTATAGTGCTCATGTGTTCCAGGATACGGGTTTTTACCCGACGAGTAGTCATCCCTACATATAGTTTATCACAAGGACACCTTATGAGGTAGATGACATTCTCTGTGTTACATGTTGTGTGTTTCCTCTGTTCCCAGCGTCGATTAGTACCTATATCCACTGATTTGCCATTCAGTGATAAAGGACACGCTTTACAGTAACCACACGCATAATGTCCAAAAACAGGAGTTAAAAAATGGTCTCGATTTTGTTCCACAGGATGACTGACCAGCGTTCTAGGGCGTGTGTTAACAACCATATCTTTGATACTGGCACTTTTTTTAAAAGAGAAAAGCGGAAAAGGTTGATCTAACCCATTCGAATTCAAAATTCGCCAGTTCTTCTGTATAATCTTTTTGAGATGATTTGATGCCGTACTGAATGTTGTAACACAAATACTACTCCCGACTGTCTCCTTTTCATTCGTTTCAAGTAAGGTCTCTCTATTGCAGTTACGTGCTCTCTTCTGGGCCTTTTGGATAACACATTCAGGATAATCTCTATGTCTCAGTTTGTCACACAGATTTTTAGCCTCTTGCTTATAATCCACAATTGAAGAACAGTTCCTACGCAATCGCAGAAACTGTCCATAGGGAAGATTTTCCCTAAGTGAACGGGGGTGAAAGCTCTGAAACGATAGCAAATTATTCCTATCAGTAGGTTTATGATATACGCTACTGACTAGAGCTCCATTCTCTGCTGTTATGTTCAGATCCAAAAAAGGAAGTGAGGTATTAGTCATAGTGTTCGTAAAAAACAAAAAGGGATTCCTCTGATTTAGCCACTCTAGAAAGATCTTGGCCGAGTCTTTACTGCCTCTCCAAATGATGAACACGTCATCTATATATCTCCGCCAAACCCTAATCTGATTATAGAATGGGTTGGCTGGTGAGAACACACTTTCCTCTTCAAATTTAGAGACATAGAGGCAGGCTAAACTCGGGGCACAAGAACTCCCCATGGAAGTACCATGTGTTTGGAGATAAAACTGTTCCTCAAATTTAAAATAGTTCTTTGTTAGGGCCAGCTCAAGTAGGCTCAAAATGAAGGCCCGAGGCGCCATAAATTCCCATTCTACTGAAAAAGGATATTCTCAATCACCCTGAGAGTTTCTTGCTCCGGAATGTTCGTATAGAGGGACTCTATATCAAGACCAATCATTAAATCAGTATCAGGATCAAATTCCAGATCTTTAATCAAATTCAGAACCTCCCTAGTATCTTTAAGATATGCTGGCATCTTCTGAACTAATGGGCGCAGGAACACATCGCAAAATTTGGATAAAGGCTCTAAGATGGAATTAATGCCCGAGACTATAGGTCGTCCTGGAGGTGGACGTGTGGGTTTATGCACTTTTGGCAAGATATAAAAGTACGGGATGGTCGGTTGTTGTTTACAGAGAAAGAGAGCTTCCTTCTGACTAATCCAATCATTCCCAACTGCCTCTTCAACATAGGATCCAATCAAGACTCTCAGTTCTTCTGTTGGATCTCCTTTGAGAATCTTATAGTTCCTTGTGTGTGTCTGCACTCTTTGGTCCCTTCTAAAGGGAACACGTTTTCCTTTATATCCCTTTATTGTGGGTTTATTTAGGTGTATTGTTTTGTCACCTTTTCTGTACCCTCACCACTTTTGTCTTCTCGTAGACATTTAAAATAATTGCGCTCCGTCTTTGGTGTTGGTCTGCACCAAGACGTCAGATGCGGCCCTATGATGAAGCATGACACTGCAAAGTGTGTGAGGGCAGTATTAAGACAAGTGTTGTCTTTCCCTGTTTGTTTTCCTTCTTATGTACTTCATCCTCTGGTTGTTATTTTGTAATATTGATAGTAAAAACGCTGTCTATATCGCCGCTCCCACAGTTGTAGCATAGGGAGGGGTTTTGGGTATAGTCCTTCTCTGTTAAGTGAGTTTTCTTACAATCAAAATCTCATATCCGACACGTAGTTGCAACCTACTCTGTGGTAAAGCCCCAATTTTATCTGAGATACTTCTGTCAAGAAACTATAAGCTTAAGTTTTTACGACTACGGATGGGCCTATTCGGTGTCGAGGAAGTTGCCCAAAGATGGAAACACTCTCATAAGGATAGCTCTTGCTGCTTTTGTCCCTTCCCGAAGCAATCTTTGGCCCATGTCCTATGTATCTGTCCCTATTTTGAATGTGAAAGGCAATTTTTGATAAAGCCCTTATTTAGAGATTTGCATGTCCATGTCTGTCTGGAGGCAATTATTCATTGCTTTCAGGGCAAGGACTGTAGGCGCATTGCCCGTTTTATGAAGTTCATGGACAATGTTGATGCAAGACTTAACTGTCAAGAAGCTCTGAAAGAATTGAATAGCGCTCTATAATTTTTAAAGTCGCATTGGACATCTGAAATCGGGATTCCCTCATACCAAGTCTCTCCGATATAATTTGGCCCTTGAATATTTATCAGATGTATTAGTATGATGCACCTGTGCTCCATATCTTCTTAATTTTGATGGATTTTAATATAATCTTTAAACGGATGTACTGAATTGCCCACTATAAATTTTGAATTTCACACTATGGGGTCCATTACGATGTCGGGCGGAAGCACTACCGCCGTGCTGTCGGAGGCAAAAACCGCTAGTTACCGTCCGCCAGCAACGGCCCACCCGCCCGCCAAATTAGGATGTGAAAAGTCAGCCAAACACCACCCGTAAGCCTGCGACGCCGCCCGCCATCAAAGTGCGCCCGTTCACGTAGCGGCACGAGCCAATGGAGACACACCGTCCGACGAAATGACGTACCGCCCGGCGTACAAATTACGATGCCACAACCAAACAGCCTCACCGGCAAAGAGACACCGCACGAGATACCAAGGCGGAAACCCGACTGTTGAGTACGGAGACAAAAAAGGCGGCCCACCCCGAAATGAATCCTGCACTCCAGGCCATCCCCATGCTGTACATGATGCACCACCTAGGAGTGAACGCTCCACGACGACGCAGGTAGGCAGACACACAACAAGGGCACGCAAACACTGCACACAATGCAAGGGCGGAAAAAGTGCACATGGCCCCCCCAGACACCCCTGGGTGTACAGGACACATCCATCACTGTACCCACACATGTCCCACCTGTAAAAAAAAAAAAACTCGCTACATCCTGGGCACCCACTACCCGGGACCAGGAAGTGACGTCCCCGTCATGGCACCGCAGCGCAGCGGCGATGACGCAGGTACACATGCGCACAACGCAGAGGCCAATGACAGCGCCACGCATGGACTGTACACAAACACCACAGGGTCACAACTACACACCCCACACACCAGCCCCACCCTGAAGGCACATGTCACGTGGCCTTCCTGCATCAGTCATGTCCCCAACAGACAACTCACAGTTGTCAACTGGATGTCACACAAGTGTCCCGAACAGGGGAGTAATGTGATGGCAAAATAGGACACACCCTTGTGTGCAAAACATGGAGAAGCACACGGCGTCTGCTACATAACAGCGCAGAATATGGACATTGTCCGCAAAAGGCACGCCAGTCTCATCCAAAAATACCTATACCATCTTGCTCGCAATATCGAGCCATGCAATGTACAAAATAGAAAAACCCTGCTGCCTGAGAACAGGTGTTTCCAATTTCTACACCCACACAGAAGCCTCAATGTACAGCGGCAACGGAGTGTCCCGCCCACACACGGGAGAGCAGATAGCACTGAATGGCCTTCCATTCCTACTCTGAAATCACATTGCAACAAACTATGCAGGAGAATGGAGCCATTGTACCAACAAGAAGCCAAACATAGCCATGCAGAGGAAAACTTCCACTGGCAGATAGCGCCTAACATGAAAGAAAGATAATACTACAAAATACAATTATACCACTCCTCCATGTGGGCCAAATGCAAGTAATCTGGAAAGAGTCAGACACCATTGGCCTTGACCATTCATTGAAGCATGTGGGATGAGGGCCTGTGTCCTCCGCACAAGCTATACCCCAAGTCCTGCCGCCGTACATCCATTCCTGAATTCCCAGCATCGTCGGAGGTTGCACTCTGCTGACTGCTCAGGCAGCCGGAGCACGCCATCACATCACCCTGTAGCAAAATGGCTGTTGCACCAGTGCTTCTCAACTACGCGAGACAGATCAAGCTGTACAGTGACAGCTTGCTACACATAGTGGGCTGCTCAAATCTGGCTATGCTGAATATAAGTTACCGAGTAACTTACCGCATTGCAATGTTCAGCTGCGTCATCCCCGTCTTCTAATGTCGGAGGTGTCCGTTCCACTTTCCTGTGGATTTATGTCTCCCCAACCCGGCATGTCCAAAGGCGGACTTGGTACTAACCCTGGGCAAAGCACTACGCTACGCTCGCGTAGTTTGCGAAGTTTGCGCTACTTCGCACAACGCGAATTGCACGTAGCACAGTGCAAACACGCGTAGCGTAGCGTAGCGTAGTGCAGCGGTCATTTTTTGCTTGCTCGCGGTCCTCAACGTCAAGTTGGCGACCGCGAGCAAGCAAAATGACATCCCGGCGAGATTCTCATCGCAGGGAGGTCAGGTTTCTCATTGCGAGTGGTCGCGTATGCTCGCGACCGCTCGCGATGAGAAACTACCAGTTCGCGTTGAGAAGCTGCCGCCGAGTAAAAATCTACTCGAGCGGCAGTAAAAGACAGCTTGCACTGTGCAAGATGCCGTTTCAATGATTGCACAGTGCGGACAAGCATCCGGCACTGTGCAATCATTGCGAACAGTGCACTACGCAGTTCGCGTAGTGCTAGGCGTAGTTCGCGTAGTGCGAACTGCACTTTGCGTAGCTTCGCGTAGCGCTACTTCGCGAACTACGCCCAGGCTTACTTGGTACACTTGTTTGCACCTCTGGACGCCCACGACAGGATCTGTTCAGTGTATGGGGGCATGGCGTATGTGGCTGCAATCGGGGACACACTGCAATGGGACCAGTGTGCCTCCACACAACGTCTTCTGGATCACAGTTTCATCGAATGTCATCCAACATGTCCCATCAGGCTTCTACAAGGGACAACTTACGACGAACACGTTGCCACCCACCATCCGCTTCATTGGATGTCATCCATGTTTACCATCAATGGGATGGATGCCCTGCTGGAAGGTATCGCATACATGACAACTTGTCAATTCATGGGTCCCCGACTCAATACCCCCAATTGAACATTGATGTTCAACACCGTACCTATGCTTGGCTTTCGCACGGAGTGGGGAGTTAGCTGTACAACAACTATACCATACAATCTGCAACTAACACCTTACTATCAACTCCACTGCCATGACATCTGACATTTTCGGGACATGCACTCTGTTCCTCACCATATCCCGTGTCTCTGCATGAACAGGGGGAGGCAGAGGTATGGGACTTGTGTACAGTAACCACATGGCCAATACTGCACGAACAACTATGCTATAATATGTATTCTGCGCACCTGAACACATGCACCTGTCAGTGCACACTTATCTGTCTGCTGTATTACGTGAGAACTGTCACCTCACCTTTGTCTGTACTTCCGTGCCAGGACTTTTGCATGGACAACAAATGCAACCCCCTACAACATGGCCCTAGTTATTGTGTCATGTTCAGTAGCCACCACATTGCAACAACTTGTGAGACGCTGCTGCATGCATGTAGGCTCATGCTCTGATGTCACCTCTGACGCAGGTGTGTCGGAGTCACTATTGTAGTAATCCTGTACCATGGAACTGAGATGTACTGTGCCTATGATGTCAAGCTGTCTGGTAGGCAAAATGAATACTGTCTGTGTCAAAGTCTAGAGCTCCTCAGTAATGAGCAAATGTACTTTAGCGTAGCAAGGGCAAGGCAGTTGTAACTCTGAAGCCTTTATTCCACAGTCAACAACTAATCACATCTACCTGTACCCCCTTTTGTATGTGTAATCATGCTAAGTATATCCTCCACATGCATTTTGCTGCCAGTAGTGTCCACTATACTGCATCACAGAGGAAGTAAGTCCAAATACATGCCTTGAAGCAAATATGTGACTCTGTAGAATTATTTATCGAAGACAAGTACGAATGAGAGAGGATGAGAGTGTGTGAAGTACACGAGAGTCGTGAGATGACCATGTAGTCTAGTGTCATTGGATGTCAATGCATATGATTTGCCGCCACAGGGGACCTAGTGAAATACTACAGGTCGTGGGCCTTGGCTTGTCAGACTCTGACGTGGCCCAACAGATCATCACATTAACACTGACGGCCTGGTCACTACAAAGCCCAGTCCTACT
The DNA here is from genome assembly GCA_963921515.1 of Calotriton arnoldi. NCBI lineage: Eukaryota > Metazoa > Chordata > Amphibia > Caudata > Salamandridae > Calotriton > Calotriton arnoldi. Next base: position 168,042 of record CAWUFW010017351.1, read on the forward strand.
TATGTGTATAATTACCTTCACAGTCTGACATCACACTCATCAAGCAAAAGTAGGAGTCACGCAAGACGCATGCTACAGCAATGCATGACAAAACACACACACGATATCAGTGTGGGTGGGCAGGTCTGCACAGTGAGTACGAACTGCAGAAATTCACATACATGCTCAATTAAACAAGGCACAATCTTGACAGTCACACACCCTGCAGACACACAATGTCCAAAACATATCAAGTAGGAGTCATCCTGAACTGCAAGGACACACCCACACACTGCACACTGTGCAACATACAATACACACATGTGATCACATTCACAGACCTGAACACGGATACAAACACCCACCATGGACCTGGGTAACACATGTGTGTAGTCGACATTGCCAGAGTGCACACACACACACCAACACTACCGCAAAATCACACCCTTCACACTACACACACCTACACCTCCCAAATGCACACATTGAAAGTAAGCCATGTGCCCAGGCTCAATGTTCATCACAAGATTAACATACACCTACACTGCTGGCCACACAGAAAGTAAGCTCACACATACCTGCATACTCTGCACATGCTACCTGTCATCCTGTGGCTAGACTCACACCCTGTGCTTTGCTTGCACGCAAACATGACACGTATACATTTTCCCATATATACCACCAAATACATGCAGACAATCCGTGTCACAAAAATGCTTCTTCATCACACACACAAGTAGCAGAGTCTGAAAGAAGTGAAGTCCCTGCCACGTGTAAAACACATTGGAATGTGAGACCAGACATTGCAATTGTTGAGGTACCATACACGGCATGTGCCTCACTTAACTATGCACACACAGCAACAACTGCAATCAGCAACTACACAGACACAACCTACTACAGGAACAACAGCATCCAGTCACAGATTACATAGACAGGCGGCAATATTGATCAACACCAGGGACAGTGGCCAGTCCGATGTGCAGAGTAGTGACACGAAAAGCTGCGTATGCAATGTGTGTGAGTGTACCCTGCCATGGCCAGCAACACTGCCATGGCAGTCACAATAGCCATTACAGCCACGACTGTGTCACAGGTAGTTGTGTGAGGGTGCCTACCATTCAAACAGGATGCCAGTCCAACTCGGTGCTGTCTGTGTGCTACGGGACAGTTGGAGGTCCGCCCCTGAGAGAGAAGCACAACTGTGGAAGACACACATGTGGCATGTGAAGCGGGAGGGCTGCTTGGCCCAGGTGGGTGGGTGGCACGGGTAGGTGCACTCATGCAGTGTTGAAACAGACTGTGTGGGGAGGATTCCGGAGGGGTAGATTTCCACTGTGTTGGGTATTTGGAAAGCCTACCTGTCTGGGGACGAATGTGAACTTGTGTGGGCACAACAGGCGGGCACACGATCAATGCTGCATCAGGTGTAGACGTTAGCCCTCCCTCTGGGGACATGCTGGATACTGCTGTACGTCTGCCAGGCCCTTGCCAAGGCACTTACATCCCCTGTACTCCAGGTGTACCCCCTACATTGTCCACCTGCTCAGGCTACCCAGGGCACGGGATGGCAGTGGAGCTTGGTGGGTGGGAGGTCATGGCGCCCTTCTCCTGGTCACATCTCGCAGGCAACACATTCTCAGTGTGCAGCATGGCACAAGTCCTAAATAAGAAGTGGGGGGACGCCAGGACAGGAAGTGACGTCACGAAAGGTGGCTTGCACCATCAGACTCATTGCCTCCCTTCGCCCACCCCTTAGATTCGATTGCAACAGAGAAGCCAGCGCGTGCACCAGCAGCTCCGATCTCGCCCCAGAGAGGCCAAAGAGTGAATATGTGGCTCCATTTGCTCCAGTAATCGAGCTCGCGGGAAAATAAGTGGGGGGACGCCGTCCACCCGCGTGGTACCCCGACTCGAGCCCTGGACAACAGTGACAATGCATGACAGCCTCCGGAGTCCGGATACACCACATGCAACACACAGAGGCTGTAGCTGCCCTAGCGGGCTAGGCCGCAAACACAATCCCAGACGAAAGGTAGACCCACCCCGGCGCGCATAGTCATTACATCCGCTGACATTGACAAGGGACCCATGGAGTGAGACATGGGCCTCAGGGTGACGGGCCCCCAAGCCATCCCTCGCCAACGAGTGTCATGCAACTCACACATATCGCAAAGCCAATGGGACACTTTGCCTGCACACCAGGGCTCGAGTCGGGGTACCACGCGGGTGGACGTCGTCCCCCCACTTATTTTACCGCGAGCTCGATAACTGGAGCAAATGGAGCCACATATTCACTCTTTGGCCTCTCTGGGGCGAGATTGGAGCTGCTGGTGCACGCGCTGGCTTCTCTGATGCGGGGGTGGGCGAGGGGAGGCAATGAGTCTGACGGTGCAAGCCACCTTTCGTGATGTCACTTCCTGTCGTGACGTCAGCGTCCCCCCACTTCTCTTTCTTAGGACTCGTGCCCTGCTGTTGTCAGATTTGCCACTTTCCAGGGGGGTGGAGAAAGGGTCAGGAATGTCAGCCTGAGATTGGCCCAGTTGAAGGCCCACCTTGACTGGGGAGGACAACCATTGGACAGTCTGGTGTAGCCCACCCACGCGTACATGTAGGCCCTCCATTAACTATGTCACCTGCGGCAAGGTGATGTCATGGGCAATGAAGTAATTGAGGGGAGCTGTCTGCCCCACGCAGAGATGCCGCACAAGCTCAACAGACCCAGCACTGAGGGAAGCAGGGGTCACATGTGCTGGGGCAGCTGTGCCTGGTGTGAAGGACACTCTATCCTTCATCCTTGTGCCGACACGTGTTGCACCAGTGGAAGTAGATGGGAGGGCGGGCATTGGCCTCCGCATGGCTGAAGAGAAGCCAGAGTGCACGTCCCCTGTGCTAGCACACATGGATGCATCACCTCTGTCCTCAGATGACGCAGAAATTGGCGTCTCGGCCTGTTATTCATCCAGCACACGTCTGGCCCCTCCGAGGCGCTGGTCACATCTGTCTCACTCAGCTCCTGTGCAGCTGCTTCATCCGATGCCTCACCACTGTTGACCGTCCCCTGTCCCTCAGCACCCACGGGAGATGCTACATGAGAGAGAGCGAGGTGGCCTCACTCATTTGGCATCAATTAAATAGACATGTGCAAGGGAAGCAGCACAGGACATTCTCAAATCCACATGTTGCACGATACCTGTGCAATTGTGTTCAGCCACCACAATCAACACGTAATGGCTGGCGTACAGTAAATGAAGCCGCAAATAAGTGGCATATGTGTTGTGCACATAGCACAACACCCGGCCTGTGTCACCCTGCGACCATAGCCACAAATCGCTGTGTGCACACCCACTATCCTGATGGTGGCAAGGATGACCACTACGTAATTAGGCCAAGGACATACCTGCATGGAGCAGAATGGGACACCACTCACACAGACTGCAACATGACAGTCCACAATGGTCATGAGCCCATGCCATCCAACTGTCGTTCGCACGAGCACAACTACTGTTGCACAGTGTGCCGGATGTGTAAGTACCAGGTATATGAGGTGAGGCATCGCACACATATGTCCGAACGAAATCAGAGTAGGCACAGTGCCTTAAACATACATGTGAATTGCCACTCCAGCCTACTACAGGTTGTTCCTGAGGGCTATGACTCTGAATGCATTGACAATGCAGAGTGCTCAAATTACATCTTGACCCTCAGGAATCGCATATGCATGTCAGATGCACCCAGCACAGAGTACACTTACAACCCACTGCATCACACAACAGACATCACATTATCCAGATTATGGGTAGGCTGTGGACACATGCTGCCTCTCACAGCAAAAGACACCATCCCACAATACTGTACACTTGCTTGCTGCTGATGCCCCTACAAACGTGCATCCGGCACAGGCTGTGTGACTGTCAAGATGCAGACCATTAGTGGTGAAATGCAGCACCGTGCTAACCTGACAATACGAGGGGGCATCCCCCGATTCGTCTCCGCCACGTAGTCGCTCATCCGGCAGATGACTTCACACCCTTTGTGGAATTGGCTGCACTGTCAGTTACACATACACAGAGGCATCAACTTGGATGCAATGGCTCATCACAAGGCCTTGGGCTGGAGGACTTCCAACTGCAGGGGTGGTACACAAGAGGGTTGAAATATCACTCATACACCTCTCATCATCATCCACATCCACCAATCACAGTAGCATGATGCTGACCCATCCAAAATACTCAGAGATGTGTAACAGAGCCAAGAAGTAATCGGACATGGCATGACAGCATGTGTACACCACACGTGAATGCATGCTGGTGGGAGTGTGTACACAGTACCTCTCCATCCCATTCACATGCAGGATGCCAGCACATTGAGCAATGTGTAGTCTGCCCACATCTACTGTCCATTGTCAGGTAGACCAACACTAGATGACAAGGCAACACATCTTTGTGGGTGGACTCACTGTGTCCAACACTGCTCAGCCCTCAACGTACTCGCCCTGTGAATGGCTCACCCCGCAATGGAGGTCACATTCAGTGCCACTATCTCTCACACACATCCCTATCACAAGGCCTGGAGTGTTCAATCGACAGGGCTGAGTTTGCGCATTTCCGGAGAGTTGTGAACAAAAGACACATGTAACCCACTGTACAGTCAGTGTTATTTCCTTCTAGGATTGGGCGGTCAATGTGCAGCCCAGGTCTGCTGAGACTGAGAAGGCCAGCAGGGACCCAGCCAGCCATTCACACAAGCAATAACTGCCCTGAGTCCTGCATTGCCAAGTGGCTGCGTCACTGGATGTCTGACATGAAAATGCCATGTACCAACACTCGGGAGGGACATGCATGGGAAAGCGCCAGAGAGCCTACATACCCCTTCCACCTGTAGTAAGCATGGTAAGCAGTGCATGTTGGAACCCCACAGGCTCTGACTCATAGTGCTGCGGATCAACGACATGTGTGTCCCCCACATGCACTCCCACACACATTGTAGTTGTCTTCCACACACAACTTTTGCAAGAAATAGCCTTGGGCAGTGTGCGTGGAGCTCGGACTCCAGGATCTCCAGCTCCTCGCTGGTGAGTGGACCTGGACATATCTTCAGAGTCGTTGACATGAAGGTGGACAGGTGGCAGCAGCAGCAGGTGTTGTTGAGGGATGCCAGGCAGCAGTCCCTGGAAGCTGTGGTAATGCTGGTCTCCCTCCCACACTCATATAGCCCCCTGGGGCTGTTTCAGTGGGTCCAAGCTGCTGCAATTGGTGTACCATGTCTGCCTACTTCATATGCACCCAATGGCCTGCTCCGAGCTGTCCCGGTACGCTTACCTCTATAGTCGTACACGCAGGATGCAACCGCGAGAGCCATTAGAGTTGGCCTCAAGGGCCTGGTCCATGGCGGGTACAGTCCGCTGGTGCCATGTGGAATCCACAGTTTAATGTGCACCATGCATTTGCAGGTGTGGCCATGATTTGTGTGTGGGAGCATGTCCACACTAGACAGGGCCACTTCATGATGTGTGCATAGGCATTGATGGACAGTGCTCAGCCTCCACATGTCTGTTGGCACATCATCATGTACACATTAGCATGGGAGCATGGGATGTGCAAATGCACACACATGCCATATTACTCAATGTACATCTCCCACTTGGCACGTGCAACGTTACGTGTCACTTGTGATGTGTATTTGCATTCACACAGCTGTGTTGTCATGGAGCTGTCAATGTGTACACCTGTCAATGTGTGTTGGAGGTGTGATACGTACAGTGATGTACATTGGGTGAACTAGGGACATCATTGACTGTCTCATATCCCGTTGTGCAACAGGACCCACTTGTTTGGGCCGCTCAGCCTGTGTACATTGTGTTGTTGGTGTGTGCCATACTCACCCAGCCTCGGAAGCTGTGTCAGGCACAGCAGCTAGGTATATTGCCGTGGTGTTGCCGCTTCCCACATATGCAGTCTGAAATCATCATCATGCCTTTCAAGCTCTTATGGCCTAAATCCCCATGTGCATGCTCATAGCAATGGTTAGTGTCAGTGGTCATTGCTATTGGTAAGGGGACCTGTGTAAGAGTATTGTAGCTGTGCTGTCCCTACTTGTCAGCTGTTCTGTGATTCTATTGCTTTGTCAGTAATTTTAGTTTTGTGTATGTGAAAATGCCATGTGGTGTGTTGCATTGACATGTGTCCACTTCCATCTGTCCTAGGAGGAGACCAAACATACATCGCCCCTACCAATTGCTGGCAGACATGGAGGATGTGGAGGTCATACGGAAATTCCGTCTGGACCGACCCACCCTGCATCACCTATGTGCAATGTTGGAACCCCACCTTCGTCCTCGCAGGGTGTATCCTATAGCATTCAGCCCCACGGCTAAGGTGATGGCTGCACTGCATTTTTTCGCAACCGGATCTTTCCAACACACGGTGGGCAGTGGAGGTGGGATGTCCCAGCCCATGTTCAGCATGGTGCTACGGGATGTCCTGTCAGCTATGATGCTCTACAGGAACCGGTACATCCGTATCCCCAGGGCTCGTGATTTGGCGGCAGTGAAGGATGCTTTCTATGCCCTTGGACGCATCCCCCACGTTGTTGGTGCAATTGATTGCACCCATGTTGGCCTTGTTGCACCACAGGCCGTGGAGCACATCTATAGGAACCGGAAACATTTCCACTCCCTGAATGTGCAAGTGGTGTGCCTGGCGGACATGATTATCACACAGGTGTGTGCGAAGTTTCCCGGATCCGCCCATGACTCGCACATCATGCGCCACAGCATCCTCCCACGAATGATGACCAATCTTCAACCGGACCATGCATGGATTGTTGGTGAGTATGCATACTCGTGTAGCGTGCTGGGTGTGACATGCTGTCTTGTATCCTGTTGGAATTGCGACGATTCTCTGTGTTTCTCACAACCAGGTGACTCTGCATATCCTAACGGGCCTTGGCTGCTGAGCCCACTACGTAATCCTAGGACACCAGCTGATGTCAGATACAATGAGGCACATGGGAGGACTAGACGTGTGGTGGAGCAGACTTTTGGACTCCTGAAGTTCAGATTCAGATGCCTGGACCGCACCAGGGGTGCACTGGCATACTCCCCACAGAAGGTGTGCCAGATAGTTGTGGCATGCTGCATGCTGCACAATCTCACGATTCGCAGGCAGATCCCCCTGATAGTGGATGACGGTGATCAGCCAGGGCCCCCGCCTGCAGACCAAGCCGTGTCCAGTGACGAGGACAGTGGAGAGGAGGAAGCAGTGAATGAGCGTCAGCAGCTCATCGCCCGCTACTTCACTTGACGATGAGTGACCATGTACGACGGCTGATGTTGCTGTAGTTGTGTATGTGTATGTGTGCATTGTCACGGCGGCCTATTGTTCACTGAGTGCTGTGTGGCAATGGTCCATGTCCAGGGTAGTATGCCACTGACAGTGGCTGTTGCATTGTGCCCTGTTGCTCTGTGAGATGTGTGTACATTGCTTAAACTTGATGACAAGTACTGTGTGATGAGTGTGTGACACACACATTCAATGGACTCTTGTTCTGTTTTTCACCCCTAGGTCCCTAAAGCCTCTCCTGGCCTATCGACATACCACACTCCAGATGCATTTCTGATCATGGTGACGGTTGCACATCCTTGATTAAAAACAGAGCAGATATAACAGAATGTGATCCAGGTGTATTTATTTCAAGCAGTGATATGTGATAGTGGGCAAGGTGATCACAAAAGTGGTGCATGCTGAAACAATGAGTTGAAGGTCATGTCCGCGTGATGGTCAAGGTGTACCCATGTTGTTCTGGGTCCACAGTCCGACAGACACATGCCATTCACATGGCAGTGTGGGGTAGGATAGTAGTCCAAGTGAATGCAGTAGATGGCCACCGTGGCTGGCTGACTCACTGGCGTTTGGAGCGTGCAAAGTCATCTCTGGACACCTGTTTCCTCTTCGGACGGCCCCTTCTACGTTTGAGAGGGGGGGGTTGTGTTTGTGGGCTGCTGGTGGTGGCTGAGGATTGCCCACTCGCTGTGGACGCAGGGGAACTGGATGTTGCACGACCCTGCGCCCCAGCAGGTGGTGGCGGAGGTGGTGTGGTTGGCCTTGATTGGGCCCTCACCACCACCTCTATCTGGCCCATGAGGTCGACAAGTTGGCCCATACGGGTCACGAATTGGCCCATATGGGCGTCCATGGACCTCAACACCCCAAGGACTTCCCGCGTATCGGCAGCTGACCGGGCCCATTGTCCATGGGCCTCTTCATAGGCCCCAAGGACTCTGGCGATTTGCGGCAGGGCTTGGCTCCCAGGCTCTGATGGCGTTGGCCTGACCCTGCTCCTCCCACCTGAACTGCTGCCACCGACCTGCCCACTCGCCACATTGGTCACCCGGGGAGTCGGTCTGGCTCACAGGGTGGATGTCGACGTGCGTACCACCCCTTGCACAGGGTTAGTGGTCAGGGAGGCCCTGGTGGTGGTGGTGGTGGTTGCGGCGGTGGTGGTGGCCGCAATGACCGTGGCAGCAGGGGCCTGGGACTGGTCACCAGCCCTGGGAGATGGGTTGGTGGGTAGGAGGGGTCCTGGGGAGCGGTTGCGCCCTGCCACACCAGATGTGCCTGGTCGGGAGTGCTCGTCCGAAGAGGTGTCTAGGTCTTCCACATCCGTGAGTCCGGGTGGAGGGCTTGTGGACTGGCTGTGATGGCTGCTGTCTCCCTCTCCAGCATCATGCTGTTCGTCACATGTGGGGCGGAGATGAAAGGTTATTGTGCTGCACCTTGCAAGGTTTGTGTTAGATGTCTGACATTCACAGTTTGTGCACAGTTGTGCACTGATTTCCCAGATGCGTGTGTATGGCTCTACAATGTGTGTGCGTGATCAAGGCAATGGAATAGTGTGATGGGTGCATGTGGCATGGGACGGATTTGGAATGCCAATCGGTGTGTGTTGCAGTACCCCTACATTTTGTGGCTTTGGTGGAAACGGGGTACAGCCCCATGAACGCTTTTGAGATGAAATATGTTTTTGGGGTTCAAATGAAATGCTTAGAAACGCAGATGGCAAAAGGGGTACAGCCCCATGAACGCTTTTGAGATGAAATATGTTTTTGGGCTTCAAATGAACCGCTTAGAAACGCAGATGGGAAAAGGAGTACAGCTCCATCAACGCTTTTGAGATGAAATATGGTTTTGTGGTACATACTGTGACATATGGGTGCAGAAGGGGACATGTGTTTTGGCCACACGACACTACAGAGACAAAGGTGTGTGTATGTCTGACATACCCAGCATATCTGCTCACTGTTGTCATTTAGGGACATTACACTGCAAGCATTGTAGTGAGTGAGTAATGGTTGTGTGCCACACAACGTATTGCAGTTGGGACAATTCCTTGGTGTACGTGCTACCCTCAGCCATGTGCAGCAATGCAGTGCTCTTGGGGTGTTGACTATATTAGGTATGTTGTAAATCACAGTGTGTCGTGCGCTTCAGACACTGCAGACACATTTTTGGTCATCGGCAGGAATCTTTGCTGAACTACTGTATATGGGACAACTGTTTAGATGATTTACCTTTCATGACACTGGGGCTGTAAGATGAGATGGATGAGATTTTGAATGTGCATTGTGTAGCTGTGTGGTTCATGGGTCCAGTGGTGTATGTGACATTACTGGGGTTCCACTCTGTTACATTGAGACAAGATAGACTTACATGGGTGATGTTGTACAATGTCGACGGAACAAGCAGACACGACTACATGGACAAGACTTCGATGGTGTTGCTGATGTGTGTGATGACTGGCACAGTGCACGCCATGTGGGTCAGTACTCCAGTGAGACTTGTACATGCAGACGTGACTCCTTACATGTTACTGTATTTGAGATGGCTCATGTGGGCTATGACTCTGTAATTTATGTCCGTGTGCACATTAGTCACATGATTATGACAGGGAGCAGTGCTACCTGTTCCTCTGCTACGTGACATGTCCCAAATGTTAGTCGTAGTACAGTCCTCATGCCTACAGACACCCCGCCCTGTACAGTAGTCTACCTACTTGTTGGTTTGGAGGGAGCAATGCAATGGCTACCACATGGTTATGAGAGGGAGGGGTGCTCCATCTTGCTGGTCTGTGGGAGTGGGGGCCGTGTTGTGAGTTGTGTTGATGGCTTACCACCCACAGACACCCCTCCATGTAGGGAAACATATCTACCTGTCGGGTGAAGGTGTGCACTGCAATGGCTGACACATGGGTGTGGGGAGTGCTCCATCTTGCTGCGCTGTAGGACTAGGGGCCTGGTGGGGGTTGTACTTCTGCAGTCCCCCTCCGATACACAGACTTTGTGGTAAGGCTACTTACCTGTTACTTGTTGGTTAGTGCAGCTATGGCTGACACATGTGTGTGGGTGTGGGGAGTGCTCCTTCCGGCGCATCTGGGGTACAAGGGGACCTGGTGGGAGTTGTGGTGCTGGCTGACTGTATACATGCCCCCATGGTTTTGTTTGTTGGTACCTTTGGGCTGAGTGTGTGGGAGTGTCTGTTGCATGTGTGAGAGATGTCTTGTGGATTGTGTACTGGACATGGGGGTGTTTGGCCCTCGGAGCTATGGCATTCTGGTAGTGCATGACAGTATATAGCGGTGTGCTGGTATACATTTGTTTGTACTTACCAGACTCCACTCCCCCTGGTATTCCGGTGAGACTCTCCGGATGTAGAATGCCTCGCACTTTCTCCTCCCAAGCCTTGAAGGTCTTGAATAGCGCGGGATTTCAGCCGCCAGTCCTGTCAGCCAGCTCACGATTCTTGGCCTCCTTCTTCCTGACCACGCTTTTCAGGTCGTGCCACCTCTGTGCAATTTCACCCCGGTTGCGTGGCACGTTCCCAACTGCATTCACCTGGTCTACGATCCTGCTCCACATTCTGTTTCTGGTGGCTACTGGTGTCTGTTGGACCTGGTTCCCATAGCTTTGTGGGTGCACCTTGATGATCTCGTCGACCAGGACCGTCAACTCAGTGGCAGTGTACTGCGGCATTCTTTGTGTTGCCATGGTGTGTGGTTTGGTATTTGTGGTGCTGGTGTGGTGGGTGTGTGGTGTGTGGTGTGTGATGTGCAGGGGGTTAGTGGTGCCGGTGTTTCAGTGGTGATGGTGGTGGTGTTGTTGGTGATGAGTGTGATGTGTGCGTGCGTGTGATGTGCTGCTTTCCTTTGTGGCTCTCTGGGTTCTCTGCTGTCGTCTTCGCTTTGTAGTAGTGCAAGGGATTGTGGTCTGTGAAGGGGCTGCTTTTGTACTTACCTATGTGGGTGTGTCATGATGGGCTGTCGTTTTCAGGTGTGTTGTGCCTGGTGTCCTGGGATTTGTAGTTTTTTTGTTTTGCCTGGGGGGATGTGTCTTTGGGATGTGTTCTGTGTTTGGCTTTTTTGGCGTAGTTTGCTGTGTGGACTTGTTGGCCATGTTGTGTGTATTTCTTTGGTCCGCCAATGATTTGCGTGCACGGACGTGGCCGCCAGGCCTTCCGCCTTGTCAGTTATTCATCACTGTTGTTAACCGTGGCGGGCGGGAAATATGTGGATTTACCATGCTCATGTCGGGGAGATCATAATTTCACGGCCGGTGTCTCGGTCGTCAGAGCGGGCGGATTTGGGTTGTCGGGCGGGATTGCGTCCGTGGCGGATGGATAATCTTCTACTCTGACATGGACGGGCAGAATTTTCGGTGTTTTTGCCGCCGCGGGCGGAGGTTGCTTCGCGACATCATAATTGCTCGGTCGGTATTCCCATGGTGCAGGCGGGCGGTTTTTTCAGGCTATAGTAGATGGCGGATTTTTTACCGCCGGTTATCGTAATGGGCCCCTATGTTCTTTAATTTTAAATCTTTTGCTTTAGCCTTTCTTGATACAAATTGTCTGAATAACTCAGCGACATTCTAGTAATGACTTTTGTGCTCTATATTTATTGAGATTTGTTTTTACTTATTTTCTTAAGATTGTTTAAATGTTAATTCTAGTACAGATGAAGGAATTAAAAAAAATTGAATAACTGTAATTAACTATCTAGTAAATAAATAAACTGGTACTAAAATCCCACACATTTCCTCACATTAGAACCCTCTGGGTTCAAGCCTGCATTAGCCTCTCAATGTTCATTTACTTCAGTCTGCTCTTCAGGAAAGGTTTTCAGCAATTCTTATTACAACAAAATGGTGTTCAGGTGTCTTGAATACAAAATATTAGCTCTCATGTTCTGCATTAAACTCTGTGGTGATGCTACAGTTGATTACTAGGGAGTTACTTGACAGACGGATGCTGGTGTTGGATGTACATGTCTGACTCTGCATGCCAGAATATTTTGCTGAAATAGAGGAGGAAGATGTTTGAGAACTCATGGAAATTGTTAGCTCATTTTAGCTTTCTAGACCACTAACCATAATTTGTATAACAAAAGGAATCCCCTTGTTATTCTATTGACTGCAGTATCCTCTGTAGGAAATGCTTTCAGTTTTACAGCTTGATTCCATCAAAATGGCATTTAAGTGTGCCACACTTTTGTCATAAATTCCGAATGTTAACACTAGTTGTTCATTAAAAGTTTATGATAAGGCTGCAGTTGATCACCTGACAGGTAACTGAAAATTGGTACTGGTGTTGAAAGTATCTATTTCAGGCTGCATGCCAGAAAGGTTTACTGAAATGGATGAGGAAGATATTTCAGAACTCATAAATAATGTCTCCTCATTTAGATTTCTTCAGCACTAACCAGAATTTCTATGACAAAATTAACCCCCTCATTTTCTTCATTTCCAATGGAAATACTTTAATTTTTACAGCCTTGATGCCATCGAAACTGAAATACTTTTACAACTTTGTGCTGACCAGAGAGCTTGGATATACCCCGCAATTTTAAAGGGCACTTTAACTTTACCATGTCCCCTTCGCTGAAAAAATGGTGCGCAACAGCCTTCCACAAATCATAACTACATTTACGATTTTTCATACATCTCAGTTCTCTGGAAAACCCATTCTCAAACTCTCATTGGACACTACTGACTTTTCTCTAACACTTCCAACAGGGTGGCATTGCTGATTTGGCGTTCCTATCCCAGAATAGTTCAAAAGGTACTTTACCATTTGTAGAATGTGGAGAAAATCTACATGCAGATCAAAACTTTCTCAAGCATTCTTTCCAGTTCCTTCCAACCTACACTTTCAATTGCACACACTCATTTATAGCGCTATTGAACCTCTCCTCAGTTCCATTTCCTTCAGGATGGTACACGGAGCATGTCAGTTGGGTGGGGATACTGAGGCTGGACCGGATGATGTCATGGACGAACTCTTGTGGCATTTTGAGGGAAATGCAGCCACCAGGGTTCATTCCCCTCTTCTTTATTTGCAGCAGTCTGCCAAAAGTCAGGCAACCAGGCATGGGATAGTTCAAATTCCCCGGGCTGACAGTAAATAGGAGGAGTTCATCCAGCAGGGTAGGGAAGGTGGTCCCTTTAAATGAAGGTTGAGAGGAAGTATGTGAGGGTATGCCCACAAGGAGGTTGTCCTTCGGAGGTTGCTGGAGATCAGAGGGACCGACATTGCAAGACTGGAATGGGAGACCAGCTTGAGCCAGTAGGAGGAAGCAGCTGGTGAGGCTGTAGGAGGTGACACTCGTGCACTGCCGACGAAGGCAAAGACGGCCCAAGAGGAAGATGGAGCAGCGAAGCCAGGAGGCCACCGACACCAAGTGGCGCCCATTCACGCTCCTGGAGGAGTGTGGCTATCCCAGGTATGGCCTCTTGTCATGTGGCGATATGGGAGGCGGGAGGAGAATACCGTGGGTTGGGAGGGAGTCGGGCACTTCACGCCTCCTGTAATGTACCGTTGAGTTCCTCAGCTGTACTTGCCTAAACACACATACATTTCTGCTGATTTAATTATTATTTTAAAAGTCCTTAGGCCACCACAACTGCACGAATCAGGCAAAGAGTTGACGCACTTGGTGGCAGGCAGTTTTTTTTTGCTTTCCTTGTTTATTTGCTGCTCCTGATAAGTTTCTTAGTGCAGCTAAGAAAACTCCTTAGCTAGAACCACCTAGTGAAGTTAATAAGGCTTTCTTAGAGCTATTAATCCCTCTCTCTTTTTAGAAACCGGTGGAGGTAAATAGCATGTACTTGACCTCTATGAGCACTTGGTGTTGGGACTGCTGACAAAAAGGCATAACGCGGTGACAATACCTCCCTCACACAACCCCCCTCCTCTTTCATGATTGTGATAATAATACCAATCAATATATCTTTATTCGATTATAAAAAGAATCATAAAAGAACATAAATATATCATAACACAAGATAAAACCCACCAACAGGTGAACATAAATACATTAAAAAGATTTAAGAACCAGATAAATTATCACATGGAAGTACAATATATCCACTCAAGACAGCAACAGGTTAGTCAAGCCTAGAGTTTCTTGAACACAAAGCAACACGTAACAAATTAGAAACAGTGAGTAGAATATACTCATTTGGTAAAAGCTGCAAATAGAAAAGTGCTGGTCGTTCTTGTGCAAACTTTAGAGCTGTGAAAGTGTCGGCATGAAAATTTGACGGGAGTAAAACTATTTCTGGGTCCGCGTCCAGCGCAAGAAGCAGATCCCACAATTTCTGCCGGTTTACCCCGTCAAATGCAGATGTGAAGTCCATAAATGCTAAGTGAAGCGATCCAGGCTGGGCAGCAGTATACTTAATTATGCATAGATACAGATTGATAATAATACATCAGAGCACTTACCTGGCATTTTGTCCTTCCTTCGTGGGGTGGAGCACCATCCTGGAGGTCCCGAGTTCACAGCCTCTAGAAGAAAAGAAGAGAAGAAACAGGAATAAGAACGTAATAATGCCCTAGTGTACCTCTGAAAATTAAAAGCACTATAACCAAAGTCTTTGAATCCAAGTCCTAAATCCAACTTGCACAACAGAGCATTTCCTATGTTTTATACCTTTTTGGATGAGAAAGTCTTCCAATTCTTTTTAAACAAATTTGGTCCACTATCGGTAAGATTAGAATCCAGTAAACCTTCACTATTAAATATCTCACTCAAAAAATATTTTATTCTCTTTATCCCAATCCCTTCTACAATTCCTATCTCAGACCAATGGAAAAAATGATCAACTAGAACAGGAAGGTAATTACATGATCCTGTGCTATGCAAAGGCCCTGGAATGTCCATGGCAACAATCTCCCAAGATTTACTAGGCATATCCCTACATGTCTTAGGAGGACACCTCACTTTATACACCCTTTCACCCCTTATTCAATCCAAACACTCTCTTACTAACCTCACGATCTGAATATACATTCCTGGCCGCCAAAAATTCATCCTTACTATTGCATTATTTTTGCTCATACCCTGGTGTCCTTCATGTCCAAGCTTCATATTATCCCCCTTATTGCAACAGGCACAAGCAATCTGGTTCCACACAAAATAATACCCTTATCACAAGACCATCCATGTCTCACCTTCCAGTATCATTCCAGTTAGGTGTTCTATGCCTGAACCCCATTCATTCTGCATAGATTCTCCCACCTTCTGTAGCACACCACCTTTGTGAAGAGCATCCCACCATTCTTCCTGTGATATGGTTCTTTCTGTAACACTGCAAACTTTCATTTGCTCATCAGAGTCAATTTCTTCCTTCATCCACAACACTAAGGGGCCGATTCCGATCTCGGCCGGAAGCGCACCTAACACTATTCGTCCGGAAAAAAACCAAGCCGAACGCGTGTTTCCCGACCGATTCGAACAGTCGTCCGAACGAGCAAGTACGATGCGCATAACTGCTCAGATTCCGACCCAGCCGTACGTACCCATTCCAGCTCCTGTTCCCCGCCCGAGCCGGATCCGTAAACGCCGAATCGAGTTGCACGGAAGTAAATATACAGCACCTTCCGGCCGGACTAGTACGATGCGCCATCCGTACGCGCCGAACCCATCGCTATGTCCGGCACGTCAGAGCATCCGGGAGAGCTGCACATAAGCTCCGATTCGCGCCACAAGATGATCCACGGCTACGAGATGAACAAGCCAGCGATGAGTATGAGTCGAAGCCACGAGAAACCCGAACGAGATGACCCAACCATGAATCCCATCGCGCAGGTCCTACCAATACTCTACATCTATTACCGGAACCGGTACGGACGCGTACGGCGCAGACGGTAAGTCAAACACCCACTACACAAACAAACGACACATACCCGACATATGTCACACACACATAGGGATGCAGAAATGACGTACACTAGCAACAGCCGAACCATAGGGGCGGGATGGCTATCACCAATGCCATACACACCCATAGGGGCCTGATGGTTACCATTACCACCACCCCTACTCATGTGGGCCTGGATGCCTGTCACTACTACCATCCCCACTCATAGGGGGATGGATGCCTACCACTAACAACACCCCTACTCATGGGGGCCTGGATGACTGTCACTACTACCATCCCCACTCATAGGGGGATGGAGGCCTACCACTAACACCACCCCTACTCATGAGGGCCTGGATGCCTGTCACTTCTACCATCCCCACTCATAGGGGGATGGATGCCTACCACTACCACCACCCCTACTCATGGGGGCCTGGATGCCTGTCACTACTACCATCCCCACTCATAGGGGATGGATGCCTACCACTAACACCACCCCTACTCATGGGGGCCTGGATGCCTACCACTACCACCACCCCTACTCATGTGGGCCTGGATGCCTGTTACTACTACCATCCCCACTCATAGGGGGATGGATGCCTACCACTAATACCACCCCTACTCATGGGGGCCTGGATGCCTGTCACTACTACCATCCCCACTCATAGGGGGATGGATGCCTACCACTAACACCACCCCTACTCATGGGGGCTGGATGCCTACCACTACCACCACCCCTACTCATGGGGGCCTGGATGCCTGTCACTACTACCATCCCCACTCATAGGGGGATGGATGCCTACCACTACCACCACCCTACTCATGGGGGCCTGGATGCCTACCACTACCACCAACCCTACTCATGGGGGCCTGGATGCCTGTCACTACTACCATCCCCACTCATAGGGGGATGGATGCCTACCACTAACACCACCCCTACTCATGGGGGCCTGGATGCCTACCACTACCACCACCCCTACTCATGTGGGCCTGGATGCCTGTCACTACTACCATCCCCACTCATAGGGGGATGGATGCCTACCACTACCACCAACCTACTCAGGGCGGCCTGGATGCCTACCACTACCACCACCCCTACTCATGTGGGCCTGGATGCCTGTCACTACTACCATCCCCACTCATAGGGGGATGGATGCCTACCACTACCACCACCCTACTCATGGGGGCCTGGATGCCTGTCACTACTACCATCCCCACTCATAGGGGGATGGATGCCTACCACTAACACCACCCCTACTCATGGGGGCCTGGATGCCTACCACTACCACCACCCCTACTCATGTGGGCTCGGATGCCTGTCACAACTACGATCCCAACTCATAGGGGGATGGATGCCTACCACTATCACCACCCCTACTCATGGGGGCCTGGATGCCTACCACTACCACCACCCCTACTCATGGGGGCCTGGATGCCTACCACTACTACCATCCCCACTCATAGGACGGGTAATGCATGACACAACCAGCATACTCCAACATAAGGAATGTCAGAAAAAGACATCCCCCCAACATCATGACAAGAGTGTGTAGTCTGTGTCAAATGCCTACAACACTGAACATGACATTGAACATACAATGTCCTATCACATGTGTCACACATAAATGTGTGTGGCCTCCACAATGCAAGCAGACCATGACCACTGTGGGAATGGTGTCTAAACCCCCATCATCACAGTGACCAAAATGTAAGTGTGGGGTCCATAACTGAAGCACTTTTTGAACATTGTGGCAATGGGGTCTAAACCCCCATCATCACAGTGACCAAAATGTAAATGTGGGGTCCATAACTGAAGCACATTTTGAACATTGTGGCAATGGGGTCTAAACCCCCATCATCACAGTGACCAAAAGGTAAGTGTGGGGTCCATAGCTGAAGCCCAAAGAGGCGGTGAACTACGCTACGCTCGCGGAGTGTGCGTAGTTTCGGTAACTTCGCGAATCGCGTAGAGCGCGAAGTTACCGAGCACTACGCAATTTGCGGCGTAGCGTAGCTGTTTTTCTTCTTCGCGCGCTTAATATACGTTCTCGCATGCGCGGTAACGACCTACCGTGATTCTGCCTTCGCCGACACGACTTCCTATCCGTTAGCGGGCGCCACAAGATTTGGAATCCGGCCGCACGATCCCGCGAGAGTGTGCGAACGCGAACACGTCATTCGGACGAGCGATCTGACTTCTGGCGGCAGTGTTGGTAAGATCGCAATCCCGAACACGAAGAAACTACAATCTGGCGAAGAATATCTCTCGAGCATCATAAAACCTTCTCGAAAATGATGATTTTGCTCCAAAAAACTCCTCATATTGTGATTTGGCTGTAGTTTTTTGTGTAAGGAGTCCTTTTTCTTTTTTTTCCAAGAGGAAGGAAGTGCCCCTGATTCTCAAACTTCCTGTTCCTGTCCAGCAGGCTCCTCCCAGTGCTTTGTCCATGTGCTGTTCACTTTCATTTGGATTTGGAGCTGGAAGGATCACTTTTTGTGTCTGTCTGCTGCATCATATCATTGGATTGGATTTGAGGACTTTTGGATTTGAGATTTTACAAGTAAGTTGGAGAATTGGTGTACTTGTTTGTTTTATTGGGGCTTGTTTGTACCTACATTTTTTTGGGGATTTCCATCGTTTTTAAAATTAATTGTTGTGGCCTGTAGTTTCGGTAGGGGCCTAGTTGTTTTTCTTTGATTGGAATTTCAGCCAGTAGGCCCAGAGCCAGAGGTACCCATGGGTGCATGTTTCTGTGGTGTCTGTTGAATTTAAACATCATGTAGGGCATGCATGGATGGCATTGGATTGAATTGGTAAATGTGGTTTTTGGGGTGTATTTCACTTTTTGGGTGTAATATATACCTTTGTTGGATGTGTGTGTGTGCTTGTTGTGTAACTTTCCAACCTTTCGTAGCCCTGTGGATTTTCGTTTTTGCATTTTTGTATTAAAGCTGTGTTGTTTAGCAGGCCTCCTTTGTCTGGTCATATTATTATAGGCCTGCTTAAGTTCATTGTTTTCCATGGCCTGTTGTGACTGTGAGTGACCACGTGGCTTGGGGCCATTTTGTGGTGGTAGTTTAGTAGTGTGCTGCTTTTTCCATATAGGCCTGCATGTCTTTTCTTTGTTCCCCTTGGCTTATGCTTGTTGTTGTGGGTGGCCTGGCCATGTGGTGGCGGCCATTTTGTGGGACCAGCCACTGTGCTTTTGCCATAGGCCTCCAAGCTTGCGGCCTAGTCTGCCAGTATGCCCGGAGGTAGTCATCCTCATGGGTGCATAAAAACTGTTTCTGTGTTGTCTGTTGAATTGTAACATCATTTAGGCCATGGATGGCATTGGATTGAATTGCAAAATGTGGTTTTTGGGGTGGTCTTTCAGTTTTTGGGTGTGTGTTAAATAAATAGGCCTTTTCAGCCATTAGGGAACCCTGGACGTTCAGCTCGCGGACTTTGGGCAACTCTGCACTGCGCGACAACGCGGACTTACACTTTTTATCTTCTTCGCGCGCTCAATATACGTTTTCGCGCGCGCGATAACGACTTTTTGTGACAATCGCGATGCCGAACACGCAGAATTTACAATCTGGCGAAGAATATCTCTCGAGCAGCATAAAACCTTCTCGAAAATGATGGTTTAGTTAATTTTGCACAAAAAACTCCTCAGGTTGTCATTTAGATGTAGTTTGGTGAGCAAGGAGTCACTTTTTTTTTGTTTTACAATTTTTTTCAAGAGGAAGGAAGTTGCCCAGAGTCTCCAACTTCCTGGTCCTGTCCTTTGTCTTCACTTTCTTGTTATTGTGGGTGGCCTGGCCATGTGGGTGGCGGCCATTTTGTAAAGCCAGGCATTGTGCTTTTGCCATAGGCCTGCATTGTCTGTCTTGTGTTCCTTTTCTTGTTGTTGTGGGTGGCCTGGCCATGTGGTGGCGGCCATTTTGTGGGACCAGCCACTGTGCTTTTGCCATAGGCCTCCAAGCTTGCGGCCTAGTCTGCCAGTAGGCCCGGAGGTAGTCATCCTCATGGGTGCATAAAAACTGTTTCTGTGTTGTCTGTTGAATTGTAACATCATTTAGGCCATGGATGGCATTGGATTGAATTGCAAAATGTGGGTTTTGGGGTGGTATTTCAGTTTTTGGGTGTGTGTTAAATAAATAGGCCTTTTCAGCCAGTAGGTAACCCTGGGCGTTCAGCTCGCGGACTTTGGGCAACTCCACACTGCGCGTCAACGCAGACTTACACTTTTTATCTTCTTCGCGCGCTCAATATACGTTTTCGCGCGCGCGATAACGACTTTTTGTGACGATCGCGATGCCGAACACGCAGAATTTACAATCTGGCGAAGAATATCTCTCGAGCAGCATAAAACCTTCTCGAAAATGATGATTTAGTTCATTTTGCACCAAAAACTCCTCAGGTTGTCATTTAGATGTAGTTTGGTGAGCAAGGAGTCACTTTTTTTTTGTTTTACAATTTTTTTCACGACGAAGGAAGTTGTTGGGTGGCCTGGCCATGTGGTGGCGGCCATTTTGTGGGACCAGCCACTGTGCTTTTGCCATAGGCCTCCAAGCTTGCGGCCCAGTCTGCCAGTAGGCCCAGAGGTAGTCATCATGGGTGCATAAAAACTGTTTCTGTGTTGTCTGTGGAATTTTGACATCATTTAGGCCATGGATGGCATTGAATTGAATTGCAAAATGTGGTTTTTTTTGGGGGGTCTATTTCACTTTTTGGGTGTGTTAAATAAATGCCTTTTTTGCGTGTGTAATTATGTGTTGTTGGAGTGGTTGTCTAACTTTCCAAACTGTTTTTAGCCATGTGGATTTTAGTTTTTGCATTAAAGCTGTGTGTGTTTTATCAGGCATCCTTTGTCTGGCCATATATAGGCCTGGTTGAGTTCATTGTTTGCCATGCCTTGTGCCTGTGAGTCACCATGTTGCTGGGGGCCATTTTGTGGTGGTAGTTAGTAGTGTGCTGTTTTTGCCACATAGGCCTGCGTGTCTTTCCATTGTTCCTCTTGTCTTACTGCTTCCAAATCCATCCCCATTGCCAGCTGCAGCTCCCTGATGCTGCATACATCCCACGTGATGCACAAATTTAGGCCAAACATGCTCCACTACATTTTAGTTTTTGTTCTTTACTATTCTTATTCTTCCAGAGTGTACACACTACACAGTAGCCAGGAAAGCCCTGGCCTTGTTGTCAAAGTCTCATAAATGGCTACACTGTTGTTGTTCACTGAGTTTCTAAAATTTAATAATTGAGGCAACCACACACTAAGTTCTATATTATATTTGTTTGATTTGTGCTATCGTTTGACTGATGTTATTCTGGCTTTTTTGCTTTTAGGTGCACAAAGACTGAGGAGGAGGTGTGTCATCATTGCCCGTTGCACTGCCAGACAGACATCCTGCTGCTGTACACAACGTGACGTGTGACCTGACCAGACATCTCTGCAACTGAGTGCTGCTGACATCTGAAGAAGATGGGCCCAAAGAAAGCAGGTACCAGGTCCTCCAGTACCAAGAAAGTTGCTATTGAGAAGAAGGAACAGAAGAAGGAAGTGACACTTAAGTCTGGTGTGCCGCCCAATACCTTTTTTGGGAGAAAAAAAAATTACGCCTGCAGCAGCGGTGTCCGGGGGGCAAGCTGGGGGCAGCACCTCCGCATCAGTGGGCCCAACCCACCAACCCAGGCCCAAGCACATGAGTGTGGAAGAGGTAGCCAGCCTAATGGTGGAAAGCAGTGATGCTGAGCCTGAGATAAACTTATCGCTATCTCAAAGTAGTACCCAATCAACGCAGGAGGAAACACTGCAGATAAGTGGTCAACAACAACAGCTGCAACCACCGCCCGCAATAGTAGTTGTTGTTCCTCCCGAAGTAGGGGCAGTTCAGGATATTGAGCCTCATGCAGAGGTAGAAGAAGAAGCCACTCATTCAGAAGATCCATTGTCTTCCAAATCTCCAGCAAGGAAAAGGAGGGGTAGTCCATCAAGTTCTTCGCCAAGCCCCCTTCTGATGATCTAGATGCCACTTGGAAGCCACAAACTGAGTCTGAGAGGGAGCCACGTCCCAAGACCAAGCTAGGGAAAAGGAAGGTTCCAGAAAGCCTTACACTTATGGAGGTTGATGTAGAACAGCAGGATGATGATGATGATGAGCCAGTCATCACGAACATCACTCCCGGCCCCGAGGAGATGGAGACCAACATTATTACCCTATCCAAAATCGCTGCGAGGGATGTAGCACGCATACCTCCACAGGTACCACCAACACGACCTACAGCTTCCATATTTGCATTAGCAAAGGCCCGGCAGCGACCTACATCCAGCACAACCACCACCTCAGTAGAAGTAGGTAGTGGTACAGCAGCACAGAGTCAAATTCAACACACACCTTCCAGTTCATCCGGCATTGGAAGTGGCACCTCCAGCAGGAGGCAAAAGTTAAGCTCCCCAGTTTGGGACTTCTTTACGGTTAGCAAAAAGGAGGAGAACATTGCTATTTGCTCCATTTGTAATACCTCTGTTAGTCGTGGTAAGCTTGGTACAAACTATGGTACCGGAGGCCAAATGACCCATCTGAAAAAACACCACTTGATCAGCTGGGAGGACCACCTTCGCGGCATAAAAACTGCAACCATTGGTGTTGGTGGGGATAAAGGAGTAGAAGATCCGATCACGGTGGAAGAGGAAGTACAGGGAGACATTCTCTCTGGTAGTGGTACACAAGGTCTCCCTGTCCCCAGCAGTGCAGTGCTAACGTCGCCCACATCTTCAGCAACATCTCAGTGGTACAAGAGTAAGAGTCAGCCTGAGACACCAAGGAGTACCGCAATGAAAAAAAGTGCGTTGTTGAGCCTAAGAGAAAGGAAAACCATGCTCCATTTGTAATACCTCTGTTAGTCGTGGTAAGCTTGGTACAAACTATGGTACCGGAGGCCAAATGACCCATCTGAAAAAACACCACTTGATCAGCTGGGAGGACCACCTTCGCGGCATAAAAACTGCAACCATTGGTGTTGGTGGGGATAAAGGAGTAGAAGATCCGATCACGGTGGAAGAGGAAGGACAGGGAGACATTCTCTCTGGTAGTGGTACACAAGGTCTCCCTGTCACCAGCAGTGCAGTGTTAACGTCGCCCACATCTTCAGCAACATCTCAGTGGCACAAGAGTAAGAGTCAGCCTGAGATACCAAGGAGTACCGCAATGAAAAATAGTGCGTTTTTGAGCCTAAGAGTAAGTAAAACCATGCAGCCTACCATTATCAGCATGTTTGGGGGGGAGGGGCAGTACGAACGCAACCACCCAATAGCACGTTTGTACAATGCGAAGCTGGCTAAAATGTTAGCACTGGACCTTCTCCCTTTTTCTTTTGTTGAAGGGGTGGGTTTTCTGGAATTTGTGTCAACCATCTGCCCAAAATGGCATGTTCCCAGCCGCTACTATTTGGCCAGAGTTGCTGTTCCAGCACTACATCACGACGTGCTGGAATTGCTTGGAAAAGCCTTGAAGCAGAGTGCTGTTCACAGTATCCACCTGACAACAGACATGTGGACCAGTTGCCAAGCCACAGATTATATGTGCATCACTGCACACTGGATCTCTTTTGTGGGGGTTAGATAACAGATATCTGCTGGTGTTGACGCTGCTGAGATTTTTCATGCCACTCGCAAACATGCAACTGTAGCCAAGTTTGCCATGGAGAAATCTCATACTGCTGCAAACATTTTGGAAGAGTTTAACACCAAGGTCTTTGAGTGGCTGCGCCCAAGAGGGCTAAAAATTGGTTTTGTTGCCACGGACAATGGCAGTAATGTAGTTAAGGCCATGGGCGATGGTGACTATTTCAGGGTCCCGTGTTTGGCACACTGCATTAACATTGTTGTTCAAGACTTTTTGAAAAATGAATCCAAAGTCAGCAACTTACTGGCCACCTGCAGAAGAATATGCACACATTTCAGCCATTCTTTTAAAGCCCGGAAGCAGCTGAGGGTCATTCAACGTGAGCATAAAATGCCAGTCAAAGCACTCATCCAGGAGGTACCAACACGTTGGAACTCAACTTATTACATGCTTGATCGTCTGTTTGAACTGTACATACCACTCAATGCTTATGTCATGCAAAGATTAGGGGAACCTACTGTGAGAGGCATGACCGTTGAGATGGGTCATGGGACCTCATTAAATGCCTGACTGAGATGCTACTTCATTTTGAGATCTTCACACGTGAAGTCAGCAGGGAGGACTGTACTATGGGCCAAGCTATCCCATTGTTGCACATGCTAGAGCAACAGCTGTAGGAGGTGTCTGAAACGTACGCAGGTGTGGATGACAAACAAGACGCATATCATTTGGCGGAGACCTTAGCCGCTCGCTTATCTGCAAATACAAGGATTCAAAATAACATTGTGTCACAACAACATTACATTAGTGCCACAATTTTGGATCCATGGTACAAAGTATTTCTGAACAGTAAGGCAGTAATTCCTTTTTCGGAAGTGGATGTTGCCAACTACAAAACTTTGATAGCTGAGGAAGCCACTATTTTCGAAAACGAACGGCTGTTAATTACAGGCCCCCCACCCCAGGCCATAACAAGTACTACAGGGCATCCAGAGTCAAGTTCTACTTCGGAGCCTGAGGGCAGTGCGTTTGCCTCCCACCAGTCACCTACACCAACAATAACATCAACAACAGCAAGAACAGGATCATCCACAGTACAATCGGCAACTGATTGGTTTCTACGGCAGGGGTATGGTAAGTCCAGTGCTGATGCAAAGGCAAAACAGGCCGAGCACATCGGAGCACCCCTGAACATTGAGCGGACGGTCCAGGGCTATCTGGATGACCCAACAGAGGTCTTCATGGATCGAAACCCATTGGTGTATTGGTATGGGAAAAGAAGCCAATGGACAGTGCTCAGCAGGCTGGCGATAAAGTATCTGGCTTCCCCTGTCGCAAGTGTCTCTTCTGAGCGTGCTTTCAGTGCTGCTGGTGCCATTGTAACTTTGAAAAGGACCAGTCTCTCACCCAAAAGCGTGGAGAGGTTAACCATGATCAAAATGAATCAGCACTTTATACCACCGGATTACAAAATACGTGAATCACAGCAGGAAGAGGAGAGCGACTTGGATGACGTAAGTAGTGGGTTACAGGACCTACTTCTGTCCGAACCACCAGAGTTTGAGGACGAGCTCCTCTTCCCTGACAACTAGGCTTTCAAATTGTTACTTTCTTCCTTCCTTTATTTGTCTGTGTATCTGTCTTTCTGCTTCAAATCAAATCACAACAAATCCATCACCACCGTCTTCTCTTTTTATTTCCCTATTGGAGTTGCACGTCTGTGCATTTAACTGTCCACTCTTCAGAGCCCTGCTTCATCTTCCTGTCTCGCCCTAATTAGTACATTTCCATCAAGCCAGACATTGGAGTACAAGAAATGTTGCCTTTAACAGTCCCTCCATAAGAAGTGAAACGTGACTATAGCTATCCTCCGTTTTGTTTCCGAGCCGAAACTCATCAGTGTCCGAAGGCTACCGCCTCTGCAGGCATCCACAACTCTTCACTGTCAGAACTTGGGCAGGCATCCAAAAGTAAACTCATCACTGTCCGAAGGCTACAGCCTCGGCAGGCATCCAAAGCTCCTCACTGTCAGGACAGAAGGTACTTGGCAGAGAAAGACAAGACTCTTCAAAGAAACTTGCTGACATTTGTGCAAACTCAATTGACCAGCAATGAGCGCTACCCAGGCCGCGGCCCATCATCACAGTGCTGACCATGTGAAGCAACTTAAACTGTGACAAAGTGCCACAGATGAATAAGACGAAAACCAAAACAGCGACTAACACTCAAAATGAATGTGGACTGGAGTAATGATGAGGCCACTGCCCCGTTAAAAAAAAAACACACACCTGTCAGAACTAGGCATCTGATGATCTGACAGCCAAAGAGAAGAGCAAGACAGGTAATGATGGAATGCATTGGATGCTTGCAGACTCTGAGCGATTGCTGTTGTTTGTTGTGTTGATGTTGTGCATGAAGTCGAACTCTACTCTACTAGTTAATCTACAAAGTGAAAGTGACTCAAGTGACAGTCAATGTTTCCCTTCTTGTTGTTTAATAACCAAATTGTACTCCTACTACTGCAGGTGCAGGCCAATATCTGTTGCAATTTTTTAATATGGAATATGGACTTAATCGGAGTCACTACAGACTGAGTTGGAGTTGGACAACACGTACCACACCATGATGATGACCATACTATCTTTGCACGCAGTCAGTCAGTTGGATCGGAGATGATTGAAGGAATAACTGTGTTTCATGAAGTGGCATAAGGTAAACATAAACACAACAATTCAACAAGACAGTAAACACAGCAGACCTACATGTCCATGTAGTGGTGGAGTCGAGTGTAGTCATATGACTGACAGCGGTGCATTGATTTTGTCACTTAATTTTGAAAATGCTAGGTTGCTGTATATGCCTTTTGTCTGGCTCTGTCAAAAATTAAGGTAAATGGAGGTTGGGTCACGGGCTGGTGATGTGGTGGGCCTGTTCTGTCCTGTTGTTGTTGTAGCTTAATGCTGTAAACAGAATATACACGATATATCCAAGCCGCCTCAGTCTGAAAGTGTTCTCTCTTCTCTTCTTGGACTCCACCGTAATTGATGCTTTTTTTTATTCATTGATTTTTCAATACCCCTTTTGTTTTTCCATCTACACGTTACAGGCCGGCCTTTACCCTGTGCTATACTGGGAGACACAACTCACACTTACCTTACCAATCCGCATCAGGCAGGCAGTGGCACCCAAGATTGATATGCGGAGCGTCCATGGAAGATAGGACCAAGAGGAAGGACGAGATTCAACTCCACAATTTGACCAGGATAATACAGTAACTTTAGTATCATTCATCATTCGGCTTTTAATTAATTGGAATCCTTTTTTCTCTTCAATCATTACGACTGTGTGTTGTGTGTTGTTGTTTGTTTGCTAATTGATCCCTTCAACTATTTTTTAATTTTCTTTGCTGTCTTTAAAAGTAAGCCCAGTACAACATGGAATTTGGGTCTCTGAGGGCATATTACAGGCAAGGCAAATTGCATAGGATATACTGCTGCCCTGTACTGTCTAATTGTCTAGTAGTAGTTAGTAAGTACTACTCATTAACCATCAAGTTATCTTCATCATCATGCATGCATTTCCTTTTTCTCCCTTTATAGATTTATTGGATAAGATCATGGTCGTCTGCCAAGATTGCGCTTTGCTTTTGTTGTGTCCATGCGTACTGTTTTTCTTTCTCAAACCTTTCCCCAAACCCCCTTCCCATCCATTCATCAAACCCTAACCCTCTTACCCCGGGCTGTGATTTATATTGAGGTGTGATGTGACTACATAAAATGTACACCAATTGATCACACGCTTGCTGGGGCAGATGTGGTGAAAGCAACACTAATTCAATTTCAAGGCAGGGCGAGGAGCTTCTTCTGCTTGCCCACCCATGCTCAGTCTATGTGCAAGCCAATTTTTTTTCCAAAGGGACCGTCACCTAATAGTACATCATAATTAATTGCCGGCATTGATTGGATTCATCATCAAACTCCTACCACACAGCAGTAAAGGTTACGAATTACGATTGTGTTAAGTTAAGTGACTCACTCGACACAACTACAGTTTGTAACTTCTTGTACTAGGCTGTCCCCGCCACCATTATGTTTTATTTGACTTTAGCAGTTGCAAATGCAATATTGTTTGTTTAGCAGTCTTCTTCTGTACTGTATTTTACTTTGTTCTACTACTCCTCCCACAGTCGCTCGCAGGCAAGTGACTGTCTCTTTTTTATTTTTTTGCAAATGCTACTGCCAGTGTCTACTCTACTACTACCACCACAACCATGGCATCTTCTCCATTCTCTTGGGAAACCATGCAGCCATCGCTGTGCCGAACGTAATCATCATCAATCACAGGTAAGATAAGTTTGGTGGGAGGTATAATGGACTAGGAGGAGAGACTGACAGTACTAGTAGGACAAATAACTCAGTGAGGGGTACCGCATCTATCTGTTTGTGTTACATCATCGGCATATTATTTAAATCAAACACTGGCTGCGGCCCTGCAGCAGCAAGGAAACCATGTGACGTTAATTCGTAAAACAGTAACCCCCCACAAAACATTAACATTGTATGTTTAAGTATAAATATAATTTATTACCCTAACAAAAATAAACTATCCAACACCTGACCCACCCCTCTCCCTAACCCCAACCAATGTCCAAAATGAAAAAAGTCCAAAGAATGTCCAGAAACCCCAACGCACAATTCCCACCCACCAACAAAAGGAATAAAAAAGGGGCATTGCAACAGGGTCCTATAGTTCTTATATTCGGCGGCCTTTTAGGTGTTTGTCCACCAGTATTTTGACACGCTCCTCTAGTTGCTCCTCTAGCCGTGACATCCGGAGGAGCATCTTGCGGCAAAATGCCCTGCAGTGGCAACCAGGGTGGGGGACAGCAGTGCTGGCTGCTAGAGAATTGCGGCGGCGGGCGGCTGCCAGACCGCAGTGCCGTACCACTGGAGTTGGGTGCCTGGCTGGGGCCCGGGGCATCGGACGAGGCTGCAGCTGCTGCCGCCTCCTCCTCCTCCGCCTGAGCCACCAGCTGCCGGTACTCCTCACAGATGGCCTCCAGTTTCCGGCGCCGGGCCCTGGCTGCCAACTCCTTCCGGGATGGTTTTTCTTGGGAAGGAGTACTATCTATATCAAGAAAGAAAAAGAATATTGTTGTAACCAGTACTCTTAGCAAAACAGTAACACAAAATTAATTCAACACATAATGGCACAGTAGCATTAGCAAGAAGCACAGTACATAACATTTGTGGTAATAATCTATCTATCCTCCCACTTCCTCGGCCTCTAACATTTGTGGGAGTTTCAGGCATTATACTAGCATTATGGACTCCAGTACACAGTACACCAGTCTTCTTCTTATCTCTAGTTTAGCAAAATTACATAACCTGGTTGTAGCCGGCATGCCAGCTCGGTCATCTAGGCTTGCACCCAAGACAAACATACAAGTCATGACGCAGACTCACGTTAGTTTGATTTACTACTGTCTGCAGGTGGGGAAGCTCGTATTTTTCAATTACGGGTGGCACTGGCCATACTCTCTCTGTTACATGAAGGGCAATTGGTCAATTTCACTTTCACAGTGCCCTGGCTACTACAAGAAGGCAGACTAAGGGGCCGATTCCGATTCGGGCCGGAAATCTCACCGACCGAGCCGGACTCGGAGAGATTTCCGACCGAATCGGACCCTAGCAGCCCGACCGAACGAGTACGATGCGCACGTATGCCATCGGACTAGATTCGGTCGGACTCCCATTGAAGTCAATGGGAGCCTGTCGTACAACGCGTACGAGGCGAACAAGGGCGCCCCCTACAGCATGTACGCAGCGAAGCGACTCGCGCCGTACACGCACAGGTAGGGGGGACCCATGGGTCCCCCCTGTGTGCGACACGCGTGGCTATGCATACAGGGGGGTCCGACATGGACCCCCAAAGTGCGGCTCCGACTGCTTCTTCGAGCCGGATGGCGCGAGTCGGTTGGACTGCTCGCGGCGCGCATCGTGCTTGCCCGGCCGGGGAACGTCTCCATTGCGCGGTGCGAGGCGCATCCGTGCGAGTCGGTCGGTGCGGTTGGGACGGGCGTACGAGTCGGTCGGAGAATTTGCACGCGCTCGTATCGTACTCGCTCGCCCGGACGCACGTACGAATCGTTCGGAAAAGAGGGCTCCGAATCGGATCCGGTAAAGCCGAATCCGATTCGGTGCCCTACCGGCCGAGATCGGAATCGACCCCTATATATCTGATCCAATTATCATTGCTTTTATATGGGACGACGACATAAGGTCAGTAGCAGTCGGTGGTGGGACTCGGGGAGTGCTGCCGGGCGGTAACGTGGGGAGGGGCAGGGTGGGGGGTAGTAAACTATGGATTACGGCCAATTACAGGTAAGTAAACATATAAATAAATAAAACTAATTTAGTTGCGCGCACTGCATTGCATTTGGCGGTGCAGTGCGCACAATGAAATTCACTTTATTTATTTTTATGTTTACAGTAAAGTTACCTGTATTTGGCCGCGTAATACATTGTTTACTACCCCCCAGCCTGCCCCTCCCCACATCGGCTTTGCTACTCTGGCGTGGTTTCTTTTACATTCCCTTAAAACTAAGACTGTGCATCCCGTGACAGTCTCCACCTATGCTGTCTATGATGAATACATACAGGCATCCATCCATTCTAAGTAAATGTCTATCATTCTTCTTAATCTCTCCACAAACCTTACTTTGTTTCACCAACAACAACCCATGCGTTCACTCCTTCCTTGCTTGCCTTGGCTTTGAGTTTCACCCAAACACCGCTGATGATTCTTGCTATCCACAGTATCCACCCATACTGTGTCGCCCACCCAGGCAGGCATCCATTCTTCTTTCACCTTCCACCCATCCTTCAACAACACATGCATCTGATTCCTATCAGCCACCTATCCATGCTTCCAACGTATCCTTCTCTGCCAGTCATCATATTAAATCTCGCCCGTCCTTCCTCCTTCCACCCTTCTTTCCCTTTTTGTTCAACACATCCATCAAGGTCATCTGATCTGACTTTTAGTCTCCTCCATAAAACTTTCACAGCTGAGTTGGAGTCAGATAGAAGAGGCGCACCGATCGGTCCATTGCTGTACAACGCGTATTTCGGAGCACAACACGCATCTTTCCACATCATATGCAATGGCCAATGCGTGCGCACCGATCTGTCCATTGCTGTACAACGCGTATTTCGAAAAACAACACGCATCCGTCCACATCATATGCAATGGCCAATGCGTGCGCACCGATCGGTCCATTGCTGTACAACGCGTATTTCGGATGACAACACGCATCCGTCCACATCATATGCAATGGCCAATGCATGAGCACCGATCGGTCCATTGCTGTACAACGCGTATTTCGGAGCACAACACGCATCCGTCCACATCATATGCAATGGCCAATGCATGCGCACCGATCAGTCCATTGCTGTACAACGCGTATTTCGGATGACAACACGCATCCATCCTCATCATATGCAATGGCCAATGCGTGCGCACCGATCGGTCCATTGCTGTACGACGCGTCCCTGTAGAAGTCACTCGCATATGTCACCATGGTTGTTAATGGTGAACGTATGCCAGCCACAATTACTTGCCAGGGACTCAGGGGCACACCTACAACCCCACAGCCTGTCCACACTGTATCCTAAGGCATGTAAGGCTGCATTACCTGTGTGTGTATGGGGGTCAACATGTGGTTTTTTTGGTGGTACTTGGGGGCAGCCACTCCCAGGCTGTGCATGTGTTCATGGGGACAGAATCCTTTGTGTGTTGTGCACATGACCACTGTGATGTGCAACTTTTCAGTTCAGAGCATGTGGCATGGTCACATTTCCAGGTTGTGTATGTGTATGTCATGTCACATACACCCTGAGTCCCATGTGGGAAGGTATGTATGTCACAGGGTGACCCATTGCCACAATAGTGATGGCCCTCCACAGTCTGTGTGCATGTTGTGTTTCAGATGTCTCTGATTCCATGTGCACAATGGGAGACAGTCTCCACATCCACGTTGTTCGTGCATCAACTTTGATGTTGTGCGTGTGTGTGTCACAGACGTCCGTGTCTGTCCTGCAGAGGCAACAGGGGCCACTACCTGTGGGAGTCATGGTTGTTTTGCTGACGTGTACATGATACGCCATGTCATGCCAGTGTCCATGTGGCAATACAGGGTCCCTGGGAATCTACCTGTCAATGAGCTGTGATGCCTGTGGCACATCTGTCCTCACTTGTCACTGTGGTGTGTGTTTGGAACGTGACAGCAGTACATGGGTACTGTGACACAGCCTAATGATTTCCCATAGCACAACCTGGAACTTGTTGTCAACACATGTTGAACTGTGATGTTAGATGTTGGCCATGTAGGTGCCATATATGTCCATACAGAACGGCACACACATCAAGTACTTGTGTCTCGTAATGATGTATCATGTGATATTGAGTATGGTCAATGCCACATATGTGGGGTGACTCACAATCTTTCTTTGTTCACCTATGCACTGCAGGGCACCAGCTGTCCATAGACCATTCCCTGACCTTGCAACCATGGTTGAACGTGACTGCATCCGACGGTACCGCTTCAACAGGCCGCTGATTGAGGAATTGGCGGTGCGGTTGGCCCCACATTTGCAACCTGGCCGGCCATACCCTACAGCGCTGACCCCAAAGGTGAAGGTGATGGCAGCCCTACACTTCTTTGCCACTGGTACCTTTCAACACACTGTGGCGTCTGCTGGTGGGATGTCACAGACCATGTTCAGCCGTGTGCTACGCGATGTTTTGGAGGCAATGTTGAGATACCTGAACCAGTACATCTATTTCCCTAAACGTCAACAACTCACTGACGTCAAGAGTGACTTCTATGCCCTGGGGAGGATGCCACATGTCATTGGCTCCATTGATGGGACACATGTGGCTTTGGTACCACCACAGGCACATGAGCAGGCATACAGGAAACATTACCATTCTATCAATGCTCTGGTGGTATGTCTTGCAGATATGAGCATCACACATGTGTGTGCACGTTTCCCCGGTTCTGCACACGATGCCTACGTGATGAGGAGTAGTTGCATCCCGAGGATGATGTCACAGATGCAGAACCAGCGTGCCTGGCTTGTCGGTGCGTACTGACTTTGTACCATTGTGTGTGTTCTGCAATGTTGTATTCCACCCTCTTTTCGAACTCAGCTAATGTGCAATTGTCTGTATGTTGGTTACTCCGGATACCCCAACATGCCGTGGTTGCTGACGCCCCTCAGGAACCCTGTGACACCAGCCCAGATGCGCTACAATGAGGCACATGGTCGGACCAGGAGAGTGATGGAGCGGACATTTGGTCTCCTGAAGAGCCGCTTTCGCTGCCTGGACAAGCCTAGGGGATGGCTTCTGAAACATGTCGACCTTGTAGAAAGTGACCCATTATAGTACACCATCTACTTTTTTTCCCCCCTTTTTTTACCATTCTCAGCTAGGGAAGCTAATAAAGTGTATTCTTTTCCACTAGCCAGGGAATTTTTAAACCATCACATATATTTATATTTCACGATCCCACGCACTACACATATACACTAATCACTAAAGTAAGTGCTCCCGCGTCCACGTAGGTAGTAGCACGCCCCGTCCCGTAGAGGGGCGGGAAGACCCCAATGATGAAGCATGACACTGAATCAGGTTTCAGTGTGTGAGGGGTATTTTACAACTTTTTGAACACTGTCCTTCCTACAAACATGAGAAGGTATTCCTTTTTTCTAATCACCACCGTTTTTTAAAAACACTGCAAGTAAGATTAAGCACACACTTACGTGCGTTTATATGTTTTTGTAGTAGAATCTCTTTGTTGAATTGCTGTTTGAGTGTGGCCATGTGCTACTTGACTAGATGCGTGCAGCGATGTGTCCTTACAGGTAGTCTGTACTCCCCAACAGTGTTGACATGCTAACTTAGTTTTGTGTAGGTATCTTGTGACATGTATTGGGCATGAGTATTGGAGTTCTGTCCTGCTCTTCAGTGCTTTTGACTGTGTGTCATGTCTGTCCTTCACAGGGTACTTTCAGAGTTGTTTGGTCAACTCGGATCCCCCGACACCATGATTCAGCTTTCAGGGTGGAAGCAGTCGTTTCCCTACAGGTGATGTGCCACACACGCCTGGACTTTATTTCTTCTACACTTGTTGACTGTGTGGCCACTGCCACGTGGGATTACCTTGCATCTGTAGTGGAAACAACATGTTGCAAATGTGTAATAAACCTGTGCTTCACTTTGGGATGTGCGTTGTCTGTGGTCACACATCTGACTGACATTTGCTTACTGCACCTGTGGGCTAGTTAACACAGACTCTGAATAGGTGTGGTGTCTGTGCATTCCACTGTATTTCCTGGCAACATCAGTGTAGGCGATGAGTCAGATGACCCTGGTGTGTATGTGTTGTGTAGCCCTAGTGGTGTGTCTCCCTCATATGTGTCACGTCACCATGACTCACATGACGGTGTTGAACTTGCTGTAGCAGTTAGCATGCACAGTGTCATTTAGCAGATCATCATCTCCATGACAAAAACAACGTTGGAATCACAACAGAGGCAAGTATGGTGTATTAGTGAGTTTATTTACATACATGTGTGAGGATAGTGCACAGGATGGTGGGTGCTGTACATTGGGATTGGAATCCAAAGTTCCCAGATGAGTTGGAAGTGTTGGTAGCAGAAATGTCCTGAGTAAAGTCCACAGTCATCTGATACATTAGTCCAACTTAAACTCCCCATGTCATGTGGGAGAGTTGGGTTGCATTCGACAGGGTGAACAGTTTGCACACAAAAGAGAATTTCCAGAACAGGTGTTGGGTTCCTGGGGGATGTACATGGCCATCGGCCTCTCAGTTGTCCTTCCTCGGACGACCCCTCTTCTTTCTGGGGGGACCCTCACGTGCAGGCCGCTGCGGTGCAGAGGACTCTCCACCAGAGTCATCCTCCCTCCCTGTGGCAGTTGCAGTTGTTGCGGCACCAGATGTTGTGGGCACACAGGGAGGTGTGGACATGTTGGTGCTAATCTGGCAGAGGCATGTCAATATGTCCCTCTGCACCACTGTCAGTTCTTCCAATGTGTCCCACTTGGACTCCATGCCAGACATGTGTGTCTCCACACGGGACATGTGTGTTTCCACACGGGACATGTGGGAGTCCAAGTGGGCATGATGGGCAGCCTGCTGCTGTTGAATGTCCTTGAGGATCCCCACTACCTGGCTGACCTCTCCGGTGCTATTCTGGTACGTATCAGCAATGCGTACCAGTTGTGGGTCATCATGCAGTCCAGACCCCTCTGCAAACAGCGACCTCTGCCTACCACCCCTCCCACCACCCCTGGCCACACGTGCGGGACCTGCGGTGGCATGCACAGGTGACCCTAGGCCCCCTTGGGGGTTAGTACTGGGGTTGTTGTCCGTTGCTTCACGGTGGGCTGGGGTCCCTGTGCTGTTGTCATTCAGTGTCCTTGGTCTGTCCGTATCGGTGGGGGTGGTCTGTGTGTTGCCAGATGTTGGAGGAATGGGTGCAGGGGGTGCAGATGGTGGTCCTGCTGGTGCTGCATGATGACTCACACCGGAGGTGCCAGGTTGGTCTTCGCCATCCGATGAGGGCAGAGGCTGTTCCACACCAGAGAGCTCAGGGGTAACCGGAGCCTGGGACAGGGACTCCTCCTCATCTGCTGCTGTGTCCCTATCATCACCTGTTTTTGGAAGAGACACACAATGTATGTTATGTTTCTGCAGGCATCAATGGTTCAAACACATGACAGTTGTGACTGTACCTCTGGATGCGGCCCTGTACATTGCATTGTCCTAAGTTGTCACAGTCAGAGGTTGATATTGTTGTGGCTCATTGTACTGCCAACCTGATGCATTTCAATGTGGATGTTGAGGTGTGTGCATGACCAGCATTGGTGGTATTTGGTTGACATCCGGACCTCCTTCTCCCCCAGCCCAGTTATCCCACCATGAAGCATGCCACCCTTGCAGTGGGTGCAGGTTAACTCTCAGGATGTCAGTCAGTGGTGTCCTGCTGTTGGCTGGTGCCCAGTTCCCAGCAGGGCCTGGTACTCCCCACAACAGAGCACCATTGTCAGACATCTTAGAAGTGGCGTTTCACTCCCTGTGAGGTGTGCATGCTTCAGTGTGAGCTTGCTGGGCCATGTGGGTGGAGGATGTTGAGCTGTGACTACCACTCCCATCATGCTATTGCCTACACCCCCCTTCCCAGCATGCCCATACTTCCTTCCTTTTGACTCTGCTTCCCTGTGGGGTAGTGTGCCTGTGCTGACAGGATGGCTGACAGTGTTGTCCTGGCGTTTGTTTGGCTACAAGTCCCAAAAATGTCCCTGTGCTTCACACAGCATAACCCAGTGTAGTTGTTCTTTGTTGGATATTTAATTAGAGTGTGAGGCATTGCATTCTCCCAGGTGAGTTGTGTGGAGTTTGTGTTAAGGGGGGGTGTGAGAAAAGCTGCTTGTGACTATGGTCAGAGCTGTCAGTCCTCCTTCCCACCCAGCCAGATATCTCACCATGGAACGTGCTTGCATTGCAGGGAGTGCAAGTTGGCTTTCAGGATGTCAGTCAGTGGTGTCCTGCTGTTGGTTGGTGCACAGTTCCCAGCAGGGCCTTGTGCTCCCCACAGCAGTACCCAGTGTCAACCATCTTGTCAGTTCTTTTCCACTCCCTGTGATGTGAGCATGGTTCAGAGTGGTGTTGATGGGCCAATTATGAGGGTGACCAATATCTGTGACTACAACTCCCATCATGCTATTGCCTACACCACCCTTCCCAGCATGCCCATACTTCCTTCCTTTTGAGTCGACTTCACTGTGTGTGAGTGTGACAGCAATGGCAAGATGGCTGACAGTGGTGTCCTGCCGTTGGTTGGTGCACAGTTCCCGGCAGGGCCTTGTGGTCCCCACAGCAGTACCCAGTGTCAGCCATCTTGTCAGTTCTTTTCCACTCCCTGTGATGTGAGCATGGTTCAGAGTGGTGTTGATGGGCCAATTGTGAGGGTGACCAATATCTGTGACTACAACTCCCATCATGCTATTGCCTACACCCCCTTCCCAGCATGCCCATACTTCCTTCCTTTTGAGTCGACTTCA
This sequence comes from Calotriton arnoldi, assembly GCA_963921515.1. Taxonomy (NCBI): domain Eukaryota; kingdom Metazoa; phylum Chordata; class Amphibia; order Caudata; family Salamandridae; genus Calotriton; species Calotriton arnoldi. Next base: position 204,982 of record CAWUFW010017351.1, read on the forward strand.
CTGTGTGTGAGTGTGACAGCAATGGCAAGATGGCTGACAGTGGTGTCCTGCTGTTGGTTGGTGCACAGTTCCCAGCAGGGCCTTGTGCTCCCCACAGCAGTACCCAGTGTCAGTCATCTTGTCAGTTATTTTCCACTCCCTGTGATGTGAGCATGGTTTAGAGTGGTGTTGATGGGCCAATTGTGAGGGTGACCAATATCTGTGACTACAACTCCCATCATGCTATTGCCTACACCCCCCTTCCCAGCATGCCCATACTTCCTTCCTTTTGAGTTGACTTCACTGTGTGTGAGTGTGACAGCAATGGCAAGATGGCTGACAGTGGTGTCCTGCTGTTGGTTGATGCACAGTTCCCGGCAGGGCCTTGTGCACCCCACAGCAGTACCCAGTGTCAGCCATCTTGTCAGTTATTTTCCACTCCCTGTGATATGAGCATGGTTCACAGTGGTGTTGATGAGCCAATTGTGAGGGTGACCAATATCTGTGACTACAACTCCCATCATGCTATTGCCTACACCCCCCTTCCCAGTATTCCCATACTTCCTTCCTTTTGAGTCGACTTCACTGTGTGTGACAGCAATGGCAAGATGGCTTACAGTGGTGTCCTGCTGTTGGTTGATGCACAGTTCCCAGCAGGGCCTTGTGCTCCCCACAGCAGTACCCAGTGTCAGTCATCTTGTCAGTTATTTTCCACTCCCTGTGATGTGAGCATGGTTCAGAGTGGTGTTGATGGGCCAATTGTGAGGGTGACCAATATCTGTGACTACAACTCCCATCATGCTATTGCCTACACCCCCTTCCCAGCATGCCCATACTTCCTTCCTTTTGAGTCGACTTCACTGTGTGTGAGTGTGACAGCAATGGCAAGATGGCTGACAGTGGTGTCCTGCTGTTGGTTGGTGCACAGTTCCCGGCAGGGCCTTGTGCTCCCACAGCAGTACCCAGTGTCAGCCATCTTGTCAGTTATTTTCCACTCCCTGTGATGTGAGCATGGTTCACAGTGGTGTTGATGGGCCAATTGTGAGGGTGACCAATATCTGTGACTACAACTCCCATCATGCTATTGCCTACACCCCCTTCCCAGCATGCCCATACTTCCTTCCTTTTGAGTAGACTTCACTGTGTGTGAGTGTGACAGCAATGGCAAGATGGCTGACAGTGTGGTCCTGTTGTTTGTTGGTGCACAGTTCCCAGCAGGGCCTTGTGCTCCCCACAGCTGAGGCCAGTGTCAGACATCTTTGAAGTGGCTTTTCACAGCCTGTGAGGTGTGCATGCTTCAGTGTGAGCTTGCTGGGCCATGTGGGTGGGGGATGTTGAGCTGTGACTACCACTCCCATCATGCTATTGCCTACACCCCCCCTTCCCAGCATGCCCATACTTCCTTCCTTTTGACTCTGCTTCCCTGTGGGGTAGTGTGCCTGTGCTGACAGGATGGCTGACAGTGTTGTCCTGGCGTTTGTTTGGCTACAAGTCCCAAGAGTGTCCCTGTGCTTCACACAGCATAACCCAGTGTGGTTGTTCTTTGTGGGATATTTAATTAGAGTGTGAGGCATTGCATTCTCCCAGGTGAGTTGTGTGGAGTTTGTGTTAAGGGGGGTGTGAGAAAAGCTGCTTGTAACTATGGTCAGAGCTGTCAGTCCTCCTTCCCACCCAGCCAGATATCCCACCATGGAACGTGCTTCCATTGCAGGGAGTGCAAGTTGGCTTTCAGGATGTCAGTCAGTGGTGTCCTGCTGTTGGTTGGTGCACAGTTCCCAGCAGGGCCTTGTGCTCCCCACAGCAGTACCCAGTGTCAGCCATCTTGTCAGTTCTTTTCCACTCCCTGTGATGTGAGCATGGTTCAGAGTGGTGTTGATGGGCCAATTGTGAGGGTGACCAATATCTGCGACTACTACTCCCATCATGCTATTGGCTACACTCACTTCACCAGCATACACAGAATTCCTTCCTTTCAGTGAGCTTCCCTGTGAGGTGGTGTTCTAGTGGTGGCAAAATATCTGACTGTGTTTGTTGGTTAGATTTGTGCCACTGCCTTGCTCTATTTGTTGTTAGGTTTGTACATGTCATGACAGAGTTACATATCACTATGAGATGGCATGTATTGTGTTTATCTAACTAACATACACATCTTGGGATGATTATCTTTTGGTTGCTGTGGATTTGCTAAGGGTGCATGGTTTGACTATCCCCTTGACAGTAATGTGTGTGTATTGTCACACAATATTGGGTATATTGGTTGTGTACTCACCAGGCTCTGGGATGTTTGATAGTCCATGTACGCTCACTGGTGGTAGGATGGCCCGCACCTTCTCCTCCCAGGGCCTGAGGTATACTGGTTTGGCAGGAGGGCCACTGCCGGTGCGATTACTCAAGGCGTAATCCTTCTTGAGTAGGTCCTTGACCCTCCTGCGCACATCATACCACCTGTTCTGGATGTCTTCCTTTGTGCGCAAACATGGTGATTGTGCGTTCACCCTGTCGACGATCCTCTCCCACATCTTGGTTTTCTGCGACATGGGGGTCTGTTGGACCAATGTACCAAACAACTGTGGCTCTACCCTGAGGATCTCATCTACCAGGACTTCCAATTCACTGTCTAGGAACTTTGGATTCTTCTTTGGGGGCATGGTGATGGGTGGTGGTGGGGATTGATGTGTGTGTGAGTGTGCAAGTGAGGGTGGGTGAGTGTAGGTTTTGCTGGGTGTTTGTGAGGGTGCTATTTGGGAGGTGCTAATGGTGTGTGGCTTGTGTGATGGATGAGTTGTGAGTGTCTGTGGTTGCTGTCTGATGGTGTTCTGTGCTGGCAGGTCAGTTGAATTTGCAAAGGATCATGGTAGTGATTTGTGGCCTTTATATGGGTGGAGTTGTGGGTGTGTCTTTGTTCCATGTTTTTTCACCCCTGTATTTATTGACTTTGTCATTGCTTGCTTGGCCCTTTTTTTTGTATTTTTCCTTTGTGGGTTTTGGGTATGTAGGAGACGTTCTTCTGACCCAGTAGGACGCTGCAGTTGGCTCGTGCGGGCTTCTCCGAGTCTTTCAAGATGTGTTCCTGATGGGTTTCATGTGCGGCGTACGCGGCGATCGCGGAGTATTGGGTTGCTTTGGCTCGGTTTTGTATGCGTGTCGGTCGTACGGCTTGGGCTCCGTGCGACTCGGTCTGGTTTTACACGCATTGCATCGTACTGCGCGGGTCGGAGTTCGCGGGTACGTTTCTGTCGGGTTCATTCCTGGTGCGTGTCGGTCGGTTCTATTCGCGTAGTTTCCCGGCCGGATAGCTGGCTTCCGTGCGGTTCGGTCGTTCGGCTTGTGTTCCGTACGAGTCGGTCGTAATTCACATGCATTGCATCGTACTACGCGGATCGGGCAGCGCCGGTACGTGTCGGTCGGACAACATTCCCGTACCAAGTCGGTCGGTATGTTTTCCGGCCCGAATCGGAATCGGCCCCTAAGTCTAAAGAGACAATCTGCAACCTTGTTACGAGGACCAGGAACAAAGCAAGTCTTAAATCAATGTTCCTTCAATCCCACTATCCATCGCATGGACACTGCATCAAGACCTTTCTTACTCAAAACCTCAACCAAAGGTTTATTATCCGTCATTATAGTAAAAGCCTTTTCCCACACAAAATTTCTCAAATTCTTCATGGCCCTGAAAACACTCAAAGCTTCTCTCTCTATGGCTGAATATTTTTCTTCTGCCCCAACCAATCATCTAGAGATGTGTGTTATTGTTCTAAATTCTCTTTTGTCATTCTCCCTTTATAACAACACAACATCCAGTGCTTCCTATACCACATGCATCAGTCATTACAAAACAATGCTTAGATGGATCGTTTTGATTGTTTTATTGCAACATATTTACACACTCAAGACTTTTTTCGCATCAACAAATTCTTTCTCACACTCCTCAACCCACAAGAATTCTTCTTCCTTCTTAAGTAATTGTCTCAAATGGATAGTTTTTGATGCCATATTTGGGATACATTTTGCATGAAATTGCACCATACTTAGAAAATATATCAATTCCTCCTTCTTCGATGGACTACACAATAGCAAAATACAAGAGACCGACTCCCTCTTAGGACAAATACCATCACACTTTATGCTGTGCCCGCCCCAAATACTCAATTTCTTCTGTTTCAAACGTACTAAGTTTAAGAGTCAACCCATTCTTTCTCAGTCCGTTCAATACTTGCCTCACCTTCAAGTCATGTATTTCCAGTGTTTCACCAAAGATTAGAATATCGTCTTTCTAGCCCTTCACTCCTGCCATGCTTCCAAACAACGTACGCATCACTCCCTGGAACATGGCCACAGCTGACACTAGACCAAAAGGCATACATACAAAGCGGTATGTGCCAACAGGAGTTACAAAGGTAGTAAGATCTTTCAAATCAGGATGTATCCTTATTTGATGGTACACAGCTGTTAAGTAGCTGGTGAAAAACCTAGCCCCATGTAGCAAAGTCACCATCACAGTAATAGTTGGTAGGTGAAAATGGTCAACTATCACACATTTATTCAAAGCTCTCAAACTGACACATAACCTGATCTCTCCTGATTCTCTCATGCAATATGGATATGGATCTATCTTTGCAAAGTATGAGTGTGGAACCGATCTTCAGCCTTATTTGATGCACATAGCCTTACGAACACCCCATCTTCTCATCAAAGACTACTGGAAAACTATCAACAAATTTGACTCCTGCATTAGCATTCAACTTTACAATCTCTAGAATTTGTAGATTGATCATCTATATCTCTTTGATATAGTCTTCTCTAAGCCTGACAGGAGTAGAGGCATTAGGATGCAAAAGAATATTGAGTTCCCTCTTAGTGTGGCCAACTCAACACTGTCCCCCTTGACATGAAAATAAACTTTACCATGAATTTTGCTATTTTGAAAACTCGTCAGCTTCAAAGAATCCTCTTGTTTCTATGGTCTGACCACCATATCCACCAGGAATAACATTGAAATCTCTCAATTCTAGTTTATCACAAAAGTCCCTGTCAAATAATTCATCAGATATCAATGTGAGTCAGGCAGATGAATCCATCAGAGCTTCCATACATAACCCATCTACAGAAATAATATTGTTAGGATGCCTATTTTCCCCATCTCAGTAGAGACAGATAAGGTACAATCATCTATAACTTTGACAGACTCAGAAGATATTTAATTGATCTTCCAGCCAGCTTTACTTGAGCAACAACACTTAGCAAAGTGTCCCTGTTTGTCGCAGAGTTTGCATAATGCATTCAGAGGAGGACATTTTTTAAAAGAAGCAACATGCCCCGAATTACCACATCTGAAACACAATCCTTTGAACTTAGACTGAGAAGTTTGTGCTATTTTATTTTTGTTCTCCTCACCCTTCAGATCAATTTTATGAACTGCTGGCTTGATATTATTATCCAATTCTTCAATATGCCCTAAAGAATGCTCAACTTGTTTGGCTATAGAAATAACTCAATTTAGTGTCGGAACATCCTTCAACAAGAGCCCTTGTCTCACTTTATCATATCAATACAGGAGCATAAACTGATCCCTTTCTCTAATGTACCAACAAATTTACAAGAAGAAGCTAATTTCCTAAGATTGGTGACATATTCCTCCACACTTTCACCACATCTTTGTTCATTCATGCCAAACTGATATCTTTCCAACACAGTACTAACTTAGGGTGATAATGTAGATCCAATTTTCACAAGTATCAAATTCATTCAAGTCCTCTTCTTCCGTATCCTCCTCCAGATTCGGTAAGCTTTCGAAAGTTTCCCGCCCTTCACAACCCAAACAGTGCATGAGAAGAGATGTTTCTCTCTATCAGGTGTGCAATTAGACTCACACACTTTGGCAAAATAGCCAAATGTTTTCTTCCATTTTGACCATTTAATAGGAGGATCTCCTGGTGAGGTGAGAAAAAACTGGGGAAGTGCAATATTTTACATACAGGATTCCTATGAATAAAAAGAAGGTTAATACAGCACAACAAACACAAAACAAATAAATAGAGAACAGAAAGAAACCAAATGTATATGATACAGCTTGACAGTTCGTGTAAGTATTGCTTGTTGTTTTTTTCCTTCTTATATCTACATAATCCTTTGGACCATAGTTCAATCACACTGACTGGTCTAGGCTCCAAATACAAGGACACCCATGTGATGTAAATGATGAGCTTCTGACAATAGAGAAAACTGCAGAGCAATCCTATGCGAAATAGATCTTCAATACATCCCCTGCAGCGTGATTCGACATACCTGGGTCACAGGGCCTAGCCCAGTTACAAAACAGGAGAAGGCATGCGCTCCACTGTTAATTTTATAGGTCAGTCTTGAGAACTTGAACGCTCCTCCAGTGCTTAAGTGCTGAACACTTCTTACGCTGCAGCTCGCTGGGGCCTGCAATGCTCCCATGCCGGAACTGAGTCTTCAGTACTGAAACGCCACTCTCGCTGCGAGTCAAGGAGCTCATGAGGCCAGGGCAAGCAAGATCACACAGTGTGGCCAGTAAACACACAAAAGGAAACAATTAGCGCTGATTGCTCCCACAAGTACAACATAGATGGCAAAGATCCAAATATTAGCGATAACAGGAGTGTGAAACAGGGAGTCTGATTTGCTGTTAATAAAAAGTGGCTGGAAAGCTGTTAATCCAATCCAGCCCCAGCATTATAGCTCTCACCATAAGATATATGATAAGATGTAGAAGAACTGTTGAGGTGCTCTTGTCCAGTCATCTCCACTGCAATCATGAAAGAAAAAAAGTTTTTTCTCAGACATAATTCATGAAATCCGAGCACCGGCTCAGCATTTTTCACAGGACAAAATCGCCTTAGAACACACCACAATTCCTAAAATGAGTAGAATACCACCAGCAAAGATTTATATTGTCACTAAAATCTATTACCACCCTTTAAATGTGCACCTTAATATGACCCTCAAAAACAGGCTTTCACTACATGCATTCAAAGGGAACAAGGCCGCTGAGAACTTTAATGGCTGCCACAAATTGCTGTCTATACTGTGGCCCACCAATCAGGGGGGCACTTTGGAATGTCCGCAACATATCTTTTGGTGTCATGGTGTGCCTACCCTGCCCCCTTATATATATATATATTTTTTTAGGATGCAGGGACCATGTCCCTAAATTCTATAATGGCTGCCAAAATATACTTTTCAGGTTGAGGTCAACCAATCAGGATTTACTAATCACCTTTAAAGCGTCCAGTCAGAGCATTTCTGGACACCATCTGTCCGCATATACTTCTTTTTTACCCCCGCGTACTGACCACACTGAGCCCCTCTTTAAACAAACATTTCTCAAAAACAGCTGAATGGATTTACAGCAAATCATAAAGAGCTTGCTTTCTGAATAAAGTTCTAACTTTTTGCCAAATTTAGTGCAATTCCGTTGAGTCATTTTTTTGATAGCTGCAACAAAACTTTTCGTATGGGAATTAACATGGGAAATCAACATTTATGAACACCATTTTTCTTAGCCCCTGATTCGTGGATCACGCTGAATCTTTACCAGATGGAGCTGAGGTGGATGGAATTTTTTGGGAAAGTTTTGTGAAGATTCATCAAATGACGCCAAAGTTAATAGCTAAACAAAAAAAATGCTCTTCCGTTGGCAGTGATGGAAAGTAGAGGGATCTTGCCAGATTCTGGTTCCAGCAGCTATTTCTGGGTTGGATCTGGGATCCGGCTGACCCTGGGAAATATGATGAATTTGTCCTGGGGTCATTTTCTGACACCAGGACACTACTCAGCATCATCTGCACATTATCTGCATTTTGTTTGGTGCGGCAACCTACAGGCAGCGAGGAGGCTTACTTATTTTCACTTGCAGCTGGGCACAAACAGAGGCCTGATTTAAAGGGCCATCAGCTCTTCTTTTGTTCTTGTATTATCATGGTTGTAAGCCATTTGGAGCCTAACATCTAGATGCCAATACAATGGAAGGAAAAAAAACCTATGGCTTATCACTTTACAAGTACTGTAGAGAAACCATGACTTGGAGGCAGGCTTTTGAGTGAGCGGTCGAGAGAAACACAAAATCAGGATATATAATGTAACGCAGTGCTTAGGGTTAGCTGTACTGATAAGACTTTGTTAATTCTCAGAGGAGCCCTTCTTTCCAATCTGAGAATAACAACAGATTGAGAAAAAAACAAGAAGGATCTAAACCCATGACTGACCGTTTACATTCAGCTCCCTGATGTTGGTAAAAAGATGATTGTGCTATATTAGAAGGATTCCAACTTATGAACTGAAAATAACAATATGATCTCTGTCAAAAGCAGTAGGCCACTTATCTATCTACATAAAATACAAATTTGATCTGCGTGTTACATGATTTGAATTGCAGCAGGCACATTATCCCTCTATCTTACTGCTATCATAATCCTATCAACATTTTTGCACCACAAAGATCTCTGCAGCAGGCCTCTTAGCCCTGTAAGGTATTTTAAAAGGCAGCCTCTTTGTAACCAATTAAGTAAGCTGGAACAGATTTGCTGTCACATGTCCTTGTTGCTAATTTCTTTGCAGCAGACTTTTAAAATAAATAAATGTTTCATTTGACTGTCAGACTCTGCTGTTCAAGCTCTGTCCCTCAGGATCCCACCCCATTTTCTCTGCCGCAACTTGACCTTCAATTTATCGATTCTTGGAGTAATATTTCCAGCTCTGTCCTATGGAAACTCTGGGGCCTATTAGCAATAACCGGCGATAATTATCGCTAAGCGCAGTTAGCGCTAGGATAATTATCGCCGGCTATCGCAGGTTTCTATCGTGGAGATAGCGTGCTATCAGCAACGCTTATCTCCAAAGCGATAGAAACCCTGGAGAACAGTGTGAATATCGCTTGAAAACAAGCGATATTCACACTGTGACCAGTGCTAGCTTGGCGATAGGGCGAGGGGGATGTAGCCATGTAATCCACCTCCCATTGGATTACATGGCTAAGTCAGGGTGAGACTAGGCGTTCACAAACCAGCACTAAACGTGTTTAGCGCTGGTTCGTTAATCACCTCCCCTGCCTCGCTAATAGGCGATAGCGACCTTAGCGACTGTTTCCAGTCGCTTTTAGGTTGGGAACGCCTACTTTGCATGCCATTAGCGATAAATATCGCTGGCATGCAAAGCAGCACCCAACCCGGTCGCAATCGCCTAGAAGCTGTCGCTAACAGCAGTTAGCGACAGCTTGCTAATAGGGCGTTTGAAATATGGCCGCTTTAGCGGGAAAAAGTCCCGCTAAAGCGGCGATCGAGCCCTTGATAATATGCCCCTCTATTCTAACTATGACTACACAGCTGGGCTCGAGAGCGAGATGGAGCTGGTGATAGAGAGACTGAGAGAAAATGTCGGTGCGTGGGTGTGTCTGGGTGTGTTTCTAAAGACCTGGGGGCAGATTTACAACCCTGCGCCACCAGTACCTCACTTTTTGTGACGTACTGGAGGCGCATTTCACTTCTCCATATTTACAAGGAGAGGAAAAGCCACCATGCGTGACTTTTCCTGTCCTTGTAAATATGGCCCCTTCACACACAGCACTTTGCGTGGAAGGGGCGTTCCATGGGTGTTGCTGTGGGTGTTCCCACGCAACACCCATGGAATGAGACACATTTCCAGATTTACGAGGAATCGTAAATCTGGAAATGCGTGTCAATGCTACGCCTCCCCAGGGGAGGCGTAGCGAGGCGCAACAAGGAGAAATGTTTTCATTTCTCCTCGTTTCTTCCTCTTTCAAAGCGTGCTGCAGCACGCATTAAAAGAGGAAAATGCCTGTAAAGATTGTTTTTGTGCAGTAAGGTGCCCCTTCCTGCACAAAAACAATCTCCCCATGACGCAGGCTTCCTTGCACCATGGTGCAAGGGTGCCTGCGCCGGCGCATGGCTGCAGTTTGTGCGCCGGCGCAGGGGAGAGCACAGGAATGCAACATATTATTGTAAATATGTTGCATTCCTGTGCTTCGGAAGTGCCGCAGCGTGGCGCAGCCAAAGGGCTTGAGTTGCTGCGCTGCGGCACTTCCTTGTAGATCTGCCCCCTGATCTCGTATATCTTGGTTACTGAAACGTGCTGTCTGTTCACCATCTACATGCACACGAGGTGAGAATGTTCTTTTCCACAGAAAGTGACAAAATACGTGTGTATTATGCAAAGTTCCATAGAACGAGGCATACAAAAGGTTTTGTCTTCTAAAATCATGTCCTATGGCCCATAGTCAGCTAATGCCTACTTCATTCATTAATTACTTGGGAAAAAAATCCAGTGATAAATTGAGATGGGATTTGAAAATCGCATCTGCACTGTGCGTCCCTGGATGAGGTAGGTGGATGAGGTATGTTTCGGTACAGTAAACATGTGACACGGGCAGAGCTGAAATGTTAGGCTCTCGGTGACAGCCGGCTGTCACTGACAGATCAAAGGCCACTGTCTGGCTCCATTTCAGGGCCTGTGGTGCCGAACACGAGCCAAAGGCCAGATACAGACCCGTGGCCATGAATATTCTTTCAACCTAGCGTGCGTGCTTCAGCTCTGTGCTCCTTCCATTCTAAACACCCCGCTGCCTCCTGGGATTGCGTTCCTTAATATTCATGAGGAGGTTGTATGCTTGCAAGCGCAGTCACCTTGTCAGTGCACTTTTTACATGAGGTGGCAGGCACAGTTTCTAATACGCTGGGTCCCCTGAAGCTAAATCATACCGGTCCTAATGAATGCATGTAACACACAAATACCCCATTTTAATGGAAATTCACACTTTGGCATGTCACTTTACAACCAGTTTTTTTTTACATTGACCCAGTCGAGCAGCTTTCAGTGACAAGCACAGCAATGGCAATGAAAGCAATAAAATATTCTTTCTTTTGCATATTCTGACCTGTGCAAGGGCATATATGAACATGGCGATTGGACACTGCACTGTGCATATAAAGATCGAAACAAGGGGGCATATTAGCAAGACCCACGTTAAAATTATCGCCGTTTTAGCGGCAGGAAACTGCCGCTAAAACGGCGATAATGGGCTTGGTAATATGCGTTGTAGAATTCCAATAGAAGCCCAGGTTAGATGTCCTGCACATGGAAGGAATACAACAATCCAAACTACCATCTAAACCCAGTCAGGTGGCCATAGACAGGCTGCATGCACCAAATTGCTAAGGCAAGAAAATGGCAACTTTCTAAAAGTGGCAGTTTCAGAATTGCAATTTAAAATCTGACTTACTCCATAACTTAGGATTTTAAATTGTGATTCCAGACACACCAAATATGAACTGTTTATCTCTTCCCATTTGGGAATTACACTTATACAATGGCAGTTTAAATTTGGCCACACAGGCTCTGCAATAGCAGGCCTGAGACATGTTTTAAGGGCTACTTAAGTGGGTGGCACAATCAGGGCTGCTGGCCCACTAGTAGAATTTAATTTACAGGCCCTGGATACATGAAGTACCACTTTACTAGGGAATTATAAGTACATTACATATGCCAATTGGGTATAAGCCAATGTTTATCAAAAACACAATAGAAGGCCACTGGGTCTAATGCAAAAGTGAAGTATGGAGGTATCCCTTTCTTAGGATGATTCCCCTCACCCACCCTAAGGTGGCATGCTTCATCATAAGGGATCTCCTCGCACTACGAACCTAGCCGTAGTGCGGGCTACAACCCCCTCTCTAAGAGGGAGGAGCTCAGGGTTGTTTTGAAAGAGATGATGAGGTAGACTAAACCTCTAGATGAGCTAGGTTTTGGGGATGGGTTGTGTGAAAAGGTGAAGTGAGGTTAAGACTAGCTCTATGTTATGCTACCCAATTTAATATCGCATTCATAGGCTAGGCTTAAAAAGAAACAGTCTTTGACAGAGGGGTATTCAATCTGTCAGAAGGGTGGAGAGGTCGACATATTTCAGCCTAATGCTCCCTGCAGGGATGCAGCAACTTTCAGCAGGACCACAAAAACATGAAGAGATAAAGTGACAATAACCACTTATATAACTTTTCAAACAATGGTGAATTCTATATACAAAACCAGTAATTGTGACCCAAATGTAGAGTATGCTTTGAAAGTACTGGTCTTCACAATCCCTAGAAATAGGAACAAAAATAAATGCATTTCAGCAACAGTCCCATACACAGCCCTTAATATGCATGTTTGTGATTGCAATGTATATAGTAATCTGATTTACTGTAAACATGATAGAAAACACCTACCCTACTTGTCGGCTTAGTGCATGAATACCTGTGACCTCGGTAACACAAACTCAAGGCGGCATTCAGTCCCTAAAGAGACATAACGGTGGTGATGTAGATTGACTACAGCATATAGTTCAGATAAACACACAGCGTATACAGTGGACTAAAAATGTATGAAACACCTAACACGGGTGAGGATGGAGATGCTGCTATCAGATTGTGATCAAGAATCAAAATTAAATAAGATCTCCTGCTGACAATAAAACTGAGTTCGACAACCAATGTTAACATGTTTTAGAGAGAGAGCACAAGCACGTTAGCGCTGGTTAGCAGTGGTAAAATGCAAAAAGTCATAAAGCCAATGAAAATCAATTCTGATAAAATTAGGAGGAGGAAGCTAAAAAGTCTGGGGATGACGCTGCAGAAAGGGCCAGTACCAACATGATTCAATCTCTATTTAAACTCTATAATGTACTTTTACCACAAGGGGTCTGAACATTTCCCATATTGATACTGTCCTTTCTTTAATTTAAGACAAATGCCAAAATTGCTGATGTGTAGACACCTACCAATTAATTTCCTTAGGATTTATCACATCATCCCTTTTCAGTTTGCCTTCAGACCAATTGTGCCAGTCATGTCAAATTACTGTCAATAACATGCAAGAACAGACAACTGGGTTGATGATTTTTAAAAACATATTTTCATTGATGGCCCATTGACGGTCTAAGAGACAAAGTTCAATTTTCACAGAGAGGACTTTGAGGCAACCATTTCTTCTGATACCTTTCATTTGTTTGAAAAAAAGAAAACAAAATAAGTATTATATAATATGATAAATTAGGAAGCTTGCTGCATGTAAGCTGTGCCCCATGTCTTTTGGTATGGGCTTCCATTGGAGACTTCATGGCATTCTTGGGGTTGCAGTCCTCATTTGTTTTGATTAACCAAGTCATTTAAAAACGATTTGAAGAGCTAAAATCAAGGAATGGATAAACAGTGCTTGGTCAAGAGGGAGTTATCCATCTTGTAGCCCCATCCTCTCTGTGCCCTAAACAGCCCAGTGAACAAACAAAGAAGGTGGTAAGAACACAGACTTGTGCTGTCAATTTCTGAAACTTTAAGACTGCTGTTTTTCTACTTGTGGCTGTTTAAACAGAACTCTTGGTTTCTGTGCAATTTGTACTATGAAAACTGCTATTGTTTTCCACCTGTGGCTGTTTGATTTGTGTCCTAGTTTCCCCTGTACTGTGCTTAGGCCTGGGCAAGCACTCAGCTCATACACCCCCCTTTTTTTGATTTTTAAAGTTAAAAAGGCAAAGTACATACTCAGAGACTAAGCAGAGTGTGTTTAAAAGACTACTTCATTTCTGCTTTATGGTTTAAACTGCGTTGTGGAAACTGCTGGTTTTTCCACCCGTGACTGTTTGAATTTGTGTCCTAGTTTCCCCTGTACTGTGCTTAGGCCTGCAGGGACAAGCCCCCAGCCCTCCCCCCCTGGGTTTTTGTTTTTTAAAGTTAAAAAGGCAAAGTACACTCGCAGGGGCTAAGCAGAGTGTGTTTAAACGACTACTTAATGTGCTTTATGGTTTAAACTGTCTTGTGAAAACTACTGGCTTTTCCACCCATGACTGTTTGAATTTGACCTAGTCTCCTATTGGTCCTAGGGCTTAGAGCTAGTGTTCTGATTGGTCAGGGCTGGGCTTCCCAATGGCTGAAGGTGTCACCTGATCACAAGGGCTATTTAAGCTTAGGGCTCAGGGTGTCTCAGCACAGGCGTCGATGCTAGGGGCAGGGAGGACAAGGGCAGTTGCCTGTTTGTGCCTGTTCGGGACAGGTTGGGCCCAGTGCCAGAAATGCTGCCCCTTTTTCCATTCACCAGCACCAACCTTAACCCAGCCACAAACATTTTTACACACTCAAAGCAAATGCACTCGACTCATGTACTACAAAAACACCCTAATCACATTTCATTGTCTCAAACACCACCACAAAACCCCACAACCCACACATATACCCCGTTCTACCCCACCTGCCACACAATGGCACCTTCAGTCTCCCACAAAACACCACTCTGTCCTTTACCACTATCAAATCCACACATTACCAACACAACACAAAGCCACATTATACATTACTTTGATCTATCCAGACACACACTTCCTGTTCATACAAAGCACCAGCTCTACCCTCTACTTGCGCCTAACAGACCCCTTTCTGTCAGCATCAAACCTATACTCAGTCCTACATCATTTCATCAACCAACACCATACTCCTCTTTTTACCAAAAACACACAATGAAACAATCCTCACACTCCACTCTACCACACATTACCTCTTCCAGCTATCACATCTAATGCAAACACTCATAGCATACACTCTTTTCCAAAATGCATCACCACACCCTTTACCATTCAACTTCCAATCACCAACAATACTTCACGTACAAGTCCTTCTCAGAAAACCACAACATCATCTCCTCTTTCTACTCCTCAAAAACAATACATAACACACACCAGCACAACAAAATAACACACACACACTATTGCATAATACTTTCCATCACAAACTAGAAACATACACCTACTCCCACCTACTCAAATCTACAATAACAACACAGCACACCAACTCACTCTCAAATGCTATCTCCACCACCTACACACCCAGACCCATCAAAATGCCTTCTAAGCCTGCTGGGCGAGGAATACTATATTGAAAAGCAACACTATTGCTATCCTCATACAGCTTACAACAGCACCAATAATAATCCACCTGCTACAAGTTCCAAAAATACTGCTCCCTCTTCTACAAAACAAAGACACCCCATCAACAAAACACTAACTCTAAACTGCCTACTAATAAATGCTCGATCAGTCTCTAAAAACAAGCATCACATGTACGACCTACTCATTGACACACAACCTGACTTAATCTTCATAACTGAATCATGGTTGGGAGATGACATGCCTCCAGTGTTGCATGAAGTTATTCCTCAACGCTATCAAACTATCACACAAAATCGTATAGACAAAAGAGGAGGTGGACTAGCTGTTATAGTCAAGCAAACAATACATCTCACTAAAGCTGACGATGTTTCCATACGAGATTGTGAGGTCCTCTTCACCAGATGCAACGCTACACCTACTTCCTCCTGTAACTTCCTTCTTCTTTACAGACCTCCACCTAGCACAGCAATGTTCCCAGACACATTTCTAGATGTAGTTTCAAACCTGATAACACTACACTCCAACCTATGCATTATGGGTGAACTCAACATTTGGTTTGACAAACCCAATATGCTCCATCCAAAAACCATCATCACTGGCCTTGACACACTGAACCTATATCAGATCATCCACAAACCCGCACACATCGCTGAACACATCCTAGATGTCAATTTTGCAAATCCAGAACTAGTTAGCTTTCAAATGATTACTACAGTCACATGGTCAGACCACCATTTTCTTGCTTTCCCACCTAAAACCACTGTACATGCATCCACCTATCGACCATGGAACGAGCTCAGTTTTGAATAGTTAGAAACACAACTAACATCCAACACAGATCTAGACACAACACATTCCATTCAAAAACTATATGAGTGGCTACAGGATGCTTTTGATATCCAAATAGCACTCAGAACAACACAATAGAACAAAAGAAAACAGGTACCTTGGAGAAATATAGAACTAAAAGAGATAAAATAGCAAATTGGAAAGCTGCAATGTACCTGGCTCAAAACAAAGAGCAGTCAAGACAAACTTTGCCTACAGAAACTTAGCAGATTATACAAGTCAGCTATCAAAAAAGCTAAAAATTGTACAATTCAGACAGAATTCAAAATGCTAAATAAGCAAATAAAGAATTTTACAAAATTCTTAGAGTTTCGTAAACCTAAATGCATAGAAATAACTCATACCATTACTCAAGAATCCATGGACAAACTGGCAAATCATTACACAACCAAAGCAGACATGTTGGACTCCAGTTTAAAAGCAAAGGAAAACCACCAGCACCAACCCATTTCCAAAAATACCATCTAAAAGCAGGCTAACCCAGCCTCTCAATTCCTTCAAAGAATATCACAAAGTGAATTTATAGATCTGGTCAAAGCAAGCAGGCCTGCCAGCAGCCCTTCTGACCATTGTCCACCACAAATATTCAAGAACATTCTTCTAACTTCCTTTGCTGCAAGACCAGTAAGAAAAATCATCTATAATTCCTTAACTACGGAAATCTTTCCAGAAGACCTAAAAAAGGCATACATACATCCATTATTAAAGAAAACTAACCTAGACCCCTTTGACCCTGACAACCACAGACTGATTACAAATGGACCTTTCCTGGGCAAACTGATAGAAAGAGCAGCATTTGCCCAGACGATTCAATACATTGAAGATAACTCCATACTTTCCGACTTCCAAACAGGATTCTATTCAGGAGAGGCATGGAATCTGCCCTCATCACCTTCTGTGATGACCTTATCAACACAGTAGATTGCAGCGGGGTCGCTGCACTACTTCTCTTGTACCTCTCAGCTGCCTTTGACACAGTTGACCATGATACTCTAATCCAAAGACTCTATGAAGCCGGCATAGAAGGGACTGCCCTTTACTGGATCACATCCTACCTTCAAAACAAAACACTTCATCCATTCTCCACCTTTCTCATACAAACCCTACTTCACAAAAGCAGGGGTTCTTCAAAGCTCTATCATCTCACCCATGCTTTTCAACATCTACGTGAAGTCATTACTGGCAATCATAAATGAATTTCAGCTCACATGCTATAACTATGCAGATGACACACAAATACTCTTTACACTGGAAAGCCCCAAAGACATTGGAAACTCACAAATCTTCAGTTGCCTCAGATCTATTGATCAGTAGATGACACGGAGCATCTCAAATTGAATGCTTCCAAAACGGAAATACTCACATGTGGCATTGGAAAAATTATGACCCCTTTTGTGACTGGCCTGACAATACGGGACCACCTCCTAAAAAATCTAAGGAAGTAAGACACCTTGGAATTTTTATGGACTCCAAGTTATCAGTGAATGCCCAAGTGGACAAATTAGCAAGATCAAGCTTCATTATTATGAAAACTCTGCAACACATCTTCTCCCACCTGGGATTTTCAAACAAGGTCCAAGCCACTATCTCTCTTGTTCTGTCTAAACTTGATTATGGCAATGGCCTCTACATTGGATCCTCTCTATCAACTATGAAAAGACTACAAGGAATTCAGAACTCTGTTGCTAGACTACTCCTACATGTAAAGCTACAAGCTCACATCTCCACTGCCTTGTGGGCCTTACATTGGCTAACGGTTGCCAGAAGATCCACATTCAAACTGCTTTGTATCACCCACAAAGCTGTACATGGAACAGGACCACTTTTCATCAGGAATAAAATCACCAAATACGTTCAACAAAGGAACCTCCACTCCAGATTGGCACCTCGCCTCAAAATTCTACTATACAAGAAAAAAACCATAGGTGGCACATCTTTCTCCGTTCAAGCAGCCAAACGGTGGAATTCATTACACCAAACATAAGATCCACAGATAACTATCTTATCTTCTGAATACTACTCAAGAGTTGCCTCTTTCCTACATAACCACCATATTCAATCACAAATGTACAGCCTATCCCTGTGTATAAAAACATTTAATCGGATTATATGTATCTATCTAGATGTGTATTTCTTTTTATAAATATGTATAATAATATGTACTTATGTATCTATATATTTATGACTTTACTCCTACTGTAAAAAACAAAAAAAAGTTGACTCTCTCCAATGCACTACCCTATATTTCCCCCAATACCTTTCTCAATATATCCTCGGCCTCCACTCTCTGACTCATCCCAAACCTCATTCTACTATGATCTCCAAAATAACTCTTTCTAGACTCTTCCCTCCTATTTCCCTCCTTGGATCACTCCAAATCTCATTTTAATACTATGATCTCCCAAACAACCCTGTTTGAATTCTTTCCTCACTTATCCCTCCTTTGACTCATCCCAAAACTCATTTACTACTATGATCTCCCTAATACATTTCTAGAGATTCTACCTTCCTCCATCGCTCCTTATACTCACCCCAAACCTCATCTTCCTACTATGATCTCCCAATAAACACTTTCTAGACTCTTCCCTTTTCTTTCCCTCTTCTATCCCCCATTATCCTTTTCAATCCAACCAACAAGCTCACAAGTCCACTGCTCAGATTAACTCAGATTTCACTATACTAATCCACCATTAATCCTTTTTGGATTCCAGAGTAGTGTGCTACTTGCCAAAGGCACTTCGACACCTTGTATGGGATAGTAAGCGCTATATAAACACAATTACAATACAATATCAAAATTAATGACATAAAGGTACTGAATGGGGATTCCAGAGCATGTTTACACCAAATAGGCCAAGGATGGAAAGGGTATGCAGACACATTGCATTGATAATGATCAATTATCATTGTAATGTGGGTAATACATAAATGGACATAGAGATTGAGGTGTTTGCTCACCTAGAAGAAATTATTTCTCTAAGAAGAGAATAGGGTTGATTCAGCACTAGCACTCGCACTCTTTTTTTTGTACTTCACAATCAATTTCATCAGCACATGCCAATAATGTGTGGATTTGAACCCTCTATTCATGCCACTGCTCACCTCTTTTTTCTGTTTGTGCCACTGTTTCTCCATGCATACCTGCTTAAGTGCTGCCTGACTACGTATGTTTTGTGTGGAACTGTATGTGTGCTTTTATAATTTTGTTCTTTGTGTGTTAGCATATTTGTGTTGGTTTGTGGGCTTGGAACCTCTCTTCCCCTATTTGCTTGAAATCTCTCAAACTGTGCATCATTCCTAGCCATCTTTTAGGGAGTAACTTCTGATCCTCCCCCCATTCTCCATTTATAACCTCTAACCTTGCCTGACATTCCCCTCTTTTCCTGCAGCCTAGTTTCCTGTCTTGCCTCCTGCTGACAAATTGTAGCCAAGGTTCCGCTGTCTACTACCGCTCCATTTTGGGGAAGATCATCCCATTCACAGTAGTCCTTCTTAATTCCCTCATTCATGTTCCCTTTTTTCACTCGTCTACAACAACGTGCATTTGTAATTGCCTTAGAAAAACATAAAATGTCATGAAACAGCCAACATTACATAATACATGCATCTTGGTATTTTTCATGTTACATACTCCATGTGTATAGGTAGGTTTAGTCTGTGTGCATAAATGCTCATATGCTACTACGGATGGGTGTAGATGTGCTGATGTACATGTGCATCAATAGCTGTAGATGTGTTGTTCTGTTTACATACCTGTGTGCATTTAGCATTTATGTCACTGTGTCCATGGATGTTGTGGGTCTGGGTGCATGTGTGTTTACTACCTCTAAAACCCCTTTGTTCTATAGTATCATTGCTGTGTAGGTGATATATAGCATGCCTAGTAAGTATCAGTAGGAGAGCCTTTCCTTTTCCTTTTCTCTAGTATGACTCTCTAATGATTCACAAGGTTTGGGGTTCCATTCTTTGGATTGCTCAGGGCTAAGTTGGCTCGAACTCTTTCAAATGATAGGAGTTTCAGTACAATTGAGTGCAAGGATGATTACTCATGTGAACATATAGCTCTATTTCCATAAAACGACATAGGCATTATGCAAAGATGTACAGAAATTTCACACCTAACTTGGTGATAAACATGTGGTTCTGTTAAGGGAAAAAAGCTTTCCACACTGTATGCTTCTTTGTGTACCATTCAATTGATTAAGTAAATGAACCTCTTTGCAAATAACTAATGTCTGATTTAGAGACAACATAATACCTTACAGAATGTCAATCATTTTTCCTTGGTTATCTTTTGATAATCACCTTGCGTGTCTTACTCATCAACATTTTTCTTACAATGTATGCTAACATCTGAGAGAATACTAACAATTGTACCCATTTGTTCCTTCTGAGGAAAAGATATGTTCTTCATCTGAAGAAGTAGCCTGTCCTTTTATGCTGAGTTAACTGAAGATGGACATCTTTTTGGCTCCATAAACTTGTCTTACCTCCTAATCACAACTCTTTGCTGACTGTGGCTACTGTGTCACTCTACTACTTATTGAGTAACAAACAGTAAAAGTAGTGCATAAGAGAGAGATCAATAAATGATTATTTTGAATGTGCGTTTTACCTTAGATCATGCCATCTAATCCTTCCTTTTTAAATAGTCTACCTTATAATTATATTCAACTCAGTCTGAAGTTTGTTTAAGACATTAAAACATGCCTTATTTGCTTTCTAGAAACAAGAGAAAACTCCTTGTTTCCAGGTATACAAATCCTATAAACTCCACTATATGTCTGAATGCTGCAATTTTTGGCATTATCCCTAAGGAGGGACATTGAAAGACATTGTTTCGAAACTCAAAATTCTTGCTGCATGTACATCTGCCTACTTGTAACTCACTTTTGACTAAGAGCAGCAAAACATATGAATACTTGAGAGCAATAATATTACTACATTGAGGGGTAAAGTGAAATACCTTTTTTTTAGTATTAGTAATTCCTGTACAAAGCCAATGCTAGACATTACACAGACACCCTTGCACTATGGTGGAAGGCTGTGTAAGTGATGTAAGGCATCACTGGGGGAGAGAGAAACAGCAGAAAACACAAAAAAAAGGGGTGAGGGTACGGACTCACCTACTCTGAACCCCCATCCATACTTAATCCACCAAAAAGAGTAGGGAGTAAAACAATGATTATCTGTGATGGCACCTGCTGTGTATGCTAATACTGCCCTCACTCACACAGATGTGCGACATGCTTCATCATAGGGCTGCTTACAATACACCCCGGCGTAGCCACGCACGGGGTGGAGCAATAGGGTGGGGGAAGGCAATACAACACAAAAAGAGAGACAATTTATGTCACAGTAGCTGGGAACGACAGGTAGTGAAAGTGCAGTGATAAGTGAGTTAAAAACTAGCTCGGAAGTGTCGCCGTGACTAAGACTTTTATTCCTGACCCTCTGGCCAGAGTTTAAAACGTGGTGCGTGGGAGATGCTATGTGCTCCTAACACCCCTCCTTTACTGCCAGGTGATCAACATGTTTCGGCCGTGTGTGTGTGCCCCACGTGTAGGGTCACGCCGGCCTTCCTCAGGACTCTACCTGTCCCAGTGTATCGGTACTCACACCTCCTGTTGAAATACGAGAGTATCATAAAAGCCAGATCATTTGTGTAGAGGTATTTCCTCTAGTAAGTAGTAGGATTACGAGTTTACCCCTATTTCAAGTTAGAACTGGCGGCGGGCAAGGAGAGACCCCCTCTAGTCACACTTACTCCAAGGGTGGTGCTCCTCTGAAGCTGCTAGCCTTCATCCGCCGTGTAGTCCAGGAATAAAAGTCTTAGTCATGGCGACACTTCCGAGCTAGTTTTTAACTCACTTATCCCTGCACTTTCACTACCGTCGTTCCCAGCTACTGTGACATAAATTGTCTCTCTTTTTGTGTTGTATTGTCTTTCCCCACCCTATTGCTCCACCCCGTGCATGGCTATGCCGGGGTGTATTGTAAGCAGCCCTATGATGAAGCATGTCACACATCTGTGTGAGTGAGGGCAGTATTAGCATACACAGCAGGTGCCATCACAGATAATCATTGTTTTACTCCCTACTCTTTTTGGTGGATTAAGGAGAGAGAAACAGCACCATATCTTAGTAGATATAGTGCTGGCCTGCTCTCTCCCATTCATAAAATTCTGCACAGTAACCTTTGTTACTGTGCCGTGGTGCATAACTTCTAAGTAGGCCTGGGTGAAAACATGAACTCCCCTCGTGGAGTTGGTGGAATTCGGGAACTCCCACTAAATTCTGCCATCCAGCGCATGGCGGAGTTTTTTTTTTCTATTGGCATGCGCAAGACTAGTTTTGGCGGACGCTGGCGAGTGCAATGAGACTTGCGTACTGCTAGCGAGTGCGCATGAGATTCGGCGTCCACTAGTGCAGCTTATGGCCGCGACAGTGCCTTCTGGTGCCATTTTCATGACACTAGTGAGCACGAATGACCGTAGCTGCACCTGGAGCAGATTATCTACTCGAGAACCAGCTAAATCTACTCGAAAAGGCATTTTTGAGTTAATATTCTACTTCAGTGGACTGTTCAAGTTGTTTTTTAGTACAAGAATCCTTTTTTTATTTTACCTTTTTTTAACAAGAAGGGAGTGCCCCAGAGACTCCAACTTCCTGTTACTGTTCCGTAGGCTCTTCCCAGTGCTTTGCCCATCTCCTGGTCACTTTTCATATGCATTCTGTGGTGGAAGGATAACCCTCTTTGTCTGCTGCATATATACCATTGGATTTAAGGACTTTGTTTCTGTGATATCACAAGTAAGTTCAAAAACTTTTGTATAAGGGTGTTGTTTGTTTGAAAGAGGGCATGCACAAGTATTTATTTGTACTTTTATTTGATTTTTAAATTTGATTGTGGTGGGTGGCCTGCAGTTTCAGTATGGGCCTATGTATTTTTTTGCATTTAATTTTTTATCTTTTGTAAAGGAAAAAGGTTGCACATTTCAGTACATTTTCACCATGTTTGTTAAATTTGCACAATTCATTTATTTAACTATGTGGCCACAGTCTGCCCACAGGCCAGTAGGGACAGTACTAGTCACAAGTGCATGAAACAACTGTTTCTGTGGTACATGTTGTTTTCAAACGTCTTTTGGGGCAGTGATGGAATTAGATTAAATAAAAAATGTGAAACTTATTTTTGGTATGTCACTTTTTTTCTGCAAAACGTGTAGTTTGGAGGGGTTACAATTGATGCCTTGGGAGGATATGTGTTGTTGTAAAAATGTTATAGCTCGTTTAACTTTCAAGTCAAGTCAAGATGACTTTATTCGGTTTCAAAAGAAAGCCATAAAAGTTTATAAAACCAACATCACAAATTAACATTCCAGTGGCCTATTTACAAATCAGCATAGGAGGGGATTCATAGAGATCGGTTATTTAAAAAAGCTATAAATCTTAAAATTCAATCTTTTGATAAAAAATGCAATCCATATTACAAAGCACTTCATAATCACAGCAATGTATGACCCTCACCTAAAGAATACATCAATGCTTGAATTGTGTATAACAAAATTACAATATTCGGGTTCAATTTCTATATCTAGTACCATTTCCTAATAGCCATTGCGACTTTAAGTAGTTAGAAACCCTAGTACATATAGCATGAGTAACCAAAGAGTACAGATAATTAAAACCTTCAATATAAGAGCATGGCCTAATTTCGTTTAAAATCGGAATTAAAAAATTTCCTCTTGGCTCTTTATAGAGGGGGCAAAATAGCATAAAGTGCAATGTGCTCTGAGCTGCCAAATTATCACAAGGGCAAGGCGCCAATTTATCTGCCCAACCCAACTGTTTTGGGAAAGCCACTAAAAAATGCAAGGTAAGTAAACGAAGTCTTGTTAAATAAAATCGCGTCTGTACATTTATGGTGAATGTTAGATAAAATTGTTGCTGGGGAGGAAATGAACAAGGGAGGCCTATCACCTCCGGCTGAGAGCAGCATCTAGTCACCCTACTACAGTGTGTCTCTTTTATGATGTCTTTTGCATTTTCCTGGATACCAGCTGGGTTATCAAAGTAGTGCCCCAACCCTAGCTTGTAGAGGTTATCTCTTACAAATCGGAGCCAAGGGATAGATAATGCTCCATCCAAATTGATACAGTCTTTAATGACCTCTCTTGAGAACACTAGGGGCCAAATTTATACGATCCTCCACAAAGTCAAGCCCCAGCTCACGGCTACAAAAGAGTGTGGGGGCACTATTGGGGATCATCAATAGCCTTTTTATAAATGTATTTTCCATGATCTGTAAATGGCGGCTATTATGGTAACCCCACACTCCTGCTCCATATGTTGCAACAGGCACACATTTGGCTTTATAAAGTATAACCAGCTCAGTCACTGGTTTATGGCCCAGTTTACAGGCAAAGCGAAAAAGCCCCTCGACAACCCTGCCCGCATTTTGCACCCTTGCAGTAACAAGCGGTTCCCAGTTCATCCTATTGTTAAAAATATTCCCTAAATAGTTAAAATTATTCAATTTATTAATTATCTTATCCCTTAGAGCATATTTTCTAGTTTTGGTCATTTTAGGGCCACACACCATAATATATGATTTAATAAAATTAACTTTTAGATCAAGTGCCAATATAAAATCTGTAAATGCGTTAAGTAATTTTTGGAGGCCGTTTGCGGTCAGGGCCAGTAACACAGTGTCATCCACATATGAATGCCCCATATGCGTGGACAGTCAATTTCCTTGTCTGATAAAAAAGCCTCTAGGCCATTGGTATAAATTAGAAAAAGAAAGGGGGCTGAAATACATCCCTGCCGGACACCTTTTGTAGAAGCTATGGGCCTGGGTTTTTCCCCTTGTAGGCCATATCTTATGGTAACAGTGGTAGAAGCGTGGAGCCTACGGAGAAAATAAATCAGTGCTTCCTTGACACCCATTTTCTCTATGAGGGCCCACAACCTCTCCCGATTTACGGTGTCAAAAGCACTGGACAAGTCCATGAAGGCCATGTGGATAGAGCCCTTCCTGGCCTTCATGTACTTGCCCATAATTAGGGACAAGTTGAAGCACTGTTCTGTGGTGCCCATCCCTCTCCTAAAGCCATACTGTGTTCTTGCCATCACCCCTGTATCAATCGCCCAGGTTTCAAGTCGGGCAAGGACAACCCTCCCCAACAGGTGCGCTGTGGCGTCAATGAGGGGAATTGGCCTGTAACAGGCAGGGTCGCTCCTATTACCTTTTTTAGACACTGGGACCACAATGGCCTTCTTCCAAGTTGCTGGGATGGGGCCAGTCACCACTGCTCTAAAAACATTAGTCAATAAAGGAGCCCACAGCTTGGGTTTACTTTTAAATAAATCTAGTGGCACTCCATCCGGGCCGGGAGCTATCATGCTAATTCCTTTTGCTATGGCTTCCTCAACCTTGGTAACTGAGATTGATGCACTTAGAAGAGAAGCCGAGATTAGATCCAAGAGCAAATCTCCACTTTGTGCCTCTAGCTGGAGGTCGTTCGGGTTAAATATAGCCGCAAAAGGAGTTTCCCAAACATCCCCCAGGATCAGGCAATCCAACTTCCTCGCCTCTTTGGTGAATAGAGGACGATTTATAATATCCCAGAAACTTTTAGAGTCCTTAAGGGAGCTGGCTCTCTCCAAATCGTCTCAAACTAAACTCCTCAGTTCTTCTTTCCTCTTTTTAACTGTACTTTTATAAATCTTCCTAGCATTTTTAGTTTGGATCCAGGTGCGAGGGTTAGCATGGAGTGCCGATTTTAAAATCTTTTGGGCTCTTGAACATTCTGCATTAAACCACCTTGTCTCCGGGAGATCCCTGATCTTGATTGATTTGGTCAAATCTTTAGCTACGTCCGAACAAATCAGTTTGAATGCACAAATGATCTCAACTGGGGGAGAGTCATGATGTAAACACCTCATGATCGAGTCATAGTTAGCTGTAACAGTTTTTACCTCGAATGCAGAGGGGTTTATTTTATTCCAATTTAGTCTTAACCCTTTGTTGGCATTAAAATGAATCGAGCGACCACCTCCTTTCCCTATCTGGGCTATTATGCTAAGGGACGCTATGAGGGGATTATGGTCGCTAGCATTCTACCTCAAAGTCTCCAACAAGCGACAAAAACTTCAGTGAAATAAACATAAAATCTATAAAACTTTCCCTACCACATCCAACATAAGTAGGACACTGTGTTGTGGGGTTACTAGCTAGGTCATTAATGAGGCACAAATCGTTCTCAATAATAATAAAATTTAGGGCCTCACCCTGTGAGGTGTGAGTAAAGTGCGGCTGGGGCTGACCCTCTGTATTTAGCAACCCACAGACTTCTTTGGAGCCAGGTGGGTAGGAAGAGCAGTTAAAATCACCCACCCAAAGGATGCATAAAGGTTGCCATTTCCCAGAGATGTTATTGATTTCCACCTGAAGAGCCTCAATAACCTGACAACTGTTTTGGTTAAAAATATTGTAGTACCAGTTCACCACAAGTAGCTTAACCTGCAACATGTTAGAAATCATAATTAGTTGATATCAAGGAGATGTTCCAACAACTGAAGTTTTTATGGCCTCGTATTTGACTGAGATTAATGATACCAACCCTCCTTTTGCCCTCCCTGCTAACGAGGGTGTTGCGTGGACCGTGTAGGAACAGTAACCATCCAAAATGATATCTTCCTTATACCACGTCTCCTGGAGACAAATGATGTCAAAGCCCCTGATATATTTTAGTCATACCTCATCTGTCAATTTGGGGCAAATTCCTGCTATGTTCCATGAAATAAATTTAAGTGGAGACTTGATGTGACACTGGATCGTCAAGCCTACGGATACATGATTAATAGCATGCTTAACTACAGTGGCTTGCAGACCCTGCCGAAGATATCATTTGGAATTAAGTTAAGACACAAGGAACAATTTTCAGGTTTGTTTCAGCTCATCCTCCTGATGTTTGATTTGGGCGAGGTGGTATCAAATGGATTCATAGGATCCTTATTACTAAGTTCACACAAGTAAGTTTCTCTCCCTTGAGCACTACGTTGCACATACATTTTACTCATGGCGACTGGTTGTCTAAAGCACCCAGTTAGTCAATCAATTTCTGACAACCCAGAGAGGGCAGAAAAACGATTAGGATGACTAAATTGAGAAGGCTGTATAAGGGGATGTATACCGGAACCCAACCTCGAGGGCTGATTTCTCAAAACATATTCATGGTACGGTGGATAAAAAAAAAACAACGGGCAGATTTCTATCAAATCACCAGGCGAATCTCTAAAGTGCGTTAGAGCAAAGTGTGCACTCCAAGCATTACTAAAATTAAGCACAACACAATCCCCTTCCCCACGTTTGGCCGTGTGACCCAACCAACTCATCCGCCTGGCCATTATAATTGTTTCAAACCAATTTATCTTCGATGGAATTCTCCTAAAACACCAGTGAGCCAATTTGTTGACAAGGTTTTGCCAGGTTTCTTGCTGACCAAGGGGCAGAGGGGGAAACCCCCTTCAAAATCATAGTATATGGCGTACATTCAGGGGGTAAATTTAACACATATTTTGCACCCTGCCCACTCTTTGGATCATACACTGGGCCATTTGTGTTTACATTTACATTTCCTTGTGGTGATCTACCCCTAGTTATCATGCTTGAACTTGATTGATTTGTTTGATTTGTTTGATTTGTGACCCCCTGACCTGGCTTATGATTGTACCTATGGGAGTTCCTATCCAACTCAGGGTCCTGTGGTGTAGGGACCAGGAGATCGTTACTAATATTATTAAAAGGGGAATCTTTACGGGGGACCTGGCCACTTACAGTAGGTATTGTGCTTAAAGGGGTCATGCAATTCAACGGAACGCTGGGGGCGGCGTCAACTAATTTTTTATCTGAGCTACTTGGGTGGGTAACCTTATCGTTCTGTTTGGCAGATGCTGACTTAGTTCCTAGGTCCAACAACACTCGGGCAAGTTGCTTTTCAATGCAGACTAATCTAGATAGAATGGGTGCCAGAGCCTCTTGTAAAATGTTACTGAATTTATCAACAGAGGTACCCGTATCATTAGATGCACTATTTCTCCCCCCACCCACCCAAGTTCTGGATGTGTTTCCAGTTAAGTGGGTTTGCTTAGGCCTCTTGACCCTCGGTGAGTGACCTTTTAATTTACAATCAACCCCTGCCAGATGAGTTCATTTCCTCTTCCCTCTAGTCGCGGATTGTGGTGCAGTAGTTTTCGTGGCTGGGCAAGGGATAGAATCAACTCCTTCATTGGGAACATGTTGAACACCCTGACTCACGATAATTACAGTGGGTGATAGTGGAGGTTGCAGCCTCAGTACAGCACCTACTTTTGGTGTTTTTACATGAGAGTCAGTTGGGACAGGTGGGACCGGGCAAGGGGCTAATGAGAGTCTTTGCTCAGCAAGTTCTATCTCCTTAGTTATCGCCCCTACCGCTGTTGGGAGGTAACCATCCAAAGTTGTGTCCATTGTCTTTGGTATAGGGGTAGGTTTCCGTTTTCCCATAATGCAATTTGCCTTAACTACGAACAACTAGGGAAAACAGAAAATGTTTGACCTTCATTTAGTTTTGCAGAGCTAGGTCTTGCTACCAGGGGCTCACAAGTCCGGGTGGAAAAAACCAAGAGAATCGGCCCAGCCCAGTCTCCTCCGGGCTCTGACGGGCGCGGCCCGGGCATGCTCGCACATGGCCCGCGCTGAAGGGCCAGAGCACTGTTCTGTGCTCCTCCGGGCACAGGAAGAATGCAGCGACGGCCGTTAAGACTGCTGGGGCTTGTGGTCCTGGCCGGGTCCTGGCCGGTTGCTGCTGCCCCCTCGTCTCATAAAACGGGTCAATTCAGTTTAAATTAATCTCTTCTTGATGCTCACATCAGGCTCCTCTGTGGCTGCTCTTGTGCATTTTGCACCCTTCCAGCGTCTTTCTGCTCGAGGTTGGTCGTTGTACGAGGATATTCAGAGCCGCAATCAGCTCCCCAGGGGCCCCGATCGCTGCAGGGCTTATGGGGCTGGCACGCCTCTCCTGATGTGGAGCCTTTTTGCTCCCCGCGTGAGCCCAGCCGCGGCACTCACCCGGCCTCTTCTTCCAGAAGCACGGTGATCTGGAGTCCATCTCGACCTCCTGGCTCTGTCAGGGCCTCAGCTACTGTCGGATCAGGTCGGTATGCAGAGCCAGGCTGACGCTCATTGACCAGGGCTCCGAGCCTTGGCCCAGTCACATCACGATGTCAGCCATTCCTCTCACAGACCACTGCAGTCGGGCGTGGGCCGCAGTCCTCTACGCTGCTCGTCTCACCAGCATCTCAGCAAATAACTCAATAAATCCATCACTAGATTACTGATTTGACAGACGTAATATAGCTCGACCTGCAACCATGAAAATTACCTTCTTAATGGAGATGACAGAACTCGGAGGCATGCTGAGCACAATGCAGTCTGAGAATGTTGTACCTGTCACGTAAGGTATTCGCCATGCACCATGCAAGAATGTGGGTACGCCTGTGGGACTGGCTATGGTTCTATGTGAGTGGTCTTTTGGGAGCAAAATGAAGAAGTTAAACTTTCATTTTTGGCATTGCTGAATTAATGGTAGTGTTCTCTTCAGTGTTACCATGCCTCCTTAGTCTGGCCAGTGTGTGTGTTTGCCATAGGCACCATTTGTGATGGACTCTGAACTGTTATAAGGCACCTTTTATTGCTCGCACTTTCTATCAATATTTGTTATTTCTTTCTTAAATAATGCATTTTATAGGAAATGGGAATTTTAATGGCAATTTAAAATTTTAGTGGTTTTTAACTAACTATTTTTAAGTATTAAATAATTGGCAGAATATTGTAAGATTTTAAATAATGTAAACAATAAAGGACAGAGGTCTAATTCACATAGGCCACCATTTGTCTTTGTTCTCCATGCCATGTGGCGGGGGCCATTCTGTGTAGTCACTGTCCATAGGCCTGCATGTGTTCTTTGCTGTCCATGCCGCTTTGCTTATTGTTTCACCATGTGGACGGTGACCATATTCTATAGCCAGCCAGTGTTCGTTTGCCATGGGCCTGCAACTGTTTCTTTGTGTGACCATGCCTCCTTGCTTGCTGTTATTGTTTGACAATGTAGTCTGTGGCCATTTTGTGCAGCCAGCCATTGTGCTTTTACCACATTCCTGCATGTGTTCTTTGTTGTGGCCATGCCGCTATGCTTGCTGTTGTTGGTTGCCATGTGGTCGGTTGCCATTTTGTGTTACCAGCCAGTGTGATTTTGCCAAAGGCCTGCATATGTTTTTTGTTGTGGCCATGCCTCCTTGCTTGCTGTGTTTGTTTGTTCATGTGGTCGGTGGCCATTTTGTGTTGCCAGCTAGTGTGCTTTTGCCATAGGCCTGCATGTATTCTTTGTTGTGGCCATGCCTCCTTGCTTGCTGTTGTTGTTTGACCATGTGATCGGTGGCCATTTTGTGTAGCCAGTCAGTGTGCTTTTACTATAGGCCTGCTTGTGTTCTTTGTTGGGGCCATGCCTCTTTGCTTGTTGTTGTTGGATGACCATATGGCTGGCAGCCATTTTGTGCAGCCACCCTCTTTTTTCAGTTTTGAAAGCCATTTTCTATGGAGATTGATAGGAGAGGGCTATGCCTTTTTGTTTTTGTTCATTTTCTTTTACTTTTTCCTGATATCAGTTTAATAATTTGCATGAGGATCATTGTAGTATACATATATTATAAACAGTGTTTTATATTCTATGCATTTTTTTTCATTTTTCATTTGCACCTCTTTGCTTCCCAATGGGTTCTCATAGTCCCTTAGTACACCAGCAATTATTTTTTTAATGTCTATTTTTTTAATGTTTTTATTTAACGTTTTTAGAATTTTTCCCCCATCCATCTACCCCCTGCCTGCTATAACCATTATGATATACTGGGGTAACCCATAGAAGTCAATGGACCTGGGTAATAATCGGTATAGAAAAACAATGGTCCTAGATTTGTGTTAAATCTTGGTTGACTAAAGCATTCATAAACAGCATATAGTACATATATAGTTTAAATCAAAAATGTACCATTCATTCATTTAAAAAATATATATATATCCTCAAAAATCCAAGAAAGGCACACACTATTGCTTTACGGGTGACTCTTATTTTATTCGGTCACTTTTACTAATATAACATCATCATATTCAGTATTCAAAAAAGAAGGAAAGGTGGTTGCTCCAAGGGAAAAAGTGAAGAAAAAAGGGTGCTCGTGAAGTAAGATAGAATATGCAAAAGGGGAATCCAATCAAACAAAACAATAATTCATCATTTTATATACATTACAATTTCATTAGCAAAACTGGTCGTGATTTTATGATGACACCAGTTCTACATTAGGGCCTGTCCAATCGGTAATTCATGATTGTTCATTTTATTCTATTGGCAAACAGCGTTTGTCTGTAAGCGGGTAGGACTGGGGTAATATCAAGTACAGGCCCCGAATGGGCCTGTACTTGATATTACCCCAGTCCTACCCGCTTACAGCTGATGACAGACTGTGGACCAGTTTTCAAGCCACTGATTACATGTGTATAACTGCATACTGGATCTCTTTTGTGGGGGTTAGCCAACACTTATCTACACATCTCTGCATGCAACAGTAGCCATTTTCGCCATGGAGAAATCACATACAGCTGCTAACATCTTGGAAGACTTAAACAGCAAAGTGTTTAAATGGCTGCAACCCAGAGGTCTCAGAATTGGATTTGTTGCCACAGACAATGACAGTAGTTAAGGCCATGGCATATTGTGGCTATTTCAGGGTCCTGTTTTTGGCACATTGAATCAATTTGATTGTGCAGAACTTTCTAAAAAAAAGACGATATAGTCAGCAACTTAATGACCACCTGCAGAAGAACCTGCATTCATTTCAGCCATTCTTTTAAAACCCGGAAGCAGTTGAGGATCATTCAGTGTGCTAATAGAGTACCAGTTAAAGCCCTATACCAGAGGTGCCAACACATTGGAACTCAACATATTGCATGTTGCAACATCTGTTTGAGCAGTACAAACAGATCAATGAATATGTCATTGAAAGAAGAGGGGATGCAACTTGTAAAAGCATGACCATGATGGTGGACAAATGGGGCCTAGTCAAATTCCTGACATAGATGCAACCTCCTTTTGAGGTTTTCACACGTGAAGACTGCAAGGAGGACAGTACGATGAGCCAAGCTACTCGTTTGTGTATCTGCTACAGGACCAGTTAAAAAAGGTTCTTGGTGTGAATGAAAACACAGATGTGCATGACTTGGTCGAGAGCTTAATCTCTCACTTGGCTGTTAATACAAGGCTGCAAAGAGACATTGTGCCATCCAAAGAGTACATCTGTGCCACAATAATTGATCCATGGTACAAAAAAATACTGCCCACTTTCATTCCTTTTTCCAAAGAGGGCTGTTTCACAATACAAGACGTGGATTGTTGAGCAGCCCGAGACCTGGAAGAGAAACAGCTGGAAATTAGTGTCCCACTCCCAGGCAGAAGTCCTGGTGTGTGTCGCCTTCGACTTCTAGAGAGGGCAGTCCTGTTGTCTACAGCAGCCAACACCAGCAACAACTACAGGAACAGAACAATTGGCCCCAACCTCTGCATTGGCTTGGTTTCAAATGGCAGGTTTTAAGTCCAGTACAGAGACAAAGGCAAAAGGAGTCGAGCAAGTGGCAGCACCAATGACCCTTCAGAGGATGTTCCAGGACTATCTGGATGACCCAAGAAAGATCTATATGGATCAAAATCCATTGCTGTATTGTATGGGAAGATGCACCAATGGCCCAGCTCATCAGGCTGGCAATAAAGTATCTAGCTTGTCCGGTTGCCAGTGTGTCTGCTGAGTGGGTATTTAGTGCAGCTGGCACAGTTGTCACAGTGAGAAGTATTAGTCTCTCACCTCAAATCATGGAGAGATTGACCATGATCAAAATGAACCAACCCTTCATACCACACAATCACTGAAATATGTTCCTGAAATACCACAGTAGGAGGACGAGGGTGATTGGTCAGACTCAAGTGTGTTAGTCAACCAACTTCTGGCCAAGCCACCTGAGTATGAGTACGAACTCTACCTCCCTGACTCTGACTGAGTGGGCCATCATAGAACTTTTTTAAATTATTTATCGTCAAGCTGCTTTTACAAAAAAAAGGATATGACTTGTGGAACATTATGTTTGTGTCTGACTTATGCACCCCAAACATTTTAAGGTGCATGTATGGATGTATTGGAGTTGAACCAGTGTGCAATGAAGAATCCTTCCCAATCTCTTCAGGACATTGAAGACAGTGCCGCCTCCCTCCCATGCCAATCCTTTTTTTTTTCATCACCTGGCAGGGCTGTCCCTAGAGATCATTTTATTTACAAGACTGGAAAATGTGAGTGTGTTGCTTGAATCAAAGAGAAGAGAAAATTATGTATTGCACCACTGAGTGATTTATTACTGAGTGATTGTGAGGGATGATTGATGATTCATGTGGTGGCAGAAAGTGAGGGAGTGTGTTCAACTAATTTGTAAACTTGATTCCAATGACTTGCAATGATTAGGGCCTGATGGGTGATTATTTTTTCTGAAGGTGATTGGCAGTTTCACACCTAGTGAGATTTGCTGGCAAGGTCAAAACCTTTTTTCTGGGTCTTCAGAGACCATACCAGTTACTTTAGTTAAAAAACACAAATCTACATAAAATTGTCAAATTCTGTTTCTGTTTTTCTTCAACAGCAGTGCACTACAGGTCTGTCTTGCTTGGTTCAGGACAGAGTTGGACTGATTCATTACTCGGAGTCAGGAGGAGTATGGAAGGACTCAGGGCAGGGCTACCTCAACAGCTAGATGAAGGGAGTTATTGCCTTCAAATGAAAACCATGATGATGATGGCTCAGAGGCCTACTCAGCTCTGTGAACTGGAGAGAGGTGCATTGATTTGGGAAATGCTGCTGAGTGTGTGTGCTGGCTCAAATGTGAAACTCCTCTTATGTGGTTGTGGTCTGGGGGCTGTTGCTTGTTACTGGAGACAGACTTGTGATGCCACATCATCACATGATGCATACACTCAGCTAAATGTTATGATGTTGTGAGATTGATCAGCCCGGTACATGCAGTTACTTGTCTGTGAATGTTTGTAAATTGCTATCACTTCTCAGTATATCAATCGCACATGAGTCATAAAATAAATGAATGATTGCAGAAGCCTATGCTCTTGCTTTGCCTCTGTGTCTTCTTGGTACACTCCTCATGGAAGTTACCTTCTCTCCTTCTCCTTGACTCTACAATATCTTTTCTGTTTAACAATCCACAGACCTTCTCTTTCCCTGCACAAAAGGCGAAAGCTCCATAACACTCCTGCTTACCTTACCAGACAGGTTCAGCCAGGCACCCTAGAGTGACAGACATTCTGAGAAGAATGCAGATTCACCGCCCCAATTTGGCAATACAGAGTCATTTTTCATTTAACTGTCATAATGTTTAGAACTGTGTGGATGCACTTCACTCCTCCATAATTTGTATTTCTCAAACCTGTTTGCAATGCTTTTAACTGAACTGTGTAATTCCTTCATTTCCTTCCACAACAGATTTATGATGATGTTCTGGTTATCACCCTGATGAATAGTGTTGTGTATAATGGTTGTCTTTGTCACACCTTTTCCCAAATCCCAATCCCATCCATTTATCAACCCCTAACCCTCTTCCCCTGGCAGTGTGATTTATTGAGGTGAGACTTAATTTACACCACAAGTGGATTGCACACTTGGTGGGGTGGATGTGGTGAAAGCAACACCAACTCATTGCAGGATTTTCCATTAACTGAGCCATAGCCCACACCAGCCTCACTTACCCACCCACACATAAAAGGGATCCATACTTTAGATATAGAACATCATTTGTCAACATCATCATTCAGGCCTTTTGTTCTGTAAACACTTAACCCTGTCCATTCCTTAACTGAGACCACTTCTCCTCACTTGAGGATTTTGTAAGTTTAGTTTTAATTAAATACTAGCTCCCTATTTCTCAAAAGAAGTTACTATTGCTGTTTTTTTTGTTATAATATCAGGTCTTCTTTGTTGAGTCATGGTGGTAGTCTGGTCTCAGTCTTTCTAAAGTTATGATATAAATATATAACCCACTAAATCTGCTTTCTTTCAATCTGGTTGCCTGTGATGGATAATACTTTGATTAATCCTACAGGTGGAGTTCACCTAGGTGGGAGTGGGACCGCACATGTGATGCCTTCCCTTTTAGCACGTTATCCTGCAACGTCTACCACCACCATTAAGAAGATACCTTGGGAAATCCTGCATTAAAGTTTTTGTAGAGAGAGGTTGCAGCCATTGCTTCATCTATTCAGGTAAGATGGTTTTTAAATCTGTATTTTGCTATTGTTGTGCACGTGTTGTGCTTGCTCAACGTGTTATTGACTCACCTGCTACTCGGGGGGAGGAATTACAGTGGTCACAAGCAGACCGCCAGCAGCAGTAGAGCCGCCATCTTTGGAGGGGGGTTCCGGGTTAGCGCTCTAGTTACCTAGTTTGCCACTACAAATGCTCACGCAAACGCGACCGCGCAGCGGACGCGCGCAGCGGGCGCGCCTAAGGCAAGCCCGTCTGCGCCCGTCCGCGCTCGACCGAGCCTAGAGCCCTGGCATGCTGGCCGGAAGGAGGTAAACGGCTCAAATCGTAACCATCTATTCTATTCTGCTGAATCATTACACCTGATAAGATCGCAAGATGAAGCGAAGCGTGTAGTAGCCGCTTGCTGCCCCTGGGGGTTCCCAACCGGTTTGGAGGGTTTGGTAGCCTGTCGGTACTGCCGCTTTCAAGGGGAGCTCATATTGCCTAGCCTATGTGTCCCGGATGCATGCTCAGATGCTCTGGTCACGAGTACAGTCCCTATAATATCAGGTCTAACGGCGATTTTATGTAATGGGAGATCGTTAGCAAAGCATCCCATCGAAATATGGGACATGGTCACCACTCATTCTCCTGATATTTGTTTCTTTACAGAAACTTGGCTAAACTCTACGAACCACCCTATGATAAATCTAGCCATTCCAGATAGTTATACATTTTTACATTTGGACAGGGAAGGAAAAATGGGCGGTGGTATTGCCATTGCCTTTAGAAATTCCCTTAATGTCAACTGGGTGTCGACCGTTAGCAACGAGGATATGGAACTGGGTATTTTTAAGATTACCATATCACCCACAGACAGTTGGTATGGAGCACTGATCTACCGCCCCCCAGGCTATAAGGCCAACTTTAGTGACCAATTGGCTGAATAGCGACACACGTTCTTGCATCAAAAATTTCTCCTACTAGGGGATTTTAATTTTCATGGAGAGGACACTACTAATCCGGTAGTATATAAACTCTTAGAGAATTTAGGCCTATTAGGCCTTACTCAAAGAGTTAAAGGCCCAACGCACCGGGCAGGACATACTCTCGACCTAATTTTTTCCAGTACTGACCACCTTACCTGCTACTCTTCCAGTCCCCAATTGTGGACAGATCATTCTATGATCATATTTACAATTCAATCATCAGGCAAGGAGGATCTAGCAGTACATCTAGGTCGAAAAAAAGAGGTGCGCAGATCTTGGCACAACTTAACCCCAGAAAACTTTAGCGAGGCCTTTCAATATAATTCATCTGAGAATGATCCGGATGTATCTAGACTGTTGGAGAGGTTCAACTCTGCTTTTTTGACTGCATTAGATGCAGTTATTCCATCAAAAAATTATGGCACTCTACAGCGACGCCCGTCTGCCCCATGGTATACACCTGACTTAAAAATTGGGAAAACTAAATGCAAAACTTTGGAGAGAACCTGGCGGAGTAGCAAAGACCCCCAAGATAGACAACGATACAAACAAGCCCTGACTAGCTATCATCAGAGTATAAAAACTGCTAGACAGATTTTTATCTCAAACCAAATTGAACATGCCAGTAATTCATCTAAAACCCTATTCTCCATAGTAAAGGAGTTTGTGTCTCCACAAGTGTGCAGCCAAGCTCCAATGGAATCTCAAGAACTTTGCAACTCAATAGCTGTTCACTTTGAGGAGAAGATTGGAAAAATCTATGATAATTTCCCTACTGCCCCCCAAATGAACCCAGAGCAAGAGCACAGGGCTGGGGAGCCAGAAGTAGGAGTATCCTGTACTCTCAAATGTTTTGAAATGATCACATTAGAGGAGGTCCTCCACTCCTTGGCCTCTGCCAAATCGGGTTCACCTGAGGACCTCTGTCGGCCCAAGACGATGGCTCTTTTGGCCCCTTGCTGCGCCCCCGAGATTCAAAAAATTTACAATTGCTCGATACAATTGGGATGCTTTCCCAGGGCCTGGAAGGAAGCATATGTTCGGCCGATATTGAAGAAACCGACGGCAGATCCTCAGGTTCTTAGTAATTATCGCCCCATCTCCTTGCTTCCCTTTTTGGGTAAGCAATTGGAAAGCCTAATAAATAAGCAGTTGGGGACTTACCTGGAATCTAACAATAGCCTGGATCCCTCACAATCAGGTTTCCGACCTGGATTCAGTACAGAGACTGCCCTTTTGGCCGTGACTGACTCCCTAAGAAAGGAAATGGATTCTGGAGGATCAATAGTTTTGATCCTATTAGATCTGTCCGCGGCGTTTGATACCATCTCGCATTCAAAACTCGTGGACAGACTTTTGGCTTGTGGTATCCAAAATACAGCCTTAAATTGGCTGCGACAGTTCTTATCTGACAGATACCAAACCATCACTTTGGGTCCCTTCCGGTCAGGAAAAATGCATTTGGATAAGGGGGTTCCGCAGGGGTCCTGTTTGAGTCCCACACTGTTCAACGTTTATATGGCCCCATTGGCAAAAATAGTTGAACAGATTGGGTTCGAGATAATATCATATGCTGATGACACTCAGCTTATGTTTACAATTGGCCCTAACCTAGAGATAGAGAAAACCCGCTTTGCTACGGGAATGCTTGCAATATCTAGTTGGATGATGGATAATTGCCTCCAATTGAATCCCGGGAAGACTGAGATTATGCTAATGGGGAAAGCCTCGTCTTTTCGGGCGGGTGACTGGTGGGCCCCCCAATTGAGAGAGGTCCCCGTACCCAGAAAAACTGTGAAAAATGTAGGGATACAATTGGACCAATCACTAACAATGAAGGATCACATAAATGCCACTACCAGCTCCTGCTACTATGCCTTGCGCCTTCTACGTAGGATCTTCCCTTATTTGCCCATAAACTCCCGTAGAACCCTTGTTCAAGCTATGGTGATCAGCAAAATGGATTATGGAAATGCCCTACTAGCAGAGGCGGATGAGACATTGCTTGCTAAACTACAAGTGATCCAGAATACGGCCGCAAGGCTAATTCTAAACCGCCCTACAGGCTCCTCGTCCGGCCCTCTGCTAAGAGAACTACACTGGTTACCGGTAAAGAAGCGATCCTTCTTTAAAATCTGTTGCTTCACATACAACGCTCTTAGAGGCAAAGGGCCCCAGTAATTTCAGAGAAAACTTTTAAAATATGTCCCATGCCGAAATCTCAGATCCAGCTCACTTGGCCTCTTACAGGTGCCCCGAATACGCCTTAAGCGTACTGGGGGGAAAGCCTTCTCCCACCTCGCTCCTAAATATTGGAACAAGTTGCCCCTGGCTCTACGTGAGACCCCTTCTTACTGCACCTTCAGAAAAAAACTGAAAGCCTTTTTGTTCTAGGACATCATGCAGTCCCTCTGGTATGTCTCAACACAAGCGCCGAGATGCCCCCGGGTGAGTCGTGCGCTATAGAAGTGGTTTTAACATAACATAACATAACATAAGAGAACTATAGAGTGAAGTAAACTAGTTTAATTAGTAACTAACTAATACTGAAGATGTTGTTTATCTAGGTTGTTGTATACAATATAGGAAATCACCCCCAGTGGTCAATATAGTTAGAAAGGGTAGTAGGACAAGGGCGTAACTAACTTGTATACACTTTTTTAAGCAGATAAAAAAAACAGTAGCACTAAAAGGCAGCAGTGCAAAGTAAAACATGAAAAAAAGATTTGAGGCATAAAGTAAAATAATAATTTTGCTTTCATTTTTTTAACAATGAAAACCCACCTTCTCTGCCCTCCACAGGCCCACCCCTCTCCCCAAACATCACACCTTCCCCAAACAATGTCCAAAAGAAAGAATGTCCAAAAGTCCAACTTTCCCTCCCAATTCCCACCCTGTCCACCCATAGAAAAAGTCCCTCCCACCAAGGCAAAAAATAAAAAAAGGGTGTTAGAGGGCAACAACTTGGGAGCGAAGGCTTACCACCACCTGGTGAAGGCTTGCCACCTCCTGCAAAATCAGCACCAGCTTGGCATTGGAAGCGGTCTGGGTAGGAGGTGGGGCAGCAGTGGTGGATCAGGACAAGGATCCCAGCTGCCGTCAGCGCTTCTAATGTTGTCACTGGAATGGAGGCACTGGTGGCTGGCTGGCTGGAGGAGCTGGGGCCTGGAGCAGTGTTGGCAGATGCCTCCTCTTCATCCGCTTCAAGATTCACCAGCTGGCAATATTCGGCCTGGATGGCCTCCGTCTGCTCATTCCGAGATGGTGGACCAGCAGGAGTAGCTATATCAAGAAAGAAAAAAAAGACAAATTGTAAATAATGCTCTGTGCAAACACATGTTTATATAGTGGCTGGTGACAAAGTAGCAGTACATTGCTGGTCCCCTAGAGCCATTGGGCTTTTTGATGTGATTAGTCAGAGGATCACATTTTCCCCACACATGTCTCACATAAAAAAATTACTGACTGGCTCTAAGGAATTAAGCCAGAATACTATGCAGACAAATTAAAACTAAGGGGCATATTAGCAAGGAGTTGCGATATTTATCGCAAAACGCGCTTAGC
The DNA here is from genome assembly GCA_963921515.1 of Calotriton arnoldi. Classification (NCBI taxonomy): domain Eukaryota; kingdom Metazoa; phylum Chordata; class Amphibia; order Caudata; family Salamandridae; genus Calotriton; species Calotriton arnoldi. Next base: position 244,701 of record CAWUFW010017351.1, read on the forward strand.
GCGTTTTTTGTTAACGCCGCCTATCGCTGGAAATTATCGCTGAGATAACACCCTATTAGTAAGGTTTATCTCCATAGCGATAATATTTCCAGTGATAGCGGCAAAATGTGAGAATATCGCTGGAAAAGCAGCGATATTCTCGCATTATCGCTAAGGTGGATTCAGCATTAGAATCCACCTCCTATACTTTAAACAGGTAAGTCATCCTCACTAGCAGGTGATAAAATATAGCGATAAACGCGCGTAGCGCGAATTATTTTATCGCTTCGCCTGCCTTGCTAATAGGGGGTAGTGGAGTTAGCGACTGTTTCCAGTCGCTTTTAGTAGGGAACGCCTTCCATGCATGTCATTAGCGATAATTATCGCTGACATGCAAGGCGATGTGAATCCCGGCCGCTAACGCCTAAAAGCTGTCGCTAACGCCAGTTAGAGACAGCTTGCTAATAGGGCGATATAAATATCGCCGCTTTAGCGGCGATAAATCCCTTGATAATATGCCCCCATGTGATTTTTTTCTTTTAAAGTATTTCCTAGTAAAAAAAATAAATTAACACTTTTTGTGTAAAAAAAAAGTAAGAAGAAAAATAAATTACCTCTCATTAATGAGGAAGGCATTGTGCACTATGCAGCACAAGTATTCCTCTTGTTGTTCTAAATTAATGGAGGCATGCTAGCACTTCAGGTACTTTGCTATTCTTTGCAGTCTGCAGCTGGGGCAGCTGCAATAGGCAATTTCTTATCTTACTTTAATTTCAATGGCTCAGCTCTGCTCTTCTCTACAACTGCCTTTAAATTCTGCCCTGACTCCAAAGAGGCAGATGAATAATATGTCACACACACGTCAGATATAAAACGCGGATATCCTGTCTGGCATAAGTAGATAGTAGGAGAAATGATGCACTGCAGTACAGGGAAAGGAACAGGATAAAGCTTTCATTTGACACATTCGTCACAGAGTATCACATCGGTCAAACTTTAAATCAGGCACTTAGTCCAACTTTACTCCCTGACCTCTCCCTACACCGCAAATTATTTTCAAATAATACCTTCGCTTGGCAGTAAGGAAATTTACTCTACTACAGGATAAGTTAGGTGGAGAAGTGTGGCTCAATGGTTAGAGCGGCAGACCCTGATGCAGAGATCTGGCCCGGGACCAGGGTTCAATTCTCGCCTTGGCGGGTCTTGGGCTCAATTTCCTCGGACCTGATAATTCTCGCCTCGGTGCCTATTCTAATCATGGGTCCCACTCTGCAACTCTGGGCAATAGCTTGCTTAATCTCCACAACGGCCCCAACAGCGCTGGGATGCCTGGCTTCACCTTGGGGGTGCCCAGGAGTGGACATTTCACAGGGAAAAAGCCAGGAAGGGTTCCACAGCGGTATGCGTACAGCGCCAGGACACCCCTTTGGGGGTATAAGTGCGCTTTACAAGTACAAATTTCATTTCAAGGTAGGGAGAGGTTTTGCTATAGAATAGTGGGGTGTAACTGATTATCATGAGCTAAGCTTTGGCTTAATCAGTCACTGCAGTTGACAAATAATGAAAAGGAAAAATTTTAACCAGCATAAATCTGTTATGGAAGCTATGAAATATATATATATATACACAAATCACTTGGCCAGAAAAATGTGGCACATGCCAAGAATGGATTTTTCAATTTTTTTGGTAGGCTGGGTCAGGACTTAGGAAAGAATAAAGGAGTAAAGTTCTATTAGGAGGTGACGGAGTGGGCACTGGAAAACACACTCTGTTTTTGTGTTTGTAATGCATTGAAAACTTTGTAAATGCTGCATTAACTGAATCAGATACACATTGCACAGCCAACACAGCAGTGCCAATTTGAACCGTGCTGCAGTTAGGTCCATTGGCGCCCTGCACCAGGTGATGAATTATCATGGGTGGGATATCTGCCTCACTTAACAAATACATTAAGTATACTTAATTTGTCAATAAACAAGCAGTGTGACTTACCACCAACCATCCCTGCTCCTGCTGGGACTCCCCCTCCAACCGCATTCTTCCACCTCCTGAGCACTGGCACTGCTGCTGGCCCCGTAACTCATTGTCAATGAATTGTAGCACATCATTGAGGGGTCCACCATGATCACTGCGACTCTCTTGTTTTATATGTTTGATAATGAGCAATAAAAAGAAACCGTTCTCAACAAACATGCATTGTGAATGATAATACTGGCTTACTTGGGCTTACAATTTTCACATTAGAGTGTCAAAAATCAATTCTCTTAGTCTTACAGTACCACAAGATATATGCATGGAGAGGGAAAGCTTTCTAACAAAGAAGAAGAAAGTTACAGATTAGTACAAAAAGGAGGAAGTCAGATACAGAAACATGAAACAGAGAAAAATAGGATAATGCAGGCATAGCAAGAATTTAATAAACATTAGATAGAGGATTTGAAATAAAAGGAAATAGTATAAACAAGGCAAATGTAAATTATTCTGATAGTGGGGGGAGGTAAACGTTAGGGAAATGAATACTAACAGGACTTACTGGGGCCAGCAGAACCATCGGCCACGGCGCTGGTGGTTCCACCCACCATGGCACTGGTGGTGGCAACCCCTCCTTCGCTGGCATTGGATAATGCCCTCTTGCCCTTGGGTGCTGATGTAAGAAATAAAGAAGATATAGAAATAGATTAGTGGTACAGTTAATCTCCCCAAAAATATTTTAACAGGCATACGCAGTAGCGTTGTACTTTTCTAAATCAGATCACCTAGTCACCTATGGTACTAGTAGATGACCTATTCCTAACTTTAAACCTAAGACCTACTCCTAATTTCCTAAACCTGAACTGGATTTGGAACTACTAATGCATTGCAATCAATGATGTTTGCTTCTCAACACCCTTTGATGGGCCAACTCAGTCTCCCTTTTCAACGTATAGATGAATGTTACACATCACTGGGAGACTGGGACTGTATGAGCTACATAAGGAAAGGCACAGAGAACTCTAATTCACTGATAGTAACACCACTATCTTAGTGATAGGACAGAGGAGTCTGCATGACTTCTTAAATAATTAGCCCATGCAAGCGCCGACAAGTACAAATATGTAGCGCCGAGCACCTGGCTAGCTCAAGCTGGGTCACATAATATTCATAACATTATGTAAACTTAACTTACCTTTGAGTGTGAGCAGCATGCTATTTTTAAAATAAAATATTAGCATTTTAGAAAGAAACAATAAATAATTACTCACAGAGCCACGCAGCCTCAACACCCAGCAGGTTAAGATATTCCTGTTCGCAATGAATTATATCTGCCCAGCGGTGTGTCAGCTGCTGCATCGTGCACTCTCCCCCACAGCAGCTGATGCTCCCGCACGGCATACCCTCTCCCAGGCCTGCCGCCTGCTGCCAACATGGAGGGGAGGTGGCGTTGCACATAGAAAACAAGTGTGGCCACCTCCACCTCAGAGGAAATTGAGCAAAGCTGCACCCCTTGGTGGCACTGGTGACAGCAAAGTGTGCGAATTTTAGAAGCTGCACTAGCATTGCTGCTTGCTCCCTGGTGATCCGACATGGTGCTGGGTAGGAAAAAAAAATGAAAATCAGGAGCAGAAAGGAAGAACTAAAGGAAGTAGAGGGAAAACAAAAAAAAGTATCAAAAGTCACAGAAGAAGTAAAAAAAAAAAGACAAACATGAAATACACAAACATAAAGACACACACTGATCAATAAAAGGTAATGAGGGGTGGTTGAGTAGAATAGGGGGAGGACCGAAAAGGATTGAAAAATCAGACCCAGCACCATGCAGAGAACTGAAATCATGTAAAAGAAAATGGCCGACTCCATACGAACCACATGGTGCCGTTTGTGCCAATTTTTCAGAGCAGAAGCGTACATTGCACTACTGGCATGTAAAAAAGCAGCGCAAACAGGTGAATGAGCACTTCTGGCAGCTAGCGGAGTTCTGCTGAATCTTGCGAAGTTTTTTTTGGCATGCCGCAGAATTCCGCGCAGCAAGCTCCACGAGTTTCTTCCAGGCCTACTTCCAAGATAATTTCCCTCCTTGTGTTAGTTAAGTAGTCAACCTTCCAATTTAAGGCAATTTAAGGCCAAACTCTCTATGACATTCATGGTCTAAAGCAAATCTCCAGTCTATGTGCAACCTAATTCCATTTGTGCCATCCTGTTTCCAAATATAGATATCATGACTATGTAATCTACAAGGTTACCTGCACATGGATTGCACAAAAGGAACACATATTGACAATGTAAACGTTTGTTTTATTTGGCCTGTTTTTCATTTGAAGAGCACTCCTCTTCAAATTTCCCCAATCCCTTCACAATCATATTTATTGTTTACTTTCATGATTTTGTCTCAGTTGTTGGGGGGCACCATCCACACATATCCCCTGGACCCCACTACTCCAATGTTTCATTCTCCTTTTACTTCACTTATTGTTTTCAAAATATATAAATGCTTTACTTCTTGGCCATCTCTCTCTCTGGCTACAAACTGCCTGCTTCTGTTCTCTATTACCAACTCCTCAGCCTGCCATGAAGTTGCGGTGCTAAACTGTGATGTATCTATACCAGCTGTCAGGGAGTAGGAGCATGGGAGTGGGATGAGGTGTTTGGTTTGGTTTGAGGCAATATGGGTTTGGAAAGACATAACATGGGAGTAGAATGAGACACATTGATGGATTTTGACAGAATTGAACATGCTAGAGCATCTGCTTAGTAAGAAAAGTTTCTGATGGTTCAGAGTGGGGAGTTGGCAAGATGGTTGTGCCTTAGAAAAAAAGAGAAAAATATTACTATGAGAAATATTGAGGTATGAGTCACTTGTAATTTTGGCTAATCAGTGGGCTGGCCTTGATGGTGGTGAGGAAATTACTTGGGGCTTGATTGCGATCTTGGCGATTGGATACTCCGTCACAAACTTGACAAATATCTTGTCCGCTGTATTACAAGTTCCATAGGATATAATGGAACATGTAATACGGTGGACGGGATATCCGTTACGTTTGTGATGCAGTATCCCATCCACCAAGATAGTAATCAGGCCATTGGTGTTTTTAATGCAGGGAGGATGTCCATTTGAAGGTGTTTCCTTCCTTTGAAGTCCACATTATGCCATCTGATCAGTATTGTTTGGTGGAGGATGATGTCAAAAGCAGCAGAAATGCTTAGTGGACTCATTGTGGCTGCCAAATCTTCACACTTCCACATGCATGTGTATTTAGTTTGTCCACCAAAGATACTAGGCTATATTCTGACTCTAAAAGACAGAAATAGTTTTCTGAAGATGAAAGTCTTTTGCTTTTTCAGTAAATTACCACATTTGAATGTGTGAGGCCTTTTCAGTTTGTTCAGCCAAGAAACATCCATCAGCTTTTGTTCTGTAGTTTGGATCATTATTTGCATTCAGCCAGGTGGCTGCAGTATGATCAGTGAGCATTTGAGCTCCTTTACCATGGCAACCATGGTAAGTAAAGTTTTGGTATTAATTCTGGCTATTACGATAGGTTCCACCATAGACTTAATTGATACAGTTTGCTTCAAGATTGCCATGGGTAGGAATCAGCTGATAATCCTGATTGTTTCTTGTGTGATACAAATTCTTTAAACAAGCATTAGCAAAGACCATAGAGCCAACAAATGGATGCACACATGATGTCTGCTTACTCTATCACACCAAAGACAGATCTATTGCCTCTAACCATGCTAAGTGTCAAGTTGGAGAGCAGTGCAGCACAAGACTGAAGCAACATAGGCCGTTAGGATGTGTCCTGAGAGTGGGCAACAGAAGCCTGCAGGAGCAGTTCCGGTTTAATGCATACGCTGGCAGATGAGATCAGAAGTAGTTATGTTAAGGTGACAGAAATATTCAGTGCACATATAATAAACAAGCAAGAGACCCATCACAGTGTATTTTATTTACCTTTCGAAAAGTCCTTTCCATAAAAACACATCGTTAGTGATTTATTCTTTTTTATGAAAGACAAAAATCTTTTTCTTGGGTGTGTTCAGATTTAGAAACATCTTTTTGGAATATGTTCAACTGATTCATATAAATACTGTTGGTTTCTAAATTCATTAAAAATTAAAAGAATAGTTATTTTTGTATGCCATCTCTTAAAAGACAATAAAAACAGTGGCCTTTTAATTTCACTGTTTTGTTTGCACGTTACCGGACGGAACTGTAATGGTCAAAGGAAACATTCCCATTGAAAAAAATCAGGCTCCGCTATCTACTCATAAAGTTTGGACTCTGGGAGTTCAGAGACCCGCGAGTTTTCTCTTTTCAAGATCAGAATCACCAAGATAACCTCCTCAAATATTAGCAGGATTAAAATTTCTGGGTAGCCATCCATAGTCCAGGCCTTATGACCCGCAACACGAAAAGCCAATAAGGTAGCCAAATTCTGGTCAGGCTCACAATCTATTGTTGTCACATACATTAGGTATGCCTTTGTTTCATATGATATTGTCAAAAAAGGATCGCTTTGCATTTAGAATCCTTGTTTTATATAAAGGACTAAGGGGCTGATTATGATGTTGGTCGGTGTTGTCTCGGATTGACATCTCTGCGGTTTTGAAACCGACTGACCTCGGATCGGCGCTCCGAAACCGCAATTAGGAGGCGACTGCACATGGTGCGGTTGCAAACTCCCATTTCCCTATGGAAGCTTGTGCTGCAGGCAGAAACCGCCCACAGCACAAGCTCCCATAGGGAAATGGGAGTTTATTTAAATCCCTGCACCATGTGGCAGACACCTCATAGTGCCCGCCACTGGGTGCAGGGATTTTCAGGGGGCACCATAGGTGCCCCAGGCCATCACCGGAGGCAGCAGAGGGAAGGGGGCACAAAGTTGTTTTCCGACAGGCTTTCCATGTCGGAAAGTCCGACATGGAAAATTTGTCTGAAACCGACATCATAATCCCGACGGCGGAAACGCAGTCCGTTCGGGATTATGTGCGGCTTACGACTGGCCAACGGACTCCTTGAGCCCGTAGGAAGCCAGTCAGTTTGCCCAGCTGGTTTAAACTCTGACCGCCTTCTTTGTAATACGGCGGTCAGAGTTTAAACCATGCATGTCGGTCCGAAAGCCTCCGACCGGTGGCTGGAGGCTTTCCAACTGACATCCAAATGAGGCCCTAAATGTGACAAAAGTATAATGACTCATTGTAATTTTGAGTTATAAAATAGTCCCTTATTTTTTAGAATGAAAGCATTTCCCAGGAGGCAGAATTATACACCAAAGAACCACAACCATGAGGTTAGTTATATTTACTCTTCTGAAGCACTCTGGGCCACACTTAATAAACCGTTGTGTTGCCCTTGCATCACGCAAGACAACACTAAGCAATGCCGGGCCTATAGTGAGATTTAGTAAGCCACGCAAAGTCACCTTGCATGGCTCTGTGTGGTTTAGTGATTCCAGAGTAGGACATGGTAGCGCAAATCGCTGCCATGTGTTACTCTGCAATGGGAAGGTGTTCCATGGGTGTAGCATAGGCATTCCCATGCATCCACCCATCAGTTTTGACGTAGATTTACTAAGGATAGTAAAGCTGGGATTGAGGCAAAAGACGTGCAACGAGGAGAAATATCTATATTTCTCCGCGCTTTTTCCTCTTTCTGCATGTGCTGCATTCTGCAGCACACACAGAAAGAGGAAAATGACTCGAATAAATGTTTTTGTGCAGAAAGGTGTCCTTTCCTACACAAAAAAACAATCCTGCCTGTAACACAGGTGCCCTTGCACCATGGTGCAAGGGTGTCTACATTGGCGCTAGGCAGCACTCAGTGCACCACCACAGTGAGAGAGCAGGAATGCATCATATCTTAGTAGATATGGTGCATTCCTGCTCTCTCCATGTCATGCAATGCAGTACAGCAAGTTGCCTTGCTGTGTTGCATTCAGTGGTTAATTTGTGCACCAGAAAGCAAGTGCTCAAATTAAGCACTGGTTGCATTGTTTGACATTTTGATAAATCTGGCCTTCTGTGTAAAGGTTTCTTAAAAAAGTGTTCTTAAAAGCGAAGGCAGACTGCTAAACCTGACAAGCCAGCCTGATGTTGTAGGTGTAGGTGTGGACCGTAGGTGCTTTTTTTCTGAATCGTACAGAGTTTTCCAAAATATTAGGCAAGCTAATTAGTACAAAACACTAGCAGATTGAGATCAGTGCGTTCAGTGCAGTGCCTGCCTGAAAATAGAGGGGGTTGTGAGCATGTTAGTTAAGACTTGTGCCTGTGTTACTCTAGTCAACAAATACTCTTTTCTTTCATATTTTTAACCCCTTAACTGCTGGGCCTTTTCCCCCCAGTGCTGAGCCCTTTTTTGGCTATTTGGGGTAGTTCGCGCTTAGGCCTCTGTAACTTTTTGACCACATAAGGTATCCTCGCAAAATTTGCGTCATTTTCTTCTAACATCATGGGAATTCTAAAGTTACCCAGGGTTTGTGGATTCCCCTGGAGGGTACCCAGATATCAGCCAAAATACAGCTACATTTTTGTTTTTTTGGGAAAAATGGGAAAAAAGTGCTGCAAATGAAACCGTATGGTTTTTTCCCTGCAAATGGAATCAACAAAGGGTTTGTGGGGATGAAATCACCATTTTACCAGCTTTTAGGGACTGACAGACTTTTGTCAGAAAACCAACATTTTTTACACAGTTTTGGCATTTTACTGGGATATAGACTATTTTTGCTATTTTTTGTGCTTTCAACCTTCTTCCAGTTAATGGTAAAAATGGGTATGAAAGCAATAATGAATCCTGGAAAGCTATACATTTTGGAAAAGTAGACAAAATTCTGAATTCAGCAAGGGGTCATTTGTGTAGATCCTTTAAGGTTTCTTTATAGAAACTAACAGTTGAATATAGGAAAAATTGAAAATGTGTTGAAAAAAACAGCCATTTGTGCCAACGTTTTCACCTGCAAGATCTTCAAATTGTGGCAGCTGTTTGAAAGAAATATACTGTTACATCCGCAGGACCTTTCTGGTTGTGAGTATATATAGAACTTGTAGGTTCACCAAGAACCCGACGAACTCAGAGCCAATAACTGAGCAGAGTCTTGCACTGGTTTTTCATTATGTACCGGGTATATAGCAATTAATTTGGGAAAATATATACATGGAAAAATCGGTATGAAAGACACCTATGTATTTCTGAAATTGGAACAAAATATAGAGTTTAGAAACAGTAGATATTTGCACATTTCCGAAATTGTGAGTACCCATACTAGCATGAGAATTATAGGTCATTTTTCAAAATGAGTTCTTTTTTACACATTGTCTTTCATTTGGAAGGCAGAAATGCATCGAAAGTCAATAGGTAATAACAGTTGCTCTACAATTCTGCGTTTCCCAAAGTCTTCCGAGAAAAATGGTACCTCACTTGTGTGGGTAGGCCTAGTGCCCGCTACAGGAAACGGCCCAAAACGCAACGTGGACACACCACATTTTCACAGTGAAAACGGACCCTTTTTTTGCAAAGTGCCTAGCTGTAGATTTTGAACCCTAGCTCTCCCGGCACCTAGGGAAACCTATCAAACCTATACATTTTTGAAAACTAGACACCCAGGGGCATCCAGGATGGGGTGACTTGGCTGGCTCTCACCAGGTTCTGTTACCCAGAATCCCTTGCAAACATAAACATTTGTAAAAAAAACACATTTTCCTCACATTTCTGTGGTGGAAAGTTCTGGAATCTGCGTGGATACACAAAATTCCACACACCCCGCGTTCCCCAAAGTCTTCCGAGAAAAATCGTACCTCACTACTGTGGGTAGGCCTAGTGCCCACGACAGAAAAAGGCCCAAAACGCAACTTGGACACACAACATTTATCACGGTGAAAACTGACCCTTTTTTTGCAAAGTGCCTAGCTGTAGATTTTGAACCCTAGCTCTGCCGGCGCCTAGTGAAACCTAGCAAACCCATACATTTTTGAAAACTGGACACCCATGGAAATCCAGTATGGGGTGACTTGACTGGCTCTCACCAGGTTCTGTTACCCAGAATCCCTTGCAAACCTAAAAATGTGTCCAAAAAAACACATTTTCCTCACATTTCTGTGGTGGAAAGTTCTGGAATCTGCGTGGATCCACAAAACTTCACCCACCTCGCATTCCCCAAAGTCTTCCTAGAAATATGGTACCTCACTTGTGTGGGTAGGCCTAGTGCCCTTGACAGGAAACGGCGCAAAACGCAATGTGGACACACCACATTTTCAGAGTGAAAACGGACACTTTTTTTGCTAAGTGCCTAGCTGTAAATTTTGAACCCTAGCTCTGCCGGCACCTAGGGAAACCTAGCAAACCTATACATTTTTGAAAACTAGACAACCAGGGGAATCCAGGATGGGGTTACTTGACTGGCTCTCACCAGGTTCTGTTACCCAGAATTCCTTGCAAACCTAAACATTTGTCAAAACATACACATTTTTCGCACATTTCTGCGATGAAAAGTTCTGGAATATGCGTGGATCCACAAAATTCAACACACCCCGTGTTCCCCAAAGTCTTACGAGAAAAATGGTACCTCACTTGTGTGGGTAGGCCTAGTGCCCGCGACAGGAAACGGCCCAAAACGCAACGTGGACACACCACATTTATTACGGTGAAAACTGACCCTTTTTTTGCAAAGTGCCTAGCTGTAGACTTTGAACCCTAGATCTGACGGCACCTAGTGAAACCTAGCAAACCTATACATTTTTGAAAACTAGACACCCATGGGAATCCAGTATGGGGTAAGTTGACTGGCTCTCACCAGGTTCTGTTACCCAGAATCCCTTGCAAACCTAAAACTTTGTCAAACAAAAAAAACACATTTTCCTCACATTTCTGTGGTGGAAAGTTCTGGAATCTGCGTGGATCCACAGAATTCCACCCACCCCACAATCCCCAAAGTCTTCCAAGAAAAATGGTACCTCACTTGTGTGGGTAGGCCTAGTGCCCGCGACAGGAAACGGCCCAAAACGCAACATGGACAAACCACATTTTCACTGTGAAAACTGACCCTTTTTTGCAAAGTGCCTAGCTGTAGATTTTGAACCCTAGCTCTGCTGGCACCTAGGAAAACCTAGCAAACCTATACATTTTTGAAAACTAGACACCCAGGGAAATCCAGGATGGGGTGACTTGACTGGCTCTCACCAGGTTCTGTTACCCAGAATTCCTTTCAAACCTAAAACTTTGTCAAAAAAAACACATTTTTCTCACATTTCTGTGGTGGAAAGTTCTGGAATCTGTGTGGATCCAAAAATTCCACCCACCCCGCGTTCCCCAAAATCTTCCGAGAAAAATGATACCTCACTTGTGTGGGTAGGCCTAGTGCCCGATACAGGAAACGGCCCAAAACGCAACGTGGACACACCACATTTATTACGGTGAAAACTGACCCTTTTTTTGCAAAGTGCCTAGCTGTAGACTTTGAACCCTAGATCTGACGGCACCTAGTGAAACCTAGCAAACCTATACATTTTTGAAAACTAGACACCCATGGGAATCCAGTATGGGGTAACTTGACTGGCTCTCACCAGGTTCTGTTACCCAGAATCCCTTGCAAACCTAAAACTTTGTCAAACAAAAAAAACACATTTTCCTCACATTTCTGTGGTGGAAAGTTCTGGAATCTGCGTGGATCCACAGAATTCCACCCACCCCACAATCCCCAAAGTCTTCCAAGAAAAATGGTACCTCACTTGTGTGGGTAGGCCTAGTGCCCGCGACAGGAAACGGCCCAAAACGCAACATGGACAAACCACATTTTCACTGTGAAAACTGACCCTTTTTTTGCAAAGTGCCTAGCTGTAGATTTTGAACCCTAGCTCTGCTGGCACCTAGGAAAACCTAGCAAACCTATACATTTTTGAAAACTAGACACCCAGGGAAATCCAGGATGGGGTGACTTGACTGGCTCTCACCAGGTTCTGTTACCCAGAATTCCTTTCAAACCTAAAACTTTGTCAAAAAAACCACATTTTTCTCACATTTCTGTGGTGGAAAGTTCTGGAATCTGTGTGGATCCAAAAATTCCACCCACCCCGCGTTCCCCAAAATCTTCTGAGAAAAATGATACCTCACTTGTGTGGGTAGGCCTAGTGCCCGATACAGGAAACGGCCCAAAACGCAACGTGGACACACCACATTTTCACAGTGAAAACGGACCCTTTTTTTGTAAAGTGCCTAGCTGTAGATTTTGAACTCTAGCTCTCCTGGCACCTAGGGAAACCTATCAAACCTATACATTTTTGAAAACTAGACACCCAGGGGCATCCAGGATGGAGTGACTTGGCTGGCTCTCACCAGGTTCGGTTACCCAGAATCCCTTGCACACATAAACAGTTGTCAAAAAAAACACATTTTCCTCACATTTCTGTGGTGGAAAGTTCTGGAATCTGCGTGGATCCACAAAATTCCATGCACCCCGCGTTCCCCAAAGTCTTCCGAGAAAAATCGTACCTCACTACTGTGGGTAGGCCAAGTGCCCGCAACAGAAAACGGCCCAAAATGCAACATAGACACACAACATTTATCATGGTGAAAACTGACCCTTTTTTTGCAAAGTGCCTAGCTGTAGATTTTGAACCCTAGCTCTGCCGGCGCCTAGTGAAACCTAGCAAACCCTTACATTTTTGAAAACTGGACACCCATGGAAATCCAGTATGGGATGACTTGACTGGCTCTCACCAGGTTCTGTTACCCAGAATCCCTTGCAAACCTAAAAATGTGTCCAAACAAACAAATTTTCCTCACATTTCTGTGGTGAAAAGTTCTGGAATCTGCGTGGATCCACAAAATTCCACCCACCTCGCATTCCCCAAAGTCTTCCTAGAAAAATGGTACCTCACTTGTGTGGGTAGGCCTAGTGCCCTTGACAGAAAACGGCGCAAAACGCAACGTGGACACACCACATTTTCACAGTGAATACAGACCCTTTTTTTGCTAAGTGCGTACCTGTAGATTTTGAAACCTAGCTCTGCCGGCACCTAGGGAAACCTAGCAAACCTATACATTTTTGAAAACTAGCCAAGCAGGGGAATCCAGGATGGGGTGACTTGACTGGCTCTCACCAGGTTCTGTTACCCAGAATTCTTTGCAAACCTAAACATTCGTCAAAACAAACACATTTTTCGCACATTTCTGCGATGAAAAGTTCCAGAATATGCGTGGATCCACACAATTCAATGCACCCCGCGTTCCCCAAAGTCTTCCGAGAAAAATGGTACCTCACTTGTGTGGGTAGGCCTAGTGCCCGCGACAGGAAACGGCCCAAAACACAACGTGGACACACCACATTTTCACTGTGAAAACGGACCCTTTTTTGCAAAGTGCCTAGCTTTAGATTTTGAAACCTAGCTCTGCCGGCACCTAGGGAAACCTTGCAAACCTATACATTTTTAAAAACTAGACACCCAGGGAAATCCAGGATGGGGTGACTTGTCTGGCTCTCACCAGGTTCTGTTACCCAGAATTCCCGGCAAACCTCAAAATCTGTCAAAAAAAACACATTTCACACATTTCTGTGGTGAAAAGTTCTAGAATCTGCGTGGATCCACAAAATTCCAACTACCCCGCATTCTCCAAAGTCTGCCGAGAAAAATGGTACCTCACTTGTGTGGGTAGGCCTAGTGCCCGCGACAGGAAACGGCCCAAAACGCAACGTGGACACACCTCATTTTCACAGAGAAAACGGACCCATTTTTTTGCAAAGTGCCTAGCTATAGATTTTGAACCCTAGCTCTGCCGGCACCTAGGTAAACCTAGCAAACCTATACAGTTTTGAAACCTAGACACCCAGGGAAATCTAGGATGGGGTGACTTGTCTGGCTCTCACCAGGTTCTGTTACCCAGAATCCCTTGCCAAACTCAAAATTTGTAAAAAAAAACATATTTTACGCACATTTCTGTGGTAGAAAGTTCTGGAATCTGCGTGAATGTACAAAATTCCACGTAGCCCGCATTTCCCGAAGTCTTCTGAGAAAAATGGTACCTCACTTGTGTGGGTAGGCCTAGTGCCCGCTACACGAAACGGCCCAAAACGCAACGTGGACACACCACATTTTCACATTGAAAACGGACCCTTTTTTTGCAAAGTGCCTAGCTGTAGATTTTGAACCCTAGCTCTCCCGGCACCCAGAGAAACCTATCAAACCTATACATTTTTGAAAACTATACACCCAGGGGCATACAGGATGGGGTGACTTGACTGGCTCTCATCAGGTTCTGTTACCCAGAATCCCTTGCAAACATAAAAATTTGTCAAAAAAACCACATTTTCCTCACATTTCTGTGGTGGAAAGTTCTGGAATCTGTGTGGATCCACAAAATTCCACACACCCCGTGTTCCCCAAAGTCTTCCGAGAAACATCGTACCTCACTTCTGTGGGTAGGCCTAGTGCCCGCAACAGAAAACGGCCCAAAACGCAACGTGGACACACCACATTTATCACGTTGAAAACTGACCCTTTTTTTGCAAAGTGCCTAGCTGTAGATTTTGAACCCTAGCTCTGCTGGCGCCTAGTGAAACCTAGCAAACCCATACATTTTTTAAAACTAGACACCCATGGAAATCCAGTATGGGGTGACTTGACTGGCTCTCAGCAGGTTCTGTTACCCAGAATCCCTTGCAAACCTAAAAATTTGTCAAAAAACCAACATTTTCCTCACATTTTTGTGGTGGAAAGTTCTGGAATCTGTGTGGATCCACAAAATTCCACCCACCTCGCATTTCCCAAAGTCTTCCTAGAAAAATGGTACCTCACTTGTGTGGGTAGGCCTAGTGCCCTTGACAGGAAATGGCGCAAAATGCAACGTGGACACACCACATTTTCACAGTGAAAACGAACCATTTTTTTGCTAAGTGCCTAGCAGTAGATTTTGAACCCTAGCTCTGCCGGCACCTAGGGAAACCTAGCAAACCTATACATTTTTGAAAACTAGACAGCCAGGGGCATACAGGATGGGGTGACTTGACTGGCTCTCACCAGGTTCTGTTACCCAGAATCCCTTGCAAACATAAACATTTGTCAAAAAAAACACATTTTCCTCACATTTCTGTGGTGGAAAGTTCTGGAATCTGCGTGGATCCACAAAATTCCACACACCCCGTGTTCCCCAAAGTCTTCCGAGAAAAATCGTACCTCACTTGTGTGGGTAGGCCTAGTGCCCGCAACAGAAAACGGACCAAAACGCAACGTGGACACACCACATTTATCACGGTGAAAACTGACCCTTTTTTTGCAAAGTGCCTAGCTGTAGATTTTGAACCCTAGCTCTGCCGGCACCTAGGGAAACCTAGCAAACCTATACATTTTTGAAAAGTAGACACCCAGGGGAATCCAGGATGGGGTGACTTGACTGGCTCTCACCAGGTTCTGTAAAACCAGAAATCCTTGCAAACCTAAACATTCGTCAAAACAAACACATTTTTCGCACATTTCTGTGGTGAAAAGTTCTGGAATCTGCGTGGATGCACAAAATTCAACACACCCCGCGTTCCTCAAAGTCTTCCGAGAAAAATGGTACCTCACTTGTGTGGGTAGGCTTAGTGCCCGCGACAGGAAACGGCCCAAAACACAACGTGGACACACCACATTTTCACTGTGAAAACGGACCCTTTTTTGCAAAGTGCCTAGCTGAGATTTTGAACCCTAGCTCTGCCAGCACCTAGGGAAACCTTGCAAACCTATACATTTTTAGAAACTAGACACCCAGGGGAATCCAGGATGGGGTAACTTGTCTGGCTCCCACCAGGTTCTGTTACCCAGAATCCCCGGCAAACCTCAAAATCTGTAAAAAAAAACACATTTTCCGCACATTTCTGTGGTGGAAAGCTCTGGAATCTGCGTGGATCCACAAAATTCCAAACACCCCGCATTCTCCAAAGTCTGCCGAGAAAAATGGTACCTCACTTGTGTGGGTAGGCCTAGTGCCCGCGACAGGAAACGGCCCAAAACGCAACATGGACACAACTCATTTTCACAGTGAAAACAGACCCTTTTTTTGCAAAGTGCCTAGCTGTAGATTTTGAACCCTAGCTCTCCCGGCACCTAGGGAAACCTATCAAACCTATACATTTTTGAAAAATAGACACCATGGGGCATCCAGGATGGGGTGACTTGACTGGCTCTCACCAGGTTCTGTTACCCAGAATCCCTTGCAAACAAAAACATTTGTCAAAACCCCACATTTTCCTCACATTTCTGTGGTGGAAAGTTCTGGAATCTGCGTGGATCCACAAAATTCCACGCACCCCGCGTTCCCCAAAGTCTTCCAAGAAAAATCGTACCTCACTTGTGTGGGTAGGCCTAGTGACCACGACAGAAAACGGCCCAAAACGCAACGTGGACACACCACATTTATCAGGGTGAAAACTGACCCTTTTTTTGCAAAGTGCCTAGCTTTAGATTTTGAACCCTAGCTCTGCCGGCGCCTATTGAAACCTAGCAAACCCATACATTTTTGAAAACTAGGCACCCAGGGAAATCCAGGATGGGGTGACTTGACTGGCTCTCACCAGGTTCTGTTACCCAGAATTCCTTGCAAACCTAAACATTCGTCAAAACAAACACATTTTTTGCACATTTCTGTGGTGAAAAGTTCTGGAATCTGCGTGGATCCACAAAATTCAACGCACCCCACGTTCCCCAAAGTCTTCCGAGAAAAATGGTACCTCACTTGTGTGGGTAGGCCTAGTGCCCGCGACAGGAAACGGCCCAAAACACAACCTGGACACACCACATTTCCACTGTGAAAACTGACCCTTTTTTGCAAAGTGCCTAGCTTTAGATTTTGAACCCTAGCTTTGCCGGCACCTAGGGAAACCTTGCAAACCTATACATTTTTAAAAACTAGACACCCAGGGGAATCCAGGATGGGTGACTTGTCTGGCTCTCACCAGGTTCTGTTACCCAGAATCCCCAGCAAACCTCAAAATCTGTCCAAAAAACACATTTCACGCACATTTCTGTGGTGGAAAGTTCTGGAATCTGCGTGGATCCACAAAATTCCAACCACCCCGCATTCTCCAAAGTCTGCCGAGAAAAATGGTACCTCACTTGTGGGGGTAGGCCTAGTGCCCGCGACAGGAAACGGCCCAAAACGCAACGTGGACACACCTCATTTTCACAGTGAAAATGAACCCTTTTTTTTCAAAGTGCCTTGCTGTAGATTTTGAACCCTAGCTCTGCCGTCAGCTAGGGAAGCCTATCAAACCTATACATTTTTGATAACTAGACACCCAGGGGAATGCAGGATTGGGTGACTTGAGTGGCTCTCACCAGGTTCTGTTACCCAGAATCCCTTACAAACCTAAACATTTGTCAAAAAACCCACATTTTCCTCACATTTCTGTGGTGGAAAGTTCTGGAATCTGCGTGTATCCACAAAATTCCACCCACCCCGCGCTCCCCAAAGTCTTCAGAGAAAAATGGTACCTCACTTGTGTGGGTAGGCCTAGTCCCCGCGACAGGAAACGGCCCAAAACGCAACATGGACACACCACATTTATTACGGTGAAAACTGACCCTTATTTTGCAAAGTGCCTAGCTGTAGATTTTGAACCCTAGCTCTGCCGGCACCTAGTGAAACCTAGCAAACCTATGCATTTTTGAAAACTAGACACCCATGGGAATCCAGTATGTGGTAACTTGACTGGCTCACACCAGGTTCTGTTACCAAGAATCCCTTGCAAACCTAAAACCTTGTCAAACAAAAAAAACACATTTTCCTCACATTTCTGTGGTGGAAAGTTCTGGAATCTGCGTGGATCCACAGAATTACAAGTACAAAAAGTAGAAAAAGTTTTATTTGTTAAGGAACTCCTACGGAGGTCCACAAAATGCATCAATACAATAAAAGACACAATTTTAAATACAATACAACAAATATTTCCCTTTTTCCTAAAATACAACAATAGATTAAAAAGTGCGATAGAAGGGTGAATATGCTTTTTATACAATACAAACTTTATCGATATCCCCCGTTAGACAATACAATCTAATAGCAAGATTATAAGCATTTCCTAATAAATAGCCCAAAAAGTTTTAAAAAATTGGAATATCCTATGACAGACCATTTCATTTGGTGGGGATAAAACAAATATTCTGGCCTCCTGGGCCGAATGAATATTACATTTAATAAATGATGGTCTTAAAAACATACGCCTTGCCCTTTGTAATTCCGGAAACACAAATAGGACATGATTATGATCCTGGATTTGAGTATGACACAATTCGCAAATTCTCTCCTCTCTCGGGATTTTACCCCATATGCCAGTAACATCTCTTAAGGGCAACAGATTAATTCTCAGAAGGAGTATCAGTCTTCTAATCCCTTGTGGATGATTCCAAATTAAATAAGGTTGTGGCCTTTTCCCCAAGGCACTACCACAAACCAACTCATTTTGGGACTTAGATTTACTTAGAGCAATATCTCTTGCCATACTAATCGAGCTTACAGACTTCTTTATAAATAGCTTCAATGTAGACTTTGGCATAGATGAATTACTATTTAAACTGAGCCCAAATGCGTCATTTGCATAAGCAAATGATCTAAGAAATGCTGATTGATTCTTTAGCTTGTCAAAGATTTCCACTCTCAGGGCCGCCCTAAGGGAACCCTCATCTCCCCAAAGGAGAGCGTTCCCCCACCTCAGGACCGCTGACAAAGCTAAAATAAAAGAGGAGACTAAACCAAATTCCAAGCATAAAACATGTGGGGCGGCCAGGGAATTTAAATTACAAATTTGGCGGAAGAACGGGCCTTCAGCCTTGTCAAAGGCGAGCCAGTGATTAGTATCCAATACTTCTGCAGCATAAGTTAACGAGGGTGGAATTTTAACCTTAAATACTGACAGGACATGACTAAAATGACGACTCCCACAAATGTTATAAAATCTATTCAGAGCACCAGCCTGGGAGGCAGCCTTACCAACACATAATTTAATGTGTGCTGAATCTCGCCCGTTTTTTGCAAAAACCTTTCCCAGATACAAGTATGAATCGACCTATTCTAATTCTTCATGCCCTAACAACCACTTATACCCTTTCTTTATTCTATGACCTTTCTTGCGGAAGATTAAGATTTTGCTTTTGGAAATATTAATTTTCAGAAAATGATCCTCCGCATATTTGGTTAGGGCATCCAGCCGACGTTGCAAGCCAATAGGAGTTAAATCAAAAATTGCAATGTCGTCTGCATAAAGTAGGGAACCTATGGACAGTGAACCAATTCTAGGGGCATCCCCCTCACTGAATTTAGCGTGCCTGGAAGATCATATATATAAAAGGAAAACAGAAGAGGGGCCAACAGGCAGCCCTGCTTCAGCCCATTATCAGTCTCGATCCTGCAAGATAGACCTTGCTGGCCTCCCATCATCACTTGACACTCTGGGGTCGATTCCGGCCGGAAAACGTACCGACCGACTCGGAGTCGGAATTAATTCCGACCGACACGTACCGGTGCAGCCCGACCCGCAAAGTACGATGAGAAGCGTGCAAAACCCGACCGACTCGTACGGAAAACAAGCCGAACGACCGAGCCGCGCGGAAAACAGCAATCCGGCCGGAAAAACACGCGAATCTAACCGACCGACACGCACCCGGAACAATCCCGAACGAAACGTACCCGCGAACTCCTACCCGCCAAGTACGATGCAACGCGTGGAAAACACGACCGAGTCGCACGGAGGACAAGCCGTACGACCGACACGCATACAAAACTGCGAGCCGAAGCAACCCAAAACACCGTGACAGACGCGTACGCAGCATAGAAAACAGCACAAACACAGCATGAACGAATCGGAGAAGCTCGTACGAGACAACTGCAGGGTCAGACTCGGTCACAAGAACGTCTCCTACATGCACGAAAAGTACAAAGGGAAAATACACAAAAAAAGGCCAAACAAGCAATTACAAAGCCAATAAATACCGGGGGGGGCAGGGAACAAAGACACACCCACAACTCCACCCATATAAAGGACACAAATCCCTCCCATGATCCTTTGCAAATTCAAATTACCTGCCAGCACTCAACAGACAGCAACCATAC
This sequence comes from Calotriton arnoldi, assembly GCA_963921515.1. Classification (NCBI taxonomy): domain Eukaryota; kingdom Metazoa; phylum Chordata; class Amphibia; order Caudata; family Salamandridae; genus Calotriton; species Calotriton arnoldi. The sequence goes on from CAWUFW010017351.1 coordinate 264,730, forward strand.
ACCCACAGCTCACCCATCACACAAGCCACACACCATCAGCATCTCAACAAATAGCAACCTCACATACACCCAGCAAAACACACACTCACACACCTTCACCTGCACACCAACACACACATCACTCACCATCACACCCATCACCATGCCCCCAAAGAAGAATCATAAGTTCCTAGATAGTGAATTGGAAGTCCTGGTAGATGAGATCCTCAGGGTAGAGCCACAGCTGTTTGGTACACTGGTCCAACAGTCACCCATGGCGCAGAAAACCAAGATGTGGGAGAGGATCGTCGACAGGGTGAACGCACAATCACCATGTTTGCGCACAAAGATAGACATCCAGAACAGGTGGTATGACGTGCGCAGGAGGGTCAGGGAGCTGTTGAAGAAGGACTACCTCGTGAGCCAACACACCGGCAGTGGCCCTCCTGCCAAGCCAGTATACCTCAGGCCCTGGGAGGAGAAGGTGCGGGCCATCCTACCACCAGTGAGCGTATATGGACTAGAAAACATCCCAGAGCCTGGTGAGTACACAACTAATGTACACAATATTGTGCGACAATACACACACATCACTGTCAAGGGGAGAGTCAAACCATGCACCCTTAGCAAATACACAGCAACCAGAACAGAATCATCCCAAAATGTGTATGTCAGTCAGATAAACACAACACATGCCATCTCATAGTGACATGTAACTATCTCATCACATGTACAAACACAACTACAACTACAGCTAGGCAGTGGCACAAATACAACTAACAAACACATCCAGACATGTAGCCACCACTACAACACCACCACACAGTGAAGCCCACTGAAAGAAAGGAATTCTGTGTATGCTGGGCAAGTCAGTGTAGCCAATAGCATCATGGGAGTCGTAGTCACAGATATTGCCCACCCTCACAATGCGCACATCAACACCACCATGAACCATGCTCACATCACAGGGAGTGGAAAACAACTGACAAGATGGCTGACACTGGCTACTGCTGTGGGGAGCACAAGGCCCTGCTGGCAACTGTGCACCAACCAACAGCAGGACACCACTGACTGACATCCTGAAAGACAACTTGACTTCCCTGCAATGGAAGCACGTTCCATGGTGGGATATCTGGCTGGGTGGGAAGGAGGACTCACAGCACAGACCATAGTCACCAG